>LVTN01000070.1:90319-164143 GCA_001649415.1 Musa itinerans | reverse complement strand
GGACAAGAACTTGGCAACAATAGGCATAGATTCCAACATCAAACTATAATCTCTTTCAAATTCTTGATGCATGTTCTTAGTGAATGGAAAAGAATGAGGTCCTATCACCTGTAAACTTTTTCAACAATACAATCCAAGAAATTTATAACAAATCCAACCTCTTCAATCCATCAATCCAAACACTGCAGCAAACCATCCATCGTTAACATCCAATTACTGAGTGTACCATTTTAACTCTCATCACCCTTAACCCATTTGTAAACAAATAATTGCACATAATTTGTTTACTAACCATGCTTGTGTACCCACTCTTGTACTTCCTAACCTGAAATGTTTCCTTGATACACAATATTTGATAGCTGCATGATGACATTACACAAGTTCCACTCTCACAAGAAGCATAAAATTCTGAAACCAGATTGAATCCTTCTTCCTTCTTCCCATGAAAGCATTTTCTGCAATACAATACAGAATTGTGCTACAACAAAACCAACCGTGACATTACTTCCCGTCCATTGACCCGTAGGCATTGGTAGCAACGTAATCTCCTTCGTTAAATAAACATTAGTGAGTGTACCATTTCAGTTGTCCAACCGGAAGGACACATTTTGCTCATTCTCCACCATGCAATCCAATTAAGAAAACAGACGAAACATGCATACAGCCATCCTGTAGAAAGTAGAATCGGTTCGTCCAAAATTGTATGGAGATCTTCATGCACCTTATCAAGCATTTACCATAAGATCGCAGATAACTAGTTTCCACCGATGGTGAGACTAATCTGAAGCAAACCCTCGGCACTTTGAAGACCACAGGGGGGTTCGGTCTTCCCATCAAAAAAAAAAACCCAATCAAGGTCAGTAATTTCATACAAATTCATTTAGGTTTCTAGCTACAGTTCAATTTGACTATTTTCAATTTCTAAAAAATTAACAGAAGTTCAATCATGACCCAAAAATCCTGCAAAACTAACTGCATTAAATATATTTTAGCATTCATGATTTTGGCGACTTCTTGCGTGCCACAAACTTTATTTCCTCTAATCTACCCCTCTCTCAGAAAGGAAGTTCATTCTGACAGATGGTTACCACTTTAGATACCGATGCACTTGCCAGTTGAGGGTTGTGACACATTATCTGATTTAGAAATGAGTAATCACACTGAGTTGAGGATGAACATCACTTTATAAACTTACAATATATATATATATATATATATATATATAGATAGATAGATATTCTGTTTGTCCATGAACAACTCTTATCATGGACAAGAACTTGGCAACAAGAGGCATAGATTCCAACACCAAACTATAATCTCTTTCAAATTCTTGATGCATGTTCTTAGTGAATGGAAAAGAATGAGGTCCTATCACCTGTAAACTTTTTCAACAATACAATCCAAGAAATTTATAACAAATCCAACCTCTTCAATCCATCAATCCAAACACTGCAGCAAACCATCCATCGTTAACATCCAATTACTGAGTGTACCATTTTAACTCTCATCACCCTTAACCCATTTGTAAACAAATAATTGCACATAATTTGTTTACTAACCATGCTTGTGTACCCACTCTTGTACTTCCTAACCTGAAATGTTTCCTTGATACACAATATTTGATAGCTGCATGATGACATTACACAAGTTCCACTCTCACAAGAAGCATAAAATTCTGAAACCAGATTGAATCCTTCTTCCTTCTTCCCATGAAAGCATTTTCTGCAATACAATACAGAATTGTGCTACAACAAAACCAACCATGACATTAATTCCCGTCCATTGACCCGTAGGCATTGGCAGCAACGTAATCTCCTTCGTTAAATAAACATTAGTGAGTGTACCATTTCAGTTGTCCAACCGGAAGGACACATTTTGCTCATACTCCACCATGCAATCCGATTAAGAAAACAGACGAAACATGCATACAGCCATCCTGTAGAAAGTGGAATCGGTTCGTCCAAAATTGTATGGAGATCTTCATGCACCTTATCAAGCATTTACCATAAGATCGCAGATAACTAGTTTCCACCGATGGTGAGACTAATCTGAAGCAAACCCTCGGCACTTTGAAGACCACAGGGGGGTTCGGTCTTCCCATCACTCCGCTTTACCGGGAGGTGGACTTACCGTATATTTGTGAGGTGGGTAGGGGAGGGGAGGAAGTGGACTTACGAGGAGGCTGAAGCCGGTGACGCTTGCGAGGGAGGTGGCGATGGCGGCTCCGGCGAGGTCAATCTCGCCCAGGTGGCCTACCATCATGCTGGAGATCGCCGGCACCAGGAATTGCGACAGAGTCACGGCCACCATGGGGGCGGCGACGCAGCCCAGGCGCCGCGCCTCCTCCGAGAGTTCGCTGCCTGCGTAGCCCCACACGAGTCTGCTCGCCTCGCCCGTCTCTCCTTCTCCGCTCTCCCTCGTTAACAGGGTTTCCTCCTCCATCTCTCGGCGCGTGCGTGCGTGACCGCCGCTTTGTATGTGGACTGCTTGGCTGTCATACACAGTGAAAACTGCCGTCTCCGATTTCCGCCGGCCTAACTAATAAGTAGAATCACATTTTTATTTGGAGACAAAAAACAAAAAACAAAAAATAGTTATTATTATTTATTTATCTCTTCAAATTTAAGTTATATATATATATATATATATAATGTATATATGTCACTATAAAGTATCTCGATCCGTTGATTATTGGCATAACGGCATTAATATCTTTTAAGAATATTACACATATGTTTGCTTTTGAAATAATATTGTTGATAATTATCTTCCTAAATGTAAATTTCAAAAACAAGGATTCAAATTAATGGTGAAAGTGATAACAGATATTTAAAATTCAAATAATTTCAAATCCAATGGGGAGAGTATAATAAATAATTGGAGTCACAATAAAGATTGAGTGATTTTCTAAAAATAAAAATTCTTTTTGGGTTATTTTCAATTATATTTTTCCCCATTGTTGTCTCCATCCCGTCATAATCTTTAAAAAGAAAGGAAGAAAGAACAGAAAAAAAGATAGACAGAGAAAGGAGAATTAGGAGAGAGGAGGTGAGCAAGAAGGGAATTGGTAGAAAAATGAAGGTTGGTGATGATGAAAGCAACGACAATCGACAACCAGGAAGAGTATATTTAGAAGATAACAGATATTTAAAATTCAAATAATTTCAAATCCAATGGGGAGAGTATAATAAATAATTGGAGTCACAATAAAGATTGAGTGATTTTCTAAAAATAAAAATTCTTTTTGGGTTATTTTCAATTATATTTTTCCCCATTGTTGTCTCCATCCCGTCATAATCTTTAAAAAGAAAGGAAGAAAGAACAGAAAAAAAGATAGACAGAGAAAGGAGAATTAGGAGAGAGGAGGTGAGCAAGAAGGGAATTGGTAGAAAAATGAAGGTTGGTGATGATGAAAGCAACGACAATCGACAACCAGGAAGGAAGAGTATATTTAGACTTATATAAAGAAGAGAGAGTTGTTAGAAAAATGTAAAAAATAAAAGGCTTACAGTAAACTAAATCTCATAAGATCATTACAGGTTGTCAAATGGTAATAAATGTAGAAGAGGTTTGCTTTTTTTTCTATATGATTTCAGAAGTACATTTTGTCAGCATCCTAAGGCAATATTATTTTATTTATTAATGTGTATAGATTTTATGGTGAATTTTTAGAAAAAAACTTCTCTTTTTGAATTTACCCATTTGTAGAATTATCAAACATAATCATCCTTTTTTTTTTTTTTTGCTTAATACATAGAACATTTTTTTTTTCTCTCTTTTTCTATAGAGATGTCCATAAGGTACACTGTGTTACAGTATTTTCAGTAATATATTAAACATAGTATAAAATTACTGTTACATAGTTTTTTTTTATAAAATATTATGTTTATAATGCTTTTACACTATGTTATAATATTTTCAACAATACTAGAAAAATACTATAACATAATATAGAAATAATACAACATAGCATTTTACTAGTATTATTGAAAAAACTGTAACTTAATGTAAAAATATTATAATCGGATCGACTTATCTCCATAATACAAAAAAGCTAAAGGGAGAGAGAAAAAATGACTAAAAGTATTTCAGATAGTAAAAAATATATTATTTAAGAATTTTAAAAATAAAGGATATTTTTCGAAAAAAGCACAATGACATTTGTTTCCAGAAATTTGAATCCTAATCACAGTAATTTTTATCTGTGTTACAGTATTTTCAGTAATATATTAAACATAGTATAAAAGTACTGTTACATAGTATTTTTTTTATAAAATATTATGTTTATAATGCTTTTACACTATGTTATAATATTTTCAACAATACTAGAAAAATACTATAACATAATATAAAAATAATATAACATAGCATTTTATTAGTATTATTGAAAAACTATAACGTAATGTAAAAATACTATAATTGGATCGATTTATCGGATCAGTCCGTAATAATAAAACAAGTAAAGGAAGAGAGAAAAAATGACTAGAAATATTTTAGATGGTCAAATATATATTATTTGAAAATTTTAAAAATAGTATTTTTTTAATAAAATATTATGTTTATAATGCTTTTACACTATGTTATAATATTTTCAACAATACTAGAAAAATACTATAACATAATATAGAAATAATACAACATAGCATTTTACTAGTATTATTGAAAAAACTGTAACTTAATGTAAAAATATTATAATCCGATCGACTCATAGGATAAGTTAAAAATAAAAAAAAGGGTAAAGGGAGAGAGAGAAAATGACTAGAAGTATTTCATATAGTAAAAAATATATTATTTGAGAATTTTAAAAATAAATGATATTTTTCGAAAAAAGCACAATGACATTTGTTTCCAGAAATTTGAATCCTAATCACAGTAATTTTTATCCTATCATGAACATTAAGACAACCTTAGACTTATAAAGATGTGAACAGGACAATTGGTGTCAAACTTCATTTTTGAGAGGTCGACGATAAAGAAAAGAATCGGGAAAGACTTCGTTCTCGTCCTAAACATGCTTCCCGGAGAATCCAGACAATTCAAAGAGAGATAAGACGGCAAACTTGTTTCCTACGTTTCAGTCACCGTTCTTGTTGGCTGTTGTTGATGTCCGTCGGCAATGCTGTTCATGTCAGATGTGGGAACGAGCGGTCAAAGAAAGGAGACATGAATGACAACAAACAAGCCTCAGAAGATGATGTTTGTCCTTCCAAGATTTGCCTCCACTGTACCTACCACTCCCAGGAGAATAATCTATCTTCAAACATGCATTAAGACGCCCTTAATGCCTCTTAATAGCCTACGAAACATCTAACTCGGATGAGGATGACAGATTCTTAGAAGGTGAACTTGTCCTGCTTTGACCGAGCTGATCCACCTGGTGTTGCGTGAGACGGTCCTGATCGAATCTCACTCACTAATTTCTTTGATGTGATCTCTTCTCGGTGTAATTTTCATCAATTTGGGAATTATTCACCTTGTGAAAGTTCCACGGGTGATATGGCAGGCACCCTGGTTTGTGGGACCCGCATGCATGCCGCACTCCCAGTGCCCGCGGGTGGTGACGTCGGCCGCTCGAATTTTCCTGGGTGGTTCGGTACGTCAATGCTAACAGGTTCCCACCGAAAAATCAGAGTCTGTGTTGACAAATCGAACGCGGGTCGTGCTCACCGAGTCGAAACTCGGGTCGATTCCGACGAGTTGCACGTTCCTCCCCTTCTCTTTCGTATATTTAATCGGTTTTCTTGCAGTGAAAGCAAGCGAGGAAAGTCTACCGGACGATCGCCTTCGGTTCGCGACGCCGTCCCTCGTCTTCCTGCTTCTCCTCCATCCTGTGCCCATAGACTAGAAACCATTTGTGGGGGACGGATCGTGACCCTATCGCGGCGATCCGTGGGGCACCAAGCAGAGGACTGACAACAGGAGGAGTAGGGGGAATCGAAAATGAGCGAGGCGGAAGAGGCTGTCCGGCGGCGGAACGCCTTGAGCGAGTACCGCAAGCAGCTGCTCAACTGCAAGGAGATCGAGTCCCGCATTCGCGCAGGTTGGTCCCGTGATACCGTCCTTGTTAGGGTTCGTGATTCCATGAAATTCTCTCATCATTTTTC
This sequence comes from Musa itinerans, assembly GCA_001649415.1. Taxonomy (NCBI): domain Eukaryota; kingdom Viridiplantae; phylum Streptophyta; class Magnoliopsida; order Zingiberales; family Musaceae; genus Musa; species Musa itinerans. Next base: position 158,039 of record LVTN01000070.1, on the reverse strand, counting down.
CGGTGATTGATGGCGTTTTTGGGATTTGTTGGACGTGCAGTGAAGGATAAGTTGAAGGCTGCCAGAAAAGAGTTCGCGAAGACGGAGGATGATTTGAAGTCCCTTCAGAGTGTGGGTCAGATTATTGGGGAGGTCCTTCGGCCACTTGATAACGAGCGCTGTAAGTTCATATTGGTTTTTGACTTCTATAACCTTTATTTTAATCTCTAGTTAAGTAATGTTCCGGTTTACTTGCAGTACATTGTAGGTTCGAGTTAATTTTAGTAATGCATTATAAACATTTTCTAGGCTGATGCATGTTCACAAGGGACTTATCTTTCATGACCCATTTACTTAGTTCAGGTAAAGTTCCTAGAGCTTATGTTTCGAGGATCTTATGATTTAGTGATTAGGATCTTTAAATAAAATTTGGAATGATATTGCTGTAAATTATTTGCAAGGATGCTATCAGATTTGACAAATAGGTATATATTTTGGTACGTAACCTTTCTGAACGATTGGATCTTGTGTATCTGGTGCACGATGCCCACTTCGATAAGGAATCTTAATTAGTTCAGTATATAAGCATTCTGAAGGATAAAAGTTGTGTTGTTCCCAAAGAAGTCTATTATTTTGGATCTTATGATTTATAATTTCATTCACTGTACAGGTCTAAGCATTCTTAAAATTGTTTATCAGATTATACATTTTTGTCGGATTTTGTGTTCCAACCGATGCAAACATATGATTCTGTTATATTTGAAAATGTTTGTCATATAGTGCGATTGTCCTTTGTTTGTGACAATCTTTATGTGTTGATTTCTTGGGCACTTGTTTTAACTTTGAATCATTGTTTTCCTTTTTTTTATCAGTTATAGTGAAAGCTAGTAGTGGCCCGAGATATGTTGTCGGTTGCCGAAGTAAGGTGGACAAAGAGAATTTGACAGCTGGAACGCGTGTTGTTCTTGACATGACTACCCTTACCATCATGCGCATTCTTCCACGTGAGGTACTCAAGTGCAGTAATGAGTTCTAGGATTTTCAAGAGTAAACAAATGAACACCTGGAGATTGTTGTCACTTAGATTTCCGTTTTTGTTTATTCTCAAAACAAAAGTATCCATTTGTTGTTACTTTTTTTCCCAGGTTGATCCAGTTGTGTATAGCATGCTTCATGAAGATCCTGGCAATGTCAGCTATTCTGCTGTAGGTGGATTGTCTGATCAGATTCGGGAACTGAGGGAATCCATTGAGCTCCCTCTCATGAATCCAGAGCTTTTTCTCAGAGTTGGGATTAAACCTCCAAAGGTAATTGTTAGGCTTATTGATGGCACTTTCTGGAATTTTGGCCTCTAAATGTGATATACTTGTTTCTGGATGTATGAAATGAACTTACATAAATGTGCTATTTTAAATAACTTGTTAAATTGGTGAAGAATCATACTACACATTTCACATAGTCTATGTTAGCTTTAAAGCATCTAAAAATATTTCAGGGTGTTCTTCTTTATGGACCTCCTGGAACTGGGAAAACTTTGTTGGCTAGGGCAATTGCCAGTAATATCGATGCCAACTTTTTGAAGGTACAGCTTCATTCTTTATAAAGATTAAAAACAAATGGTATCTTAGGGATTTATAGATTTATAAACAATTCTTTTTGCAGGTTGTATCAAGTGCGATTATTGACAAATATATTGGTGAAAGTGCTCGTTTGATCAGGGAAATGTTTAATTATGCTCGTGACCACCAAGTATTGTTCTTTTGTCTTTTGGTTTTCGGCCTTTTCAATTAAAACAATAGATTTTGTGCATCCTATGACAAATTTTGTACTTCCTCTCCTGTATCTTCTTTTTTACTTTTCTGTTGCATGTGATAAATTCTACTATGATATATTAAGTTTTATGTTATAATGGCACTTATGCTATTTTTCCTCTCATATTATGAAGCCATGCATCATTTTCATGGATGAGATTGATGCCATAGGTGGGCGTCGTTTTAGTGAGGGAACCAGCGCAGATCGTGAAATACAACGGACATTAATGGAACTTCTGAATCAGCTGGATGGATTTGATCAGCTTGGAAAGGTACCTTCCTCTACAACTTGTTCAAAATGTTTTGTACCCAACTGTTGTTATTTATAAGGACAGCAAGGAGATTATGACACGATTATAAGTACCTCAGATTGAATGTTATTTTGCATTCCTTGGAGATTGACACGTTTAATTGAAAATGTATTATTAGTATTTTTTCGTTTGTATCATTACCGAGTGTATTTCTAAGATGAGCAATAGCATTATAAGTTGTATTCATCTTTGAGTTATATTTTGGTTATAGATGTTGGGAGATCCATTAACCGTTAATTGTGCTTGGGGAGTTCTAGACATATCTTCAAACAGAATTTTGTGTGACTCTGAGATTTTCATGAAAAGAAACTCTTCTCCCATATTATATGGTGCATTGTAAGTCACCAAGGCTGTCTTGTTGGTAATTTCATGATTGTAACCTATTTTATTATAGTTTGGTGACAATTTTTTCTTTGTAAATTTTGGGAGATCATTTCTCCCTGAATTTATTTTCATCAGCCTGTAAATGATTGAACAGTTCTACCGAACAAGCCAATAGATACTGGGGATGCATATGCATAAGTTTGATGCATAAGGCTCTGCTATTTGTGTTATACCAAACAGGTTTTTTTCTATCAGCAGTCGAGTGTCCATTGAATGCGCTTGCGTATCCATAGGTTATTAGTGTTGTTAAATACCATGTTTCATTACCAATTATATGCTCACTTATTTTCATAAATTTAGAACCGTACAACTGGATCTATTATTCAGTCACGTCATCTCATTCGGTATACATATTTACTATTAGGTCTTGTGTTCTTTTCCTCAATGTCTACCAGGTTAAAATGATCATGGCGACAAATCGTCCTGACGTTCTGGATCCAGCACTTCTTCGTCCTGGCCGGTTAGACAGGAAGATAGAGATACCATTACCAAATGAACAAGCGAGGATGGAGGTTCTTAAAATTCATGCTGCTGGCATAGCCAAACACGGTGAGATAGACTATGAAGCGGTTGTAAAACTTGCAGAAGTGAGTATTTATTTTATCGTTTGAGAAGCAGGGTTCATGGATTATGGTCCTCGTATCATTTGCTTTATGATTTGGACAATGCTTTCTGATTTCAGGGTTTCAATGGTGCTGATCTGCGGAATGTCTGCACTGAAGCTGGAATGGCGGCAATTCGTGCAGAACGTGACTACGTCGTTCACGAGGACTTCATGAAGGTAAAGATTCTTTTTCTTATTCTTACTTGGTATGCCGGGTGGGGATACTAAATTACTAATACTTGCTTCACGGTATCTATCTTTTGTGTCAACTTTGTTTCAGGTGAATCTTTTACAACTCAATGTAGGAACTAGTTCTTTTTTGTATAGTTTCATTAGATACATGAAATGGAAGAGAGATTAAAAAATACCATTCTAGCTATTGTATTTTGGAGCCGCATTGTGCAACAAACAACATAATTTGTTTTTGTTTGCTTTTGTACACAAATTGACCGTACGTTGAAGTTCATCGATGCACCAAGAAGTGTAGAACAATTGGCACATAAGGATCGCTATCCTACAATTACACATAGGAATCTGGAGTGTTTCACTGAATAGCCATTTTTGCTGCTTCATTGCTAAATTTTTAATTTCCATGGGTAAGACCAGATATTATTTCTGCAGAATATTTATTTGCGCAACTTATTTCTTGTTCGGTACAAAGTACAAACTCTTCTCGTATGTATCATGCAATGCGTTGCTTGTTATTGTTTATGTGCTTTTTGTTTAATGTAGCTACGACCATTCAGCTAAATATCCGAGTAAAATGGCTTTTACAGTTAGTTGTCTAACCTTTCACACTTTCTGTTTCAGGCTGTTAGAAAACTGACTGAAGCAAAGAAACTGGAGTCAAGCGCCCATTACAGTGCCGACTTCGGAAAAGATTAGAAGGGGCAGTGCAAATCCACGTTTCCTACTATTTGGAATCAAATTGATTGGTGCCAAATCATGCAGTTGAACAGAGACGTTAGGCATGGCTTCTACTGACCATCCTTGTATTTTGGTTCGTCGTCGGTATCTGTCTCTTTCTCCCAGCGTTCCCTTTGTGTGCAATATTAACTCTTAACTTTCTACCGTGCCTCGATCAATTGATTAGATTTTGATGTGAACCAGTTTGCTGATGTCTTAGTATTAATTAATGTGATCTTGTCATTCTCCTTTTATGCATCAAGCTTGAGAACCCTCCTCGGGTTGGAACCTAGCTCAAACTAGCAGATTGGAGATCCTACCTGGTGACTCAAATAATGCTGTCAGCCTTAGGCATCGTTCCAACCCATTTAGGAGAAAGATTGCCTACATTCTACGAACTCCTTGGCTAGGATGATAGCATGTGTTTAAGGTACCATTGCAAGAAGGTTTTAGAATGTCTTGAGTACCAAATGCGTCATCAGAAGGTCCGGTGCATAACAAGAGCTTACTCGACATCATCCATCATACTCAAAGTAGTGCAAAGCGTCCACCATGGTGCACAATATATATATATATATATATATATATATAGATAGATAGATATTCTGTTTGTCCATGAACAACTCTTATCATGGACAAGAACTTGGCAACAAGAGGCATAGATTCCAACACCAAACTATAATCTCTTTCAAATTCTTGATGCATGTTCTTAGTGAATGGAAAAGAATGAGGTCCTATCACCTGTAAACTTTTTCAACAATACAATCCAAGAAATTTATAACAAATCCAACCTCTTCAATCCATCAATCCAAACACTGCAGCAAACCATCCATCGTTAACATCCAATTACTGAGTGTACCATTTTAACTCTCATCACCCTTAACCCATTTGTAAACAAATAATTGCACATAATTTGTTTACTAACCATGCTTGTGTACCCACTCTTGTACTTCCTAACCTGAAATGTTTCCTTGATACACAATATTTGATAGCTGCATGATGACATTACACAAGAAGCATAAAATTCTGAAACCAGATTGAATCCTTATTCCTTCTTCCCATGAAAGCATTTTCTGCAATACAATACAGAATTGTGCTACAACAAAACCAACCATGACATTAATTCCCGTCCATTGACCCGTAGGCATTGGCAGCAACGTAATCTCCTTCGTTAAATAAACATTAGTGAGTGTACCATTTCAGTTGTCCAACCGGAAGGACACATTTTGCTCATACTCCACCATGCAATCCGATTAAGAAAACAGACGAAACATGCATACAGCCATCCTGTAGAAAGTGGAATCGGTTCGTCCAAAATTGTATGGAGATCTTCATGCACCTTATCAAGCATTTACCATAAGATCGCAGATAACTAGTTTCCACCGATGGTGAGACTAATCTGAAGCAAACCCTCGGCACTTTGAAGACCACAGGGGGGTTCGGTCTTCCCATCACTCCGCTTTACCGGGAGGTGGACTTACCGTATATTTGTGAGGTGGGTAGGGGAGGGGAGGAAGTGGACTTACGAGGAGGCTGAAGCCGGTGACGCTTGCGAGGGAGGTGGCGATGGCGGCTCCGGCGAGGTCAATCTCGCCCAGGTGGCCTACCATCATGCTGGAGATCGCCGGCACCAGGAATTGCGACAGAGTCACGGCCACCATGGGGGCGGCGACGCAGCCCAGGCGCCGCGCCTCCTCCGAGAGTTCGCTGCCTGCGTAGCCCCACACGAGTCTGCTCGCCTCGCCCGTCTCTCCTTCTCCGCTCTCCCTCGTTAACAGGGTTTCCTCCTCCATCTCTCGGCGCGTGCGTGCGTGACCGCCGCTTTGTATGTGGACTGCTTGGCTGTCATACACAGTGAAAACTGCCGTCTCCGATTTCCGCCGGCCTAACTAATAAGTAGAATCACATTTTTATTTGGAGACAAAAAACAAAAAACAAAAAATAGTTATTATTATTTATTTATCTCTTCAAATTTAAGTTTAATATATATATATATATATATAATGTATATATGTCACTATAAAGTATCTCGATCCGTTGATTATTGGCATAACGGCATTAATATCTTTTAAGAATATTACACATATGTTTGCTTTTGAAATAATATTGTTGATAATTATCTTCCTAAATGTAAATTTCAAAAACAAGGATTCAAATTAATGGTGAAAGTGATAACAGATATTTAAAATTCAAATAATTTCAAATCCAATGGGGAGAGTATAATAAATAATTGGAGTCACAATAAAGATTGAGTGATTTTCTAAAAATAAAAATTCTTTTTGGGTTATTTTCAATTATATTTTTCCCCATTGTTGTCTCCATCCCGTCATAATCTTTAAAAAGAAAGGAAGAAAGAACAGAAAAAAAGATAGACAGAGAAAGGAGAATTAGGAGAGAGGAGGTGAGCAAGAAGGGAATTGGTAGAAAAATGAAGGTTGGTGATGATGAAAGCAACGACAATCGACAACCAGGAAGGAAGAGTATATTTAGACTTATATAAAGAAGAGAGAGTTGTTAGAAAAATATAAAAAATAAAAGGCTTACAGTAAACTAAATCTCATAAGATCATTACAGGTTGTCAAATGGTAATAAATGTAGAAGAGGTTTGCTTTTTTTTCTATATGATTTCAGAAGTACATTTTGTCAGCATCCTAAGGCAATATTATTTTATTTATTAATGTGTATAGATTTTATGGTGAATTTTTAGAAAAAAACTTCTCTTTTTGAATTTACCCATTTGTAGAATTATCAAACATAATCATCCTTTTTTTTTTTTGCTTAATACATAGAACATTGTTTTTTTTTACAGTATTTTCAGTAATATATTAAACATAGTATAAAAGTACTGTTACATAGTATTTTTTTTATAAAATATTATGTTTATAATGCTTTTACACTATGTTATAATATTTTCAACAATACTAGAAAAATACTATAACATAATATAAATATAATATAACATAGCATTTTATTAGTATTATTGAAAACCTATAACGTAATGTAAAAATATTATAATTGGATCGACTTATCGGATCAGTCCGTAATAATAAAACAAGTAAAGGAAGAGAGAAAAAATGACTAGAAATATTTTAGATGGTCAAATATATATGATATGAAAATTTTAAAAATAGTATTTTTTTAATAAAATATTATGTTTATAATGCTTTTACACTATGTTATAATATTTTCAAAAAGGAAGAGAGAAAAAATGACTAGAAATATTTTAGATGGTCAAATATATATTATTTGAAAATTTTAAAAATAGTATTTTTTTAATAAAATATTATGTTTATAATGCTTTTACACTATGTTATAATATTTTCAACAATACTAGAAAAATACTATAACATAATATAGAAATAATACAACATAGCATTTTACTAGTATTATTGAAAAAACTGTAACTTAATGTAAAAATATTATAATCCGATCGACTCATAGGATAAGTTAAAAATAAAAAAAAGGGTAAAGGGAGAGAGAGAAAATGACTAGAAGTATTTCATATAGTAAAAAATATATTATTTGAGAATTTTAAAAATAAATGATATTTTTCGAAAAAAGCACAATGACATTTGTTTCCAGAAATTTGAATCCTAATCACAGTAATTTTTATCCTATCATGAACATTAAGACAACCTTAGACTTATAAAGATGTGAACAGGACAATTGGTGTCAAACTTCATTTTTGAGAGGTCGACGATAAAGAAAAGAATTGGGAAAGACTTCGTTCTCGTCCTAAACATGCTTCCCGGAGAATCCAGACAATTCAAAGAGAGATAAGACGGCAAACTTGTTTCCTACGTTTCAGTCACCGTTCTTGTTGGCTGTTGTTGATGTCCGTCGGCAATGCTGTTCATGTCAGATGTGGGAACGAGCGGTCAAAGAAAGGAGACATGAATGACAACAAACAAGCCTCAGAAGATGATGTTTGTCCTTCCAAGATTTGCCTCCACTGTACCTACCACTCCCAGGAGAATAATCTATCTTCAAACATGCATTAAGACGCCCTTAATGCCTCTTAATAGCCTACGAAACATCTAACTCGGATGAGGATGACAGATTCTTAGAAGGTGAACTTGTCCTGCTTTGACCGAGCTGATCCACCTGGTGTTGCGTGAGACGGTCCTGATCGAATCTCACTCACTAATTTCTTTGATGTGATCTCTTCTCGGTGTAATTTTCATCAATTTGGGAATTATTCACCTTGTGAAAGTTCCACGGGTGATATGGCAGGCACCCTGGTTTGTGGGACCCGCATGCATGCCGCACTCCCAGTGCCCGCGGGTGGTGACGTCGGCCGCTCGAATTTTCCTGGGTGGTTCGGTACGTCAATGCTAACAGGTTCCCACCGAAAAATCAGAGTCTGTGTTGACAAATCGAACGCGGGTCGTGCTCACCGAGTCGAAACTCGGGTCGATTCCGACGAGTTGCACGTTCCTCCCCTTCTCTTTCGTATATTTAATCGGTTTTCTTGCAGTGAAAGCAAGCGAGGAAAGTCTACCGGACGATCGCCTTCGGTTCGCGACGCCGTCCCTCGTCTTCCTGCTTCTCCTCCATCCTGTGCCCATAGACTAGAAACCATTTGTGGGGGACGGATCGTGACCCTATCGCGGCGATCCGTGGGGCACCAAGCAGAGGACTGACAACAGGAGGAGTAGGGGGAATCGAAAATGAGCGAGGCGGAAGAGGCTGTCCGGCGGCGGAACGCCTTGAGCGAGTACCGCAAGCAGCTGCTCAACTGCAAGGAGATCGAGTCCCGCATTCGCGCAGGTTGGTCCCGTGATACCGTCCTTGTTAGGGTTCGTGATTCCATGAAATTCTCTCATCATTTTTCCGGTGATTGATGGCGTTTTTGGGATTTGTTGGACGTGCAGTGAAGGATAAGTTGAAGGCTGCCAGAAAAGAGTTCGCGAAGACGGAGGATGATTTGAAGTCCCTTCAGAGTGTGGGTCAGATTATTGGGGAGGTCCTTCGGCCACTTGATAACGAGCGCTGTAAGTTCATATTGGTTTTTGACTTCTATAACCTTTATTTTAATCTCTAGTTAAGCAATGTTCCGGTTTACTTGTAGTACATTGTAGGTTCGACTTAATTTTAGTAATGCATTATAAACATTTTCTAGGCTGATGCATGTTCACAAGGGACTTATCTTTCATGACCCATTTACTTAGTTCAGGTAAAGTTCCTAGAGCTTATGTTTCGAGGATCTTATGATTTAGTGATTAGGATCTTTAAATAAAATTTGGAATGATATTGCTGTAAATTATTTGCAAGGATGCTATCAGATTTGACAAATAGGTATATATTTTGGTACATAACCTTTCTGAACGATTGGATCTTGTGTATCTGGTGCAGGATGCCCACTTCGATAAGGAATCTTAATTAGTTCAGTATATAAGCATTCTGAAGGATAAAAGTTGTGTTGTTCCCAAAGAAGTCTATTATTTTGGATCTTATGATTTATAATTTCATTCACTGTACAGGTCTAAGCATTCTTAAAATTGTTTATCAGATTATACATTTTTGTCGGATTTTGTGTTCCAACCGATGCAAACATATGATTCTGTTATATTTGAAAATGTTTGTCATATAGTGCGATTGTCCTTTGTTTGTGACAATCTTTATGTGTTGATTTCTTGGGCACTTGTTTTAACTTTGAATCATTGTTTTCCTTTTTTTTATCAGTTATAGTGAAAGCTAGTAGTGGCCCGAGATATGTTGTCGGTTGCCGAAGTAAGGTGGACAAAGAGAATTTGACAGCTGGAACGCGTGTTGTTCTTGACATGACTACCCTTACCATCATGCGCATTCTTCCACGTGAGGTACTCAAGTGCAGTAATGAGTTCTAGGATTTTCAAGAGTAAACAAATGAACACCTGGAGATTGTTGTCACTTAGATTTCCGTTTTTGTTTATTCTCAAAACAAAAGTATCCATTTGTTGTTACTTTTTTTCCCAGGTTGATCCAGTTGTGTATAGCATGCTTCATGAAGATCCTGGCAATGTCAGCTATTCTGCTGTAGGTGGATTGTCTGATCAGATTCGGGAACTGAGGGAATCCATTGAGCTCCCTCTCATGAATCCAGAGCTTTTTCTCAGAGTTGGGATTAAACCTCCAAAGGTAATTGTTAGGCTTATTGATGGCACTTTCTGGAATTTTGGCCTCTAAATGTGATATACTTGTTTCTGGATGTATGAAATGAACTTACATAAATGTGCTATTTTAAACAACTTGTTAAATTGGTGAAGAATCATACTACACATTTCACATAGTCTATGTTAGCTTTAAAGCATCTAAAAATATTTCAGGGTGTTCTTCTTTATGGACCTCCTGGAACTGGGAAAACTTTGTTGGCTAGGGCAATTGCCAGTAATATCGATGCCAACTTTTTGAAGGTACAGCTTCATTCTTTATAAAGATTAAAAACAAATGGTATCTTAGGGATTTATAGATTTATAAACAATTCTTTTTGCAGGTTGTATCAAGTGCGATTATTGACAAATATATTGGTGAAAGTGCTCGTTTGATCAGGGAAATGTTTAATTATGCTCGTGACCACCAAGTATTGTTCTTTTGTCTTTTGGTTTTCGGCCTTTTCAATTAAAACAATAGATTTTGTGCATCCTATGACAAATTTTGTACTTCCTCTCCTGTATCTTCTTTTTTACTTTTCTGTTGCATGTGATAAATTCTACTATGATATATTAAGTTTTATGTTATAATGGCACTTATGCTATTTTTCCTCTCATATTATGAAGCCATGCATCATTTTCATGGATGAGATTGATGCCATAGGTGGGCGTCGTTTTAGTGAGGGAACCAGCGCAGATCGTGAAATACAACGGACATTAATGGAACTTCTGAATCAGCTGGATGGATTTGATCAGCTTGGAAAGGTACCTTCCTCTACAACTTGTTCAAAATGTTCTGTACCCAACTGTTGTTATTTATAAGGACAGCAAGGAGATTATGACACGATTATAAGTACCTCAGATTGAATGTTATTTTGCATTCCTTGGAGATTGACACGTTTAATTGAAAATGTATTATTAGTATTTTTTCGTTTGTATCATTACCAAGTGTATTTCTAAGATGAGCAATAGCATTATAAGTTGTATTCATCTTTGAGTTATATTTTGGTTATAGATGTTGGGAGATCCATTAACCGTTAATTGTGCTTGGGGAGTTCTAGACATATCTTCAAACAGAATTTTGTGTGACTCTGAGATTTTCATGAAAAGAAACTCTTCTCCCATATTATATGGTGCATTGTAAGTCACCAAGGCTGTCTTGTTGGTAATTTCATGATTGTAACCTATTTTATTATAGTTTGGTGACAATTTTTTCTTTGTAAATTTTGGGAGATCATTTCTCCCTGAATTTATTTTCATCAGCCTGTAAATGATTGAACAGTTCTACTGAACAAGCCAATAGATACTGGGGATGCATATGCATAAGTTTGATGCATAAGGCTCTGCTATTTGTGTTATACCAAACAGGTTTTTTTCTATCAGCAGTCGAGTGTCCATTGAATGCGCTTGCGTATCCATAGGTTATTAGTGTTGTTAAATACCATGTTTCATTACCAATTATATGCTCACTTATTTTCATAAATTTAGAACCGTACAACTGGATCTATTATTCAGTCACGTCATCTCATTCGGTATACATATTTACTATTAGGTCTTGTGTTCTTTTCCTCAATGTCTACCAGGTTAAAATGATCATGGCGACAAATCGTCCTGACGTTCTGGATCCAGCACTTCTTCGTCCTGGCCGGTTAGACAGGAAGATAGAGATACCATTACCAAATGAACAAGCGAGGATGGAGGTTCTTAAAATTCATGCTGCTGGCATAGCCAAACACGGTGAGATAGACTATGAAGCGGTTGTAAAACTTGCAGAAGTGAGTATTTATTTTATCGTTTGAGAAGCAGGGTTCATGGATTATGGTCCTCGTATCATTTGCTTTATGATTTGGACAATGCTTTCTGATTTCAGGGTTTTAATGGTGCTGATCTGCGGAATGTCTGCACTGAAGCTGGAATGGCGGCAATTCGTGCAGAACGTGACTACGTCGTTCACGAGGACTTCATGAAGGTAAAGATTCTTTTTCTTATTCTTACTTGGTATGCCGGGTGGGGATACTAAATTACTAATACTTGCTTCACGGTATCTATCTTTTGTGTCAACTTTGTTTCAGGTGAATCTTTTACAACTCAATGTAGGAACTAGTTCTTTTTTGTATAGTTTCATTAGATACATGAAATGGAAGAGAGATTAAAAAATACCATTCTAGCTATTGTATTTTGGAGCCGCATTGTGCAACAAACAACATAATTTGTTTTTGTTTGCTTTTGTACACAAATTGACTGTACATTGAAGTTCATCGATGCACCAAAAAGTGTAGAACAATTAGCACATAAGGATCACTATCCTACAATTACACAGGAATCTGGAGTGTTTCACTGAATAGCCACTTTTGCTGCTTCATTGCTAAATTTTTAATTTCCATGGGTAAGACCAGATATTATTTCTGCAGAATATTTATTTGCGCAACTTATTTCTTGTTCGGTACAAAGTACAAACTCTTCTCGTATGGATCATGCAATGCGTCGCTTGCGCTTGTTATTGTTTATGTGCTTTTTGTTTAATGTAGCTACAACCATTCAGCTAAATATGCTGAGTATAATCGCTTTTACAGTTAGTTGTCTAACCTTTCACACTTTCTGTTTCAGGCTGTTAGAAAACTGACTGAAGCAAAGAAACTGGAGTCAAGCGCCCATTACAGTGCCGACTTCGGAAAAGATTAGAAGGGGCAGTGCAAATCCACGTTTCCTACTATTTGGAATCAAATTGATAGGTGCCAAATCATGCAGTTGAACAGAGACGTTAGGCATGGCTTCTACTGACCATCCTTGTATTTTGGATCGTCGTCGTCGGTATCTGTCTCTTTCTCCCAGCGTTCCCTTTGTGTGCAATATTAACTCGATCAATTGATTAGATTTTGATGTGAACCAGTTTGCTGATGTCTTAGTATTAATTAATGTGATCTTGTCATTCTCCTTTTTTGCATCAAGCTTGAGAACCCTCCTCGGCTTGGAACCTTGTTCAAACTAGCAGATTGGAGATCCTACCTGGTGACTCAAATAATGCTGTCAGCCTTAGGCATCGTTCCAACCCATTTAGGAGAAAGATTGCCTACATTCTACCAAGTCCTTGGCTAGGATGATAGCATGTGTTTAAGGTACCATTGCAAGAAGGTTTTAGAATGTCTTGAGAACCAAATGCGTCATCAGAAGTTCCGGTGCATAACAAGAGCTTACTCGACATCATCCATCATACTCAAAGTAGTGCAAAGCGTCCACCATGGTGCAAGACAATGACAGGAAATTACAGTACAATGACAGGAAATTACAGTAAGGCTTGATTTCAGCCAGACATCTTTCACATGAACGAACTTAATAGTTAGTCCCCAGATGTATAAATGGAACCGAACAATTAATTAATTCATCGGACATTTGGGTCACACTAAAATCTTATCAATTTTGGCTCTAAACAGCCAATGTTCATGGAGACATTCTCCACTTGTTTGATGACTCTTCAGCCTACAATAATTTAATTGCCACAAAAAGTAGTCTTGATTTCTTCCCTTGATACAAAAGGGAACAACATTATTTAATTAGCCTAACTAGAAGTAAGATATTGCACTTACATACCATTTAACTTCTTCTCCATCATCGCCACCCCATCCTTCCTCGCCACGATCACTGATGATGCCAATCCGAGGAACATCCCGTGCTCCACCACCCCGGTGATCCTTAGAATCTCGTCGCTGATCAGATTGAGATCACCATGGATCCCATCCTCGAAGAACAAATCCACAATGTAATTCTTGTTGTCCGTCACAAATGCCTCCGGTTCGAACCCGTTCTCATCGAAGCTGTTGGCTTTGGCGTCGGTGGCGGCGGTTCTGAGCTTCAGATTGAAGCCGGGCATGCCCTCGAACAGGCTCCGGAGACGACGGAGGGTGAGGGCCCAGCCAAAAGGAATAACCTCCACGGGGACGGCGAGGCCGCTCGCCCCGAGGCGGGGCACCAGCTTGGACTCATCGACGATGACGACAAAGCGGCGGCTGGCGGCTTCCACCATCTTCTCACGGAGCAGGGACCCGCCGCGTCCCTTCACGAGGTTGAGGGCCGGGTCTACCTCGTCGGCCCCGTCGATGGAGAGGTCCACCACGGGGTGGGCGTTGAGGTCGGAGAGGGGGATGCCGGCGGCCGCGGCGCGGGCGGCTGCCCACTCGGAGGTCGGGATACCGACGATGTCCCGGAGGGCACCGCAGCGTAGAAGGTCGCCGATGCGATCGAGGGCGTGGGCGGCAGTGGAGCCCGTGCCAAGGCCAAGGACCATGCCTGACTGCACGAGCTCCACGGCACGGTGGGCGGCGACGCGCTTCAACTCGTCCTGGGACCGGGCGGCGCAGGTAGGCGGGGGCGCCGCTGGTTGGGACCGGTCGTGGTGGAGGAGATGTGGAAAGGGGATCGCCATGTCAATACTCCGAGAGCAAGCGGCCCGCATCGTGTAAACAGCGAAAAGCCGATCTTTATACCAAAAATTCTCTCCTTTGTCGCCGGACAAACACTGGGATTGGGGTTCGGAGAAGAAGAAGAGGTGGAGCCGAGCGACGTTCCCGACTCGGAGCGCTCTATATAAAGAGATGGCTGGGGATTCTCTATCAACTCTCCGATGGGAAACGTCAAAATTTCCACGCTCTATTAGCCACGTCTTCTCTATGGACTCGTTTATAAATGGGAATCTATGTGTCCCATGTTTTACGCTGACATCTAATCTGCTGACGCTGCATCGTTACCATCGATTGACCACAGTCGCACGGAACGCAGACGACCGATGGGACCAGCAGGCAACGGTGAGGATTTCTCGTCAGAGGTAAATGGACGGAGAGGATGGTGATCGGGCGGGACGACGGAGGGATGGTCAAAGACGCACTCGGGTGGCGGTCAATGGACATGTGCCGCGGGTCACGCAAAAAAAGATACGACTGTGAAAGGTGGTTCGCAAAAACACTTGTTCCACCCATTTCCTTACTACGCATTCATTGAACTTCCCAATAATTGGAGAAGACAAAAGGAATACGCTGCAGGCACCTATAAAAAGCCAGGTAGAATTTTGGGTAGCCGAGTAGGAAAAGCACTTAAGAATTGGGAATATTGGTCATTGGTAAGAGAAGACCACGAATCTTCTCGCCATGGTAACCATCAATAAATGAGATTTACCGCACATGCCGGGTCATTAACACAAAATTGGATAGTCTAAGTTTACAAGTCAAAATTGTTGACTAATTTTTAAGTTCATGGAGAGATAAATCCGGTCCAATGTGTTAAGCCAATACAAGGGAAACAAAGGCAAGAAATCAATCCTGCTGATCCAGAGAGAATGCACATGCGGTTGATGTCATCCATCAACTTCCGAGAAGGAAAAGGTCAAAGGCCGAAACAAGCGGAAACTTGCAGGTTCGTCTCCCATTGCATGCTCTACACGAGGGAGCAGATGATGAGTGCACGCGTTACATGTGTGAGAGACAATGTCACGTTGTTCTTCTGATGGTGGAGAGGTCAGCTGGTGGTGGCTGCTTACGTATGATCTGGAATGGATAAACCATCCCCAGCAAACCTAACAAAGCCTGGTGATAGACTGGTTCTGATGAGTTTCTACAGCACTAGAGATTGCGTTTCCCTATATGAATGGATAAACCATCCCCAGCATTCCTAACCAAGCCTGGAAACACCATCAAATCTAGCTTCTGTGGAGAATCCAGAAGTTGATCATGGCGAGAGGTTGCGGTTCCCTCTTCTCTATCAAGCTGACGCAAAGATTTCAGTCTTGTAAGAGATCAGAAGCCACAGCCACCATCATCTATTCCAAAACTTAAAAGAAGGTAAGTGGAAGGTTACCGAGGAGCTCTCAGAAACTTCATTCTCAGCTCTGAGACAAGCATCAGGCTGAACAATTTAGACATCTTTGGAGACTCGATCGAAATACAGGTAGGTTTCTCAGACTTGGATGCTGATCTTTCACCATATGTTTCACATGAGTTGAAGAATTTGTGTCACACTTGGATGTATCCAAAACACAACTATTTTGTCTATACAGTTCGTCCAGTTACTATCCTTATCCATTGGATGTGGCAAAAGAAGGATAGAGAAAGATGTCTAAAAACTGCGTGAATGCAAAAGTAAATATTTCTCAGCAGCTTATTTCGCCCTATTTTTGAGATAAAATTCAATAGTAAGTAAGTAAGTATATATATATATATATATATATATATATCACCTGATCGACACGTTGGCATCATCTAGCTTAGCTGGCTAAATTGTTACCATGATTTAGAGCTCAACAAGACTCGATTATAATTAGGGCTTAGAGAGACGCACAATTACTCCATATAACAAGTGTTAATCATGAAGATATTTTTGAGATTGTAAGATGAGAAATTGTATACCAAGTTGAGGAAGTAGTGTAGTTTTTGTTTTGACAAGGTTGCATTTATCGAGCATATTAGTTCCTCCTAGTATCAAGAGTTTATTAGGTCGGTTGGATATAGGAAGATTTTAAAAAATATTAACTCTTTTTTTATATAAGATTTATATTAAAAAAATATAATTTATTTGGGATGATAAGTTTTAATGAAACTTCTAAGAAATGAAAAAGAAACTAATTAGTGTTGATGTTTGAGTAAGATCCTAATCAACACATTGATGCCACAATCGATACCTTATAGCCGTTTGGTCGATACTTTAACATTATTTAATCGACACATGAATGCTAAATGACTGACATCTCGTTATTTCATGATCGAGACATCGATGCCATTTGATTGAAACCTTGATATCACTTGATCGACACGTTGGCATCATCAAGCTTAGCTGACTAAATTGTTACCATGTTTTAGAGCTCAACAAGACTCGATCATAATTAGGGCTGAGAGAGATGAACAATTGCTCCATATAACAAGTGTTAATCATAGAATTAATGCTCCTAAGAGATCACCATAAAAATGTCTCATAGGTACGTTCCTTGTAAACTAAAACATACTTCTAATAATCTTTATCAAATTATTCGAATCTTAAACTAACTTAAGTATTGAAGGAGTATTTATCATGAACGCTTATATAATTTTGTAAGGTTCAATGATCTTGAATTCGAACATGCTGATGACACACTAAGTTAAAACTAAGAAAGATACGGAAGAAGACCTTAGTTGGCTCAGCAAGTATTTGATCGGACAGCCAAAAATTGTCTTACCGATTGTGTCTAGGTGAAGAATTTGTAGTATATAATATTGCTTCAATTCAAGATTATGGTTTAAAGCATAATAATTGAGTAGTCGATTATTATACTTATGGTTTAGAGTTTGCTATAATTTTAACATTGAAAATTTGGAGAACTATTTATATGGTTATACTCTTGAAATACTAATAGATCACAAAAACCTCGTGCATATCTTACATAAAAAAAGATAAATAAAGATAAGACAGTAAAGATAGTTAAGTTTTTTTAAAAGATTATAATTACAATATCAAGTCACGTTAACGTGGTCACTAATTCAGTTGCTTACTTGTACAAACACACATTTGTTTCTTCTTCGATGGTAAAATCTCTTTTGCTGCTAAGAATGAAATAAAAGTAAAAAATAAGATGCATTCTTCATTCAACCCATAGCTTAAGGTTTGAGACCAAATCTTTACTTTGACAATATTTTATATGTTTCAAAACCTCATTTGCTAAAGCAACAATATTTTCGAAACACATACATTAGGAAGTACTAAAATATGTATCATGATTTGAGACATGAATAATTAACTGAGTGCATCTCCGAATATTTAGTTTAATAGCAAATTTATTTGGAAGTTTATTCGGATGGAAACTTCCAAACCATAGTTAATTCGAAGATATGCATATATTATAATATCGCAGGAGAATGTTAAGAATACAGACTTACAACAAACATATGTGAAATGAAAGAGAATTCGAAAATGACACACTAAGTTAAAACTAAGAAAGATACCGAAGAATTTGTAGTATATAACATTGCTTCAACACTGGATGTGTTTTAAAGCATAATAATCGAGTAGTCGATTATTATACTCATAGTTTAGAGTTTGCTATAATTTTAACATTGAAAATTTGGAGAACTATTTATATGGTTATACTCTTGAAATACTAATAGATCACAAAAACCTCGTGCATATCTTACATAAAAAAAGATAAATAAATACAAGACAATAAAGATAGTTAAGTTTTTCTAAAAGATTATAATTACAATATCAAGTCACGTTAACGTGGTCACTAATTCAGTTGCTTACTTGTACAAACACACATTTGTTTCTTCTTCGATGGTAAAATCTCTTTTGCTGCTAAGAATGAAATAAAAGTAAAAAATAAGATGCATTCTTCACTCAACCCATAGCTTAAGGTTTGAGACCAAATCTTTACTTTGACAATATTTTATATGTTTCAAAACCTCATTTGCTAAAGCAACAATATTTTCGAAACACATAACATTAGGAAGTACTAAAATGTGTATCATGATTTGAGACATGAATAATTAAGTGAGTGCATCTCTAAATATTTAGTTTAATAGAAATACGTTGGCATCATCAAGCTTAGCTGACTAAATTGTTACCATGTTTTAGAGCTCAACAAGACTCGATCATAATTAGGGCTGAGAGAGATGAACAATTGCTCCATATAACAAGTGTTAATCATAGAATTAATGCTCCTAAGAGATCACCATAAAAATGTCTCATAGGTACGTTCCTTGTAAACTAAAACATACTTCTAATAATCTTTATCAAATTATTTGAATCTTAAACTAACTTAAGTATTGAAGGAGTATTTATCAGGAACGCTTATATAATTTTGTAAGGTTCAATGATCTTGAATTTGAACATGCTGATGACACACTAAGTTAAAACTAAGAAAGATACCGAAGAATTTGTAGTATATAACATTGCTTCAACACTGGATGTGTTTTAAAGCATAATAATCGAGTAGTCGATTATTATACTCATAGTTTAGAGTTTGCTATAATTTTAACATTGAAATTTTGGAGAACTATTTATATGGTTATACTCTTGAAATACTAATAGATCACAAAAACCTCGTGCATATCTTACATAAAAAAAGATAAATAAATACAAGACAATAAAGATAGTTAAGTTTTTCTAAAAGATTATAATTACAATATCAAGTCACGTTAACGTGGTCACTAATTCAGTTGCTTACTTGTACAAACACACATTTGTTTCTTCTTCGATGGTAAAATCTCTTTTGCTGCTAAGAATGAAATAAAAGTAAAAAATAAGATGCATTCTTCACTCAACCCATAGCTTAAGGTTTGAGACCAAAACTTTACTTTGACAATATTTTATATGTTTCAAAACCTCATTTGCTAAAGCAACAATATTTTCGAAACACATACATTAGGAAGTACTAAAATATGTATCATGATTTGAGACATGAATAATTAACTGAGTGCATCTCCGAATATTTAGTTTAATAGCAAATATACTTTATAAAAAGTACTAAAATATATTATGAAATATTAGTTTGCCAAAACAAAAATGTATTAGAGGAAATACAGATCACCAATATATTGAGGTAATATTAAAGAATAAGAATTTTTTATATCCCAATCAATTTAGCGACAAGTTAAAACTCCCACGCATGTAGATTCTTTTGAATTATGATCAATTGCTTATAAGGTGGGTGGGTTTGCCTCCAAACCTTACAAATACAAGTAATGTGTTTCATTATGTCAATGCTCTAAAATTATATTGCACATATGTTCCATGTACTTTAATAGCAATTGATCTTATAATCTATTTAGAGTAGTCTATCTAGATTATAGAAAGAAAAATATTTTTCAAATAAATTAAATAATACCTCCTATTGACAAAGAAGTATCAATATCTTAAATCAATTTTGTGGACCAAATCTTTAGAGGGAAAGGAGGGAGAAATATATATATGCATATCTTTTCTTATGGTAAATAGAATTTATGGATCAAATCCTTAAATAAGGAAAAGGATTAGAAGTGACTACTTCTCTTTCTTTTAGGCAACTAATAAAATTTGTGGACCAAATCTTTAGAGGGGGATAAATTTGATCACCTTAAATTTTATTTTCTAACTAGCTGACATGTTTTAAAATGGTTCAACTGGTTGTGTTAAATTCAAGAATTATGAAGCTTGATGAAAATAATGTACCTGATAAATCCATGGTGTTGATAGATATGGTTAGAATGAAGTTAATTAACAAGGAGACAATAGCATCCATGGTGTAAATCTACTTTGCCTACCTTTGGAATCAATTTGATAAGTCCCAAATAATGGTGTTAAACACATGTTATTGACTATCCAAATAATGGTGCTAAGGATGTATTTGTGTGTTTTAATACAGAGTTGGCTTCTATAATTTTTTGTATAAAAGATTTTAGAGGCACTATTTATATAGTTAGACTTTTGAAATACTTATAGATCATAGAAACATTGGGTAAATCTTTATACAAAAAGAATTAAATACAAGACAATGAAAATAATTGGATTTTGTCAAAGAATATTATTTCAATATTAATTATCACCTTCTTAAGAAAGCCAGCATAGTCTTTATGCTAAGCAAGAGATACAAATGTCCGTATGTACTTTGTGTATATAAAGAGTCTATTTAAGTATTTAGAGAGCTTCAAATGTTGATAGAAACTGTTGAGTAAGACACATCATCATCATGGACTTCTTGCTTTTTTAAGGGTGCAATCTTTTCTATGCAAAGAAATAAAGAAAGTCATACATTCAAACCATCATTAAATAGCCAACTTAAGGTTTAAGATTAAAATTTCGACAACCAAAGGATGATTCAATTGGACTCAACCATTGATTATATGTTCTATACACTCATCCTATATTTTTATAAACAATAATTAGAGTAAGACTATAGAATAAGACCTACTATACTTTATAAAAAGTACTAAAATATATTATGATTTATTGGTAATAAGACATGAAGCCATCTCAAAATATTAGTTTGCAAAAAAAAAAACGTATAAGAGGAAATACATATCACCAATATATTGAGTATAGAATAAGACCTACTATACTTTATAAAAAGTACTAAAATATATTATGAAATATTAGTTTGCCAAAACAAAAATGTATTAGAGGAAATACAGATCACCAATATATTGAGGTAATATTAAAGAATAAGAATTTTTTATATCCCAATCAATTTAGCGACAAGTTAATATTGTCCGAAGGACCATAGGTTATCGTCAATAATATAGAATCAACTATTAAAAAGTCATACGAGTTAAAAAAGATAAAAATCTGTAATTTGAAGTTAGGGTTCATATCATCTTGAAGGTATCACCTAACAAGATGTGTTATGAGATTCTAGCAAAAACAAAAATTATCTTGTAGACATGTATTGTATAGGTGCTTTTAAAATGTTACAAAAGATTTAATCAGTTGCTTAAAAAAGATTTAAAATGTACAACGATTACAAATGTACATGTCAATACTCCAAAGCTACAAAGTAGATGTTTCGTGTTCTCTAATATCAACTTCTCTAGTTGCGAGATGATGCTATCTTTTTGGAGCAATCGATTCAAATCTAAGAAAGAAAATAGTATTTAATACCTTTAGTGAAAGTCCATCATCATATGAAAGATGATTTTAAAAAGAAGTATCAATATCTCTTTCTTTAATGTATAACAAACTAAATCCTTAAGGGGGAATCTTTCTTTAGGGTAAATCAAATTTGAGGAGCAAATCTTTAAGGGAAAAAAAGGTACTCAGATCTCTTTCCTTAATTTAGAGGCCAAATCTTTAAAGAGGAAGAAATATAATCATCTTAATTTTTGTTTGTTAACTAAAATGCTATTATATACTCTCTAATATTATTACCCTCACAAGGGATTTTATTTCATCCATTAAAATATTTTTTTAATCTTGAACACACGTATAAAAAATAACTTTATTATTTTTTTTAATAAAGATAAAATAAATATAAAATTATATTTTTATACCTTATTAAAAATTTCTCATCTCCTATATAAACCCGTGAGGTGAGGACTCCTCCCTTTTCATTTATATTAGTGTGAGAGGTGATCGCTCACGACGGTGGATCGGTAGTGGTCATCATCATAGGAAAATAATAAGTTTTTAGTCCATCATCATATGAAAGATGATTTTAAAAGGAAGTATCGATATCTCTTTCTTTAAGGTATTAAAAACTAAATCCTTAAGGGGGAATCTTTCTTTAGGGTAAATCAAATTTGAGGAGCAAATCTTTAAGGGAAAAAAAGGTACTCAGATCTCTTTCCTTAATTTAGAGGCCAAATCTTTAAAGAGGAAGAAATATAATCATCTTAATTTTTGTTTGTTAACTAAAATGCTATTATATACTCTCTAATATTATTACCCTCACAAGGGATTTTATTTCATCCATTAAAATATTTTTTTAATCTTGAACACACGTATACAAAATAACTTTATTATTTTTTAATAAAGATAAAATGAATATAAAAATATATTTTTATACCTTATTAAAAATTTCTCATCTCCTATATAAACCCGTGAGGACTCCTCCCTTTCCATCTATATTGGTGTGAGAGGTGATCGCTCATGACGGAGGATCGGTAGTGGTCATCATTGTAGGAAAACAATAAGTTTTCCCCTATTTTTTAGTTTAATTTTTAAAATATTTAATTGATGTTTTAATTATTTAGTATTCTATCAATTGTTGATTTTGATCAATTATATATTTTCAATGTAACCAAATGGTATGATGCATATTTTAGATTCAATTAATTGCTTTGAATTTTGTATCATGATATAAAGATGAGCAAAACTAATTACTCATTTTAATAATGTCGACATCTTAATGTATTATTTTAGATTATCAGCTAATATTAATTTAATTACTTGAATCATGACAATAACATTAGTAATCCCTATTTGATAATGTCACGATGTCCAAGCCAACTCTCGCTCGAGTCCAATCTCAAATAGATTCGACTCGGTTGAATCAATTGACTAAAGCGGATCAACTCCAACTTAGGTCTGGTTTAACTCCACTAATATCACTCAATGCTATTAGTTCAATATATGTAGATCTATATAGTCCGACCTATGTAACTCATATGGTTGAGTACGATCTCATCAACTACTCTTTCGGTTCACACGTGAGCTAGCTCATCCAATCAAGGAAAATTGAGAATCCAGCTTAATGTGAATTTTGTATCATGATATAAAGATAAGCAAAACTAATTACTCATTTTAATAATGTCGACATCTTAATGTATTATTTTAGATTATCAACTAATATTAATTTATTTACTTGAATCACGACAATAACATTAGTAAGCCCTATTTGATAATGCCATGATGTCCGAGCCTCTCTTGCTTGAGTCCAATCTCAAATAGATTCGACTCGGTTGAATCAATTGACTGAAGCGGATTTAACTCCACTAATACTACTCAACGTTATTGGTTCAATCTATGTAGATCTATATAGTTCGACCTATGTAACTCATATGGTTGAGTACGATCTCATCGACTACTCTTTCGGATCACACCTGAGCTAGTCCGTCCGATCAAGAAAAATTAAGAATTCGACATAATATTTTATAATTATTAAGGCAAAATTATTACGATATAACCCAATGAGGTATTTAGTTCATCAGCTTGATGAACCTAAAATGGAAGGGAGAACATTCATTCCCGTTCTATGATGCTAAGCCTCAACAAGAAAAGACTCTCAAAAGAGAAAGAAGTAAGAAATGTTTGAAAGCTGAGACTACTGCTGGAGTTCAAATTAATGTGAGCAGGATCATGTTGTCAAGAGAAACACCTTGGATAAAGAAAAGAAAAGGATACATGTTTGATTCTTAAACTAACCACACAAAAAATTTGCTCTTCCATACCAAAAGAAGGAGAAAGTGAGTGTAGAAAGATCGAGAGCTCCCTTCACTCCAAACATCAAGGATCAGCTGGGTTGATGCAGCTCCTGAGTTCTGCAAACTGCAGGCCTATCCCAATACGGTCTCCATCTTTATCATCAGTTGCAGCAGTAAAACATGGAATAGGACAGTGGAATCCATAAGCCAGCAGTTACGTAAGATCCCTATTAGTTCTACGTATGTGATGCAAGATTAGTTTAAATAGGCTTATCATTATTAACGAATGATTCAGGTTCAACGAAGTTAACTTATCTGTCAAAATCTTTACCAACTAAATTAGTCAAACGATTCCACTGTCCTATTCCCTGTTCTCCTGCTGCAAGTGATAACAAAGATGGTGACTGTTTTGGGATAGGATTGTTGTGGTTGGCATAACTCAGGAGCTGCATCATCTCAGCTGCTGATTCTTGTTTGGTATGAAGGGAGTTCTAAATCTTTATACACCCACTTTCGTTTGATTCCTCGGTAGGGATGGAAGAACAATGCAATTTTTTTTTTTGTGAGGAAATATTTTGGGAAGTTACTTTTAGAATCAAAACATTATCTTTTTCTCTTTTGTATTTGTTAGTGTATACAACTTTACGTCGTGACCTCGGGGCCAACACGGCTCGGTTCGAGTCCGAATGGACGGGGATCTTGCTCGAGGTCTCTCAAGGTTGCTGATGTGGCCGGCAGCGCGGATTGGATCACGTCTGGGCTCGTCAGGACGTCCCGTAGGAAAGGGTCCCTCTCCTTAGCGTTGGGGGGAAGTAGCTCCGTCTTCGTACCTGCACACAGCTCAGGTCGGAAGCTCGACCCGACTCCTCCGACGATCAAATCAGAAGGCAAAGTGAAGAGGTTTTTTTTTCTCCGGGGTCCCCTTCTCCCCTTAGCGCGGGGGTTCTTATATGGTAGATTACTGTTCCTAATGTGCATGTTTTGCAGGGAACATGATCGTACTCCTGGTAACGTCTAACAGCGGTGTTGGCGTGGCGTGAAGGACCGGACCTGAGCCGAACGTTAATGTGCCTCGACCGTTTCTTGTTTGGTATGAAGGGAGTTCTAAATCTTTATACACCCACTTTCGTTTGATTCCTCGGTATGGATGCAAGAACAATGCAATTTTTTTTTTTTTGTGAGGAAATATTTTGGATAGTTACTTTTAGAATCAAAACATTATTTTTTTCTCTTTTGTATTCAAGGTGTTTCTCTTGATTTATGATAAAATATGCTCCTCACATCTTAAACTCGGTGATACGCATTTTCTATCATGGAGATGGATGGACGTACATGATTCTTCCTTTTTCTCCCGATTGGTTAGTATGCAAATAATATATAATAAAATATCAAAATATCGACATAAAATAAATAAGTAAAAAAAAAACCTTAAAATACTGGTCTCTGAATTTATTGTTGTTAAAGAACTTGAGTCAAAATCTTGTCTCCTTTATTTTGTTGACCAATTTTGACAATTGGGATCTCTTCCTCTTCCCTTTCACTTTTAGGTTTGGATTATGTGGCTGCTTCCCATTGGCTTGAGAAGCATTCTTAGCTGTGCCAAATTAGCACCTGACTTTTACAACCTAACTACTAATATTAATATGATGAAAACTATGTAGTACTTGTTCCGGCACATGTCATGCACGTGAGCGAAGGTCGTCGCCATCCTCGAGGA
Organism: Musa itinerans; assembly: GCA_001649415.1. Lineage (NCBI taxonomy): Eukaryota > Viridiplantae > Streptophyta > Magnoliopsida > Zingiberales > Musaceae > Musa > Musa itinerans. The sequence goes on along the minus strand of LVTN01000070.1, from coordinate 132,349 downwards.
ATGGTGGTTCCTAAAACCAGACTTGTACGTCCTACACATGGTTTCAGAACAGCATGGCCGAACATTGACCTCACCTTCCCTCCCTGTGATTCATTTCTTTCATGTGATATATGTGCATGCAAGAGATCAAGTTTACATCATCAAGGGAGCAAATTGTCAAAGTTCACCCCCCTAATCCTCTCTTCTCAGGGAAACAAAAAAAGAGAATAAAAATGAAAATAAAACAAGAGTCCTCTTCATTCTCCACCGTCGCCGCCTGCTTTGGTTTATGCTACGACGCCAGGCCGAGATCGGTCGTGCACGCGTCCGGGTCGTGGCCGTGCCGTGCGTCGTCTCGAGGCGACCGGGAGAACGGTCCCGACCCGAGGGTGAGCTCCAGACCCACCTCGCCGTCATCCTCGGCCTCGGCCCGGTCAGGCTCGGCTTGGCTCACGTGGGACGACGCCTCCGCGATGTCCGCCGAGGACATGCTCTCCTCCACCTGGCAGTCTTCGTCCCCTCCTCCGCCCACGCCGGCATCGGCCGCCGGCTCGGTCGAGTCGCTGCCCGTGGACTCGTGGAATTCCAGAGGATGGATGGCGGCAGGACGGGCGGCCTTGGCGCCGGAGCGCTTGAACCGGGAGCCAGCCTTGTTGACCTTGCGCAGCTCGGCGGCCGCACGAGCGCAGCCGCCGGCTCCGGGGTCCTTGGAGATGTGCCGGATGTCGTAGGCCTTGAGCGGCGGGGTCGGAGTGGATGCCGCCGTCTCGGACGGGATCTGGACGATGGGGGCGCCCTTGAGCACCGCCTCCACCGCAGCCTGGGTGAGCTGCCAACTTCCCGACAACAGCAGGCCCACGGAGCCGTAGATCGGATTGACGATCCGGCCGCAAGCCTCGTACAGAAGAGACCGGAATATCGCTGCAAGAATCCAAGGATGTTTCAGCTTATCATCATCCGCAACGAGCAGAATTCTGTACCAGTACTAAAAGTAGAAGACGCGGTAGTTGTACCGACCAGGGCGGAGGTGGTCGGGGCCGGCGTTGATGAGGTTCATGAGGCCGGCGCGGCCGTAGAACTTGGCGAGGAAGACGGTGGCGTTGGCCTGCGACTCGGGGCTCTTGATCCACCGCAGGCAGGGCCTGATGCTGCAGTCGTCGCTGCACCCCTTTCGCAGCACCCGACAACCGTTGCAGCTCATCCTCATGGCGTCGTTCCTACCTCTCTATCAATACAAGAAGCGAAGGCGGGTGAGACGTGGGCGGAGAGAGGAGGAGGAGCCAGGGGGGCCTATATAAGTGGTTGGAACTCCATGGGAAGACCAGCCGTGGGTTTCAAGTATGGCCACTGGTTTCGCCAGAGACTCGGAAAGCGGGTTTGCAATATCGACGTATCATCATCATCATCATCATCATCATTACCATCGAAATCGTCCATTTTACCATCTTTCTCTCTCTCTCTCAATAGATTTGATTGCAGGAATCTTTTGGGAGAGAAAAAAAGGTGAAGAAAAAGGGAGACCAGCGCGTGGCTTGCACGTCCGGCGGACACGTAATTGCGGCTGTGTCGTCGTAGCAGAGTAAAAGAGGACGATGGGAAATGCTACTCGTGAAAACAGATGAGGAAGGGCAGAGGAAGGAACAGGAAAAGGAAACCTGGTGATGGTGGCAATGATAGTACTCCCGGTTTTGTGGAAGCAGTACAAGGACGGCTTGACCGGTTTCCTGGTTTTGTATCGTCTTCTGTGGGCGGCGACGCCGGGTTGGGTTCGGTTGGGTTCTTGTCACCGTGCTTGTCTGTCGTCCCCCACACACCAATGGAGTCAACGTGGCATCTCTGGACACGCTTGTGGACCAGGAGGATGGAATCGAGCCCGACTTCTGCTGCCGAGATACAATTCTTGCTCGTGCAATTTACCTGCCTCTGATTGGTGGCGAAGGGCGCCCCGTCAATGGGCCCGCGTGGAGATGGAACCACGTAGGTCGGAGGGTAATGGGCAGCGGGTACCAAAATAAATATTGCTCTTGAAAGATTGCTGCTTTTCGAGCTGGAATATATATTATATATATTATTTTTCCTAGATTTAAAATGTTAGGGCATTATTATTATACAGCAAAAAAATATAAAGACATATTATAACACGAGTGAAGTTAGATATATGAGTCAGGAAATTTTAATCATGTAAGATTAATCTTTATCTCATCCTATGATTCTTATCTTTATTTCACGTGTAAATAATTTTCTTCGTTCTGAGTAAAAAAGAAGAAAAAAAAAGGAAAATAAGAGTAAAAAAGATAAAAGAAAAATAAGAAGTGACTATTTTAGCAAATTAAGGGTTAGATTATTAATTACGACAACACTAAAGTAGTGCATTTGATGTGACTAAATAATGATGTTAGCCGTGTCAACTAAGCTAATGGTACCCAAAAAAAAAAATCAACAGTGTGAACAAAATTAGATGAATAAGAATAAAATTGATCAAAAAATTATAGACACACTAAATTCAATATGATCATATGTGCTTTTTAGTGATTGGGGAGGAGCCCTCTAGGAGAACATGAATAATTGAGTTTGAATGATCTATCACTTGGCACCTTCTCATTTTATAATTAATTAGAGTACATAAAACATACTTATTTATCAAACAAATTTAGACTCATTGAAGTTTAACTCATTTTTGTTTATTGGAATAGGAAAAATTAGAAGAAACTTTCTCAGCCACCAGGTTTGATCAATCAAATACTTGATATAAAAAAAATTATTTAAGAAGATATTTTGTACACATTAGATGGGAAATGTTACAAAATAGGATAAGTAATTAGTGATTTGGGGCACAGGGAAAGGGAACTGCAACTTTCTCCCCTGTTCTTTGCAGTGTTTCCTGCCTAAATGCCCTTGTCTTCAGTCCAATGGGCAAAATGAGGAGAAAAAAAAATCCACCATGAACTTGGATGGTGGTTGATGCTGATTGAAACAGTAAATTTAAAGGAAGATAACAAACAAAAAAAAAAAGGGTTTGCTATGGGCCACACTTTGTTGTGTCAACTCCATGAATTTGTTCCAAGGGATTGAGATGGATGGAAGCAGACTCAGGAAATCTTAGCTGAGTGATGGGATTTGGTTTAATGGATGGAAGCAGACTCAGGAAATCTTAGCTTAGTGAGTGATGGGATTTGGTTTTGAGGGAGTTGGCAATCTTGTCCTTTTCATCCTCCTTATTCATGCATCCCTTATCAGGAATTGCAACTGTGCCAGCAAATCACTACTTGATAATATCCTGGTGATGTTGATTATTATTATCATTATTTTGTGTTTATAGGTGAAATTTTAGGTAATATGTTTTTTAAGTAATTTTTTCACAGATGATCTTGACTTCGATTCGGTTCGATGGGATCATAAAATACATAACCTACAGAAAGTGTCAGATGAGAGTATACTAACAGTTTTGGATTTGTCATGCAGGGATGTAAAGATGGCTTGATAAGGTTGGTAATGTAAATTCCACAATTATGTCCAGAAAAACACACCCAGATCAAAGAGGCCAGAAAATTAGACATATATTAGCAGTCAATAGTTTCTTAGACAGTGTTTGATTGTGACAAAACATCAAAAGATGCGGAAGATACAACAAAAGTATTAAGTATTTGAATCTGCACTCTCTGCATCAGCAAAGAATAATACTTAAGGGCAACTAATTCTTATCTGAATGAGAATCTAGCCATGATATGATATCATTAATGACACTTGAGATCCTTCCATCTGGCTCTCCCTCTAGAATACAGTGAAAGCCTTCTTCATACAGCTTGAGGGTTTTGTCATTTGTATTAGCCATATTGTAGAGGATTTTGCTCACATTTGGATCCGTGACCTTGTCTGCAGCTCCGTGAAGAATCAGCAATGGAGAACGAACCTGAAAGATTTTACTGAGCGATCAGAATTCTGAATTTTGCTTCAAGTATGCAGGCCACGGTTATTCTGATTGTTCCTGTTAGCATGGACAACATAACATGCAGTAACCTTGAAAACTACAAAAGATTTATCGTTGTATAAAAGGTGAACAAAGCTACAAAGCACCTTGAAGAAGAGTATATTTATTGGTTTGAAGAATGAATGTGGATGAGGGAAAGGAGGAATTTTGATGGTCAACATAAATGTCCTTCACAGAAGAAATACAAGGTCAGAGTAGACATGGATTTCCATGCTGGCTAATCATGGAATGCCAACAAGGTATCAACACAAGTCGCCTCATCATGCCATAGCAGCTGTGCACCAAAATAGAAGCAGGGTCAAGCTAGGTTTGTACTGGCCAGCACACCACCCAGCGCCATGCCATAGCAAGTATTACCAGACCACTAGGGGATTTGCCATGATACTTTGATCTTGGATTAGTTTATAAACAAGGAAAGGATGCTCTCTTACATGCTACCTCTAGCGCATCAATGCACACATTCTTTTGCATCTATTTTTCACTTTTTGATGCCGCAATTATAGTAATTTTGCACAGCCAGTTAAGATAAATGTTTGTGCGTTTGCAAAGTAACTAAGAATGCACATAAGAAGCTGACCTTCTTCAGTTGTGACTCAATATCTTGCGTAGCCTTTATTAGTTCAACAGCTGTTCTTAACCGCATTTGGTCAGAATATGAAATCACATTTAACTCGGCCTACAAGTAACAACTGTGGCTTAATATTAAAATCTTTGATAAAATACATACAGTACAAATTCAAGCAGTAATCCACACAACTTTAAGAAAGAGGATCTATAAACAAGGAAAAACAGACGTAAACAGCTATACTAGGAGTATATGGTGACAAAAGTTTGTATACCAAATATAGTAAAAGGACAACAGATAACTACACGTTATCACAGAGGACGACCCCTGAATCGAAAAATGAAGAGGCTCTCTTTAGTAGCTCATCAAATTTCGGGGAAGAACACGTTATTAAGAAACTGATAAAAATCAGCATCTAGCATGGTTTTATTCCTAATTAATATGGCTAACCCTCATGGTCATAGAGGACGATCCCCTTGAGTATAAAAAGCGAACGAGAAGGAGAGAGCTTTTAGATTAAGAAACATGTGCAGTAAAAGTAGATTATAAAATCCCATCCATTTGGACAGGCGAGATAAATACTTTAGAGGGTTAACCTCCTGCAATTTCCCAATGAGCATAGCCAGGAGTTCAGCTAGAAGTTATTCTTTCAGGGATAAGGAAAAAAATATTTGAATAAGAAAATTCATGGATCTGTCATAGGTAGCTGGAACTTCTTTTTATAGGTAAATAATACTGGATAGATTAATGATCCAGCCTAAAGCTGCAGTCTGAAAGTTACTTGCTACTTCACACAACAGAGAACTTGTTGAAGTTTCGGACAAGTAGTTACTTGCTCCACTTATTATTGACCGCAAATATATTAATTTATGGTTGAATGCATCACACGCAAAAAAAGAGAGCTCCTAGGTTTGCTGTTGTGTCACACAGGTTAATTTCCTGACTCACAAAATCGATGTCCTCGGTAAGCATTTGAGCAAATTTGTATAGTTAATTTGTACAATATTGTGAAAATACTAGTCTGACTAATAAATTAATTCTGATGCAAAATGTAAATTATTACGACCTTGACTGGAATCTAGGATGATTCCACAAAGGTCTCTGGTGATGCAAACAAGATTTATCCATAATATCTGAATATGCACTTGGAATAATGTTTTTTCACAATAAGTTGGCATAGCAGAGATTAGAATAGATTTATGCCCTTTAAATTCCTCAACATTATCAAATAAGTGAAAGAATATAAAATCATTTCTACTATGATCTTTTTCAAGAAGAGACTGCAGGAGAACCTCACCAGGCTTGATTCAAGAAACGATGAAAAGAATAGAAGAGGTAAAAAATGAAGAAACACAGGACAAAACAGATAAAACAAGAAAAAAAGAAGACAAATTACGACTTTCAATTATATTAAAATAGTTTTCATACTGTAAGACAGTGGGAGAAAACAAACCACTTTTCTTTTCGTTGGATCTCTGAATGACAAGACTCCTAGATCTTTCTGCGGAAATAACTTTGCCTCAGGTAAAACATATGACATGAGAGTTAGTGCCTTCAAAACAGGTCCTGGTGGTGTCACCTCTTCTGCAATCTTACAACCTCAGAAAAATTAATATTGTATTGTAATTAAGGTATTGTCATCACACTAGCATAAAGCTAAGCATGTTCTTGTCATTCTCTAACAGAACTTTAATAAAGACAAAATGCCACAATGATTGACAATCAATGCCACCAAAAATTCATCACTAAGTCTCATAGAAGAAAATTCATTTTTGTGTTGTGTTGTAATTGTAGCTCCATATATCTCTGCCTGCATTTATGCAAAACATAATCTTGTCCTCTATAATAATCTTAGTAAGGTACTATCTAAACAGTTGCCAGCAGCTAATCTACTAGGATATGTTAGGGCATAACAAACTGACAAACAGTATAATAGACAATTTTGCTCCTCAAATATAAATTGCCACAGTGAAGAGCACCACAATGAAACAAATTATGGTACTGATTTGTTATGTTGTACAGAAATCTCTAAAGATGATATGCCAATTCATGTTAGAATTATTCCAAAGGGTCCAAAAACAATTGTCACCAATTTATATAGCATGCAATATATACATCACAGCAAGGTCTGCCATACCGAAGCGTACCGCCCATACCGGGCGGTATGTACCGATTTCGACTGTAGCACTGTAGCAGTGCACTGCAACACTATAGCAGTGCACTGTAGCACTGTAGCAAACAAGATTGTGAACCTTGCATCATAGAACCAGCACAGAATCTTTTTACAAAAGCCTATGACAACTTCTAATCATAAATATGATTGTCTTGTTCAAGTTGTTCTCTACAATTTCCAGCTTCCAATGAAATTATAAAACTTGCTCTTTCATCGCTGCTTATAATTTTATCTTTTCCAGGTACTCAGGTATTAGCTTAACAGCAATGAAATTTCACAAACTACAGTAATAGTATCCTCTTTCTTTTTTGTATATAAATCTATAATAAAATATGAATCATGAAGAATTGTGGGTCAGAATTGCAGAAATCTGATAAACTAAAGTCACCAAGGGGGGAATATCTAATATTTATTGTCAATAACCAAATGACTAAACGAAATTCACATATTTAAGTGGCAAACATTTATGTGCAAGACATCTTACTTTGCACATTGGTGCCACAAGAAGCACTCCATCCCACTCCTCTGGCTGCTTCAAGTGGATTTTAAGTGCAACAGCTCCACCCATCGATTGCCCCAAGAGGAAGTGACGTAGTTCTCTAACTCCCTCCATAGCTGCACATGACCAAAAAACTTGCATCAAGATCAGCCTATCCATCTACAATGCTGAATGGAATATACCAAAAGAAGTATATGATATTGACCTCTGATGGCTGCATATTGCTCGATAACATGGTCTACCATTCCATCAAAACTCGGGATATAGCCATGCAAGCCCTGCGAGAGCCCAAAACCGGGGTAGTCCATGGCAAAGACTGCATAGCCTGCATCTGCAATTATCTTTGCAATCCCTGAAACTTCCCTTTTGTGTTAGATTCAAGTCAGAGGTATGCCTGAAAATCAATATACTACTTTGATAAAAGTTTGTCACCAACCCTCAAAGAAGAAGGTGCAGGTACTGCCGTATCCATGGCAAAAGAAAAGAGCAGCCTTGGTGGTGGTACCAGGCTTCGGCAGCCAGCTCTTCCAGAATACCTCGACTCCTTTAGAATTCATCTCGTATCTCTGCCACATGGCGCAGCACATTTGGAAGCATTAAACTCTGCATTGCATATTTGTCCAGAAGTTCTAAGTTCACGATACATTATTCCAAAACTGGTGGAATTTCATATAAAGATTTGAATATGATTTCGTGTGAAGTGTTTAAAAACAATGAAGCAACTTCTTTAATGGTTTAAAACTAATAGTCAGAAAAAGGGGATCTAATATCACTGCATATTGTGCTGATATTATTTGTGCCATAAAAGGGCACAAAGAACCCATTTCTTTTCCCTTTTATGTCACCAAAAAAAAAGAAGAAGGATATTCAAACTTGATCACCATACTATCTAGTTTCACAGTGTCTCAGTCTATGCCATCAACATCGATTTTGTAGATGCATTGCTAAATTCATGAAATGAAATATATTTCTAATTCCAAACACTTCAGGTGTAATTGACGGTTCAGATCTGAGTACATCGTATAGTCGTCGCTCTATGCTTCTCTAATCGTCGCAAGAACGAAAGATGAAAACTTGATCCAACTAATTTCAGGTCATTGCAGGATATACAGTAAAGATCACAATGAAGTAAACAAAACATTGGAAAGGTACGCCGAACTAAATGATTCCAATGATGTAATGCGAGCATAAAAATTGCTAGGATAATAGAGTCAACGACACTCACCTCCTCCATTTGGATTCCTGTCGGAGCTGTCTGAAGGGGAAAAAGACCCAATAGAATAAAAGATTCAGAACCTAATAAGACGGAAAAGGACAAGAGAAGTCCGATCCCGCATCCACCAGCCCCAGAAGAGCAACGGCGCATCGAGATCATGCGGACACCGAACGATGCGGACAACCCACGCATCGCAAGGGGGAAGGGGGATGGGCGCAGACCTTGAACAAGAAGTGGTCGAGGCGGCGGTGGACGTCGGCGAAGGCATAGCGAACACGGCGGCGAGCGGGGGCAAAGTCCATATTCTCGGCCGCCACGGCGTTGAGCTCGTCGCCGACCCCCTCGATCGCCTTCCTCGCCACCGCGACGATCGCTGCCCTCCGCAGCGGCCGTCCAGTCGGCGTTCCCCAGACTCGATCCAGCGGCTGCAGCTGGATCGGGCGGTGACGGGCGATCGCGGCCGTGTAGATCGCCATGGAAGGGCTCTCTAAGTCCAAGTTCTACTACTCGCATCTCTCAACCACCACAGTCGCGTTTTAAAGGTGTGACGATGTTAGCCACGTGCGAAAAAATGTGAATTCACGTGCCGGTAATTAGGGTCGGTATGTGACACCGTAAACCCGTATTAATCCAAACTTAATTACATTTTAATGACGTAATTATGTGAACCGCAGTCGCATGAGCTCAGTTCTGCCCTTGCAGTATGATTTAAACTAATGCCTATTGGGCCTCTTAAACTAGTATTAATGGCAATAAAACAAAGAGAGATCAGTTGATTCTCTAATTAAATTCCTTAAGATCCTTAGAGAAATTAGGCGCAAGTTAAAATTCTATCTTATATTAATAATTTTTAGAGGCGTCTTATGATAATAAGAACATTAGTAAAATACTTTAAACGTTTATATTTTTGTTTATTTCTAAACAAATGAGTTAATATTATTCCTAGTATATACATACACATATATATATATATATATATATATATATTATGATGATGATGATGAATTCTTAAAAAAACTTGTAAGTTTGTGAATTTTTTGCATACTGTTCCAATTTAAAAAAAAAAATCAAATAGTACCCTTCACATGTTAAATGATTATTTTTTCTCTACCTTTTGCTAAAACCACTGTCTCCTTTTGCCTATGCTACCTTTGCACTGTCCTTGTACACTCGTTAGATCTCAAAAGTGTCGTGTGTGCGAATGGGAACTATTGATGAGGCTAGCCCGTGCACGAAGTAGCATGTGATTAGCGATCGATGGAGCCTGTGCACAAAGAAGGGTGACTAGCAAGACTAATCCACGTACAAAGATATAGATAGCTAGGGGAGAATGGTCGACGAAGTAGAGGGGGACAATCAACGAGTGAAGGGTGGGAAGGGGATAGGACAACAAACGAGGCGAGCTCATGTGTGGAGGGGAGTGATCAATGGGGCTTATGTACAAATGGGGTGATTAACGAGACTAGCTTGCATTTGAAGACATAAATAATTAGAAGAAAATGATCGACGAAACGAAGGAGGGCAATTGACAAGCGAAAGGTGGTGGCTGACAAGGGTAGGATAGTCATTTAAAATAAATAAATAAGTGCTAACTAAGAATTTTTTAAAGTTGAGATACTCAGTAGGAAATTTCTAAACTTAGGGACTTTATATGATAATTCAACTATATATATATATATATATATATATATATAAATAATTGGAGGGGGAATAAGCTATGTTAGAATTTATAAAAACAAATGCAGTGTATTGAGAGACGTACCGATAGATGCATTAAAAAGAACCCCTTATTTTTCTTTGTCACATCATGGTGACATATTTCTTTGTCACTTCATAAAAAGAAAAGATGAAAAGACTCGGTTATTTTAACCGAGTTGAGTTTGGAATCATACGCTGTGAGTTTGAGCTGCTGCTTCGCAGCTCCAAGGATGGCAGTGGGTTCCTATGCTGCGTTCTCCAGCGTTGATCTGACAAGGCGAACGAAGCCTTCGAAATCATCGCGGAATTTGAACCCAATAGCTTCCTCGAACGGACTCGGTTCCTCGGCAGATGAGCCACCTTTGTTGGCCGACTCTAGAGCTCGCCGACATCTCGAAGATGCATCGATGGCAGCTTTACCATGCTCTGCCTGAGACTAATCACCGAAGAAGGCTTTCGGTATGAACAATGCAAGATGTGCTATGGGAAGCATGCATGCATCAGAGTCGCTAAGGCTCGATGGTGGTTTGGTTTCACTCACAACATCGAGCAGCTGATCCAGCTGTGGTTGAGGTTTATATCTCTTCGTTGAGTCAACATCCGGTCGCCTCTTCTTCTTTTGCGTCTCATACCCATAACCTGTGGTTGACGAAGGCAGACAACCATATATATTAGGCAAAGCCTGAGAAATCCATGAGGCTGAGCAGTAGGAAATTGAGATTTTGCAGAAACCTGAGAACTCTCAATGAGCCACTTCCACGCACTTGTACGCAATAGCAGCAACTTTAATCTTACCACACTTCTCACTGGTCTCTGCGCATGGAGCAAGTAGTTTGAGGCCGAGACATGACACTGACTTTACTACATCATCACATTATGACAAATAAGACTCTGAAACATGCTTGACGTATAGTCTCGTAGAGGTCTAATAATATACTTTCAACTATGTATATATATAAAAAAAATATTTATTTGATTTTTGTCTAAGTCATTCTTGAGATATCTGAATTTTTCATCTGGTGTATTATTAGTTAAGCAAAACTGTATACTAAATTTTTTTAAGATTTAGTCAATATATACTTTAAGAGATAGTCGTAGCAATCCTTAATATTTATCTTTTAATATCTCAGTATCAATAATATTAATTATCTCATTCATATCAATTATTTTAAAATTATGGACTAATTATATATTACCCCATATAGTTAGTTATCTTTAGTGTCCCAGTCTATATACTTTAAAAGGTTACATTAACACTTCTATAATCACGAAAGTAAAACAATTAAGTTTATTTATCCTAACAATGCCAATTTTATCGATGGAAACATGAAAATAAAAGGTAATTTTAATATTTGATGGTGGACGATGTCAATGACGGAGGACGTCACCGCTGGTGTTGGTGGTGGCGAACCCCTCCTCCACCCTATCCTCCACCAATAGTTTTGCATTCATAAATTGCTCGGCCTCCATTAGCCAGACCAATAGCACCACCCTTGCACTCACCCCCTCCAGCACTGAGTTCCACTCGTGACATAGGATCGCGAGCTGTAGCGTCCACCCCCACACCACCATCCCTCTCACCCCTCCAATGCCACCACTGTCCCCGCCCTACCGAGCACCCATAGGAAGCGAACCCCACTCTTCTCCAATGCCATCGTGATCCTATCAATGTGGGACTCCGTTAGCGTGTATTAGCTCCCAAAGCATATGTACACCACCAATTACGACGACCACATGCCTAACCACGTCATGACCTCCTCTGCTAGGGGGCATCTGTCATTAGACATGGTTAAGGACTGAAATGCCGAAGGTGTCAAAGGAGTAGAAGACGACACGGGGAATACTAGGGTTGGGAAGCAGTGGGTGAGCAATAGGTGAGTGGTGGGCGAGGATGTGTGATGGGCGAGCAGGTGCAGTGGGCGAGTGGTGGGCAATAGGTGCGATAGGAGACAAGCAAGTAGGTTGGAATGACGAAGGAGAAAGAAAATTGATCAAGGAAGTTTATATAAAATTAATAATTTAAATATAATGAAATTATGGTTTTATTCTTTCCATTCGTGCACATGTTGTTACGTGCGCTCTTTTACGTCAAAAAAGTTAATGATACAAAGAGAATTGAGATTAAATATTTCACTTTAAGTATATGGATCAAATATTACTTTTTAAAATATAAAAATCGAGATACTAGTCATAGTTAATTATAAAGGGTAATATGTAATTACTCGACAAAAAATATTTTACATGGATATTTTACATGATATAAAGAGAGGCTTGTACTTTTCGTTTAGCTCAGTAAATGTTGGGTGTTCTTCTGCATGCAGAGAATATCAAGCTTGAGAAAGCTGAGATTACATCAGATTAAATTTTGTTTCATATTTCATTCAAGTTACCTGTGCTAGATATCATATATATAGTATACTCAAATCTCATCTGTTTTAGATTAATTATCAGAAATAATTGAAGTTTAATAAGGGCCTTGACTACAATTGTTTTGCAAAGTTGCAATAAGAAATGAAAGTTATGCGCATGTCTGATTGATTAATGTATCATCATTGCACAAGCGTCTCAGTTTCAAGCCCACTCGTGAGCATCATCTATGTTGTTTAATGTAATATATATTTTTTTTTAAAAAAATAATGTGCATGAAAACACCCAAGCTAATTAATTAATTAATTATTAAATACCTATAAAACACCCAAACCCATCAACCTGCTAATATTCTTACTATATTAAAAGGGTTCTTCAAAAGGATGGCCATATTCATTGTATGTCATACAGCATGACTAGATTCAACGTACATGATCACTAGCTTATGCTACATAAAGTGAACTGTAGGTGAATAAATTCTTGATAGTGATATGGGCATTATAAGTCGATAAAGTTTCTCCGTAGACTTGCTAGTAATTTCCATCTCAACGTCATCGTTATGAAATGATATATACACATCAACAAAAAGGCAACGTCAAAAAGATTAGAGAAAAGAATAAATAGGCAAATCTTTGACATTCAATTAATAATAGGTATAAATTAAATGATTAAGGTCCATTTTAATTTTTATGATTTTAGTCATAGATCGCTTAAATCTTTATCGTTTACTCGTGTCTAAGGATTAGTCGAGAAAGAGGAAACGACGGAAGAAGGCAGAGTGGCAGAGGCAGGATAGATCGGAGGCGGATGTGAGGGAGAGTTAGACCATCACGTCGTAGGCACGGTGAGTGGGGGTGTAGGAGAGGACGAAGTGAAAAACAGTACAGATGAAGATATCTAGGAGAAGGAATAGGACCAAGAAGACCACTATGTACCTAGCGTTGAACTAGTCGACGCACATCCACTTGAGGCAAGATCGAAAGCTCCTGAGCACATTGTCAGTGCGGGAGAGCCTATATGCATATAACACCTTACTAAGCAGCAGTGGCTTGATGCTACTACTGGTGGTCACTTTCACGACGATAGCTCCTCTCGCCATTAATGACAGTCTTAGTTTTTTTAAACTTAAATTATATGTGTTATTATATTAATAGTTTATTACGAATCAGCATTCCACATAAATATATTCTAACATCTGTTAACTCAAATTTGATAGAAGAGTCTTATATGCTATATTTTAAAAAGATAAGAGTTATTTTAGATACAAATAAATCATAAAGACTTAAGTACCGGTCAAAACCATAAGAACTAACTAAAATGAACCTTAAAATTTTTTAAATTTAAATTACATATATCATTATATTAATAATTTATTATTAATCAATATACTACATAAGTAGATTATTAGTAATACTAATAATACTAATAATTTTAACTAATAAAAATACAATCAACCATTATCAATCAGGAACTAAAATGTATCATATATACATTTTTTTTATGAGAAAAAATACCGACGTATATACCTCAGTAACCTGAATAATACATACTTGACATAGGGTTCTTATTTGCGGTATATCAGACGTTATTATTGTATTAGCTATGAATCGAAGAGGTAAATGTCCCTTGGCGACTTCCACAAGGCTTCATATATTATAATGAAACCTTGTCCTTGTGTATAAACAAATAGCTGTCCGCAATAGAAAAGCTTATCCTTTCACTCATATTCTACTCAATAATCTCCTCTCACGTTTACTTTCACCCCGTCTCAAACGATTAAACAACGACAGATTACATCCTCTTCCCTTCCCTCCTCCCCTCCCGTCCCCGACCACCCTCCACCATCTGTGCTGACTTTTACTACCTGTAGAGATGCACCCTAATGAGTCGGTGGCTTATGCCACGCCCCCCCGACCTTGTCATGCAACCTTCCTGTTTTCATCTTGACCTCGCTTCTCTTGCTTCCTCCTCCTCGTGCTGCGTTGGAAGGAGATGGATCGGATAGAGTATGCGCGCAGGTTCGGTGAACTGATCGATGCTCTCGATGAGGAGCGTCGGAAGATGGAGGCCTTCCACCGGGAGCTGCCTCTGTGCCTGCATCTCATCAACCAAAGTAAGAGATCGGCATCTGGTTTAGGGGTTCTTGTTTTCTTCCTCCCCGAGTTTATTCTTTGAGCTCGTTAGAAGATTGAGATCGATCGCTTCTTCCGATCTGCTGCAGCGATCGAGAGCTACAAGCAGCTGATGGTTAGCGCTGAGACGCTGAGCCATGAGCTTGCAGTTAAGGAATTCATACCTCTGAGACCGAGATCCGTTTCTTCGGAAGATGATACCATCCATCACCAGGAGTGGATCAGATCCACCCAGCTCGTTGCACGAGAGCAAGATCCACTGCCCAAGACGGTGAGAGCATGTCATTATCCCAACTAGTGCTTTATGTACTTGTGTTATTCGTTCTCCGAATGCTGTGTAGGTTCATCCGCAAAAGCCGATAGCAATCAAAGCGAAGAAGACTTGGGGAGATGCTCAATATCTAGACAAAGAGGAAGAGATAGCTCCATCAGAATCACTGGCTTGCCAAGATACCGAAATTGCTAGTGGAGAGGAAGGCAATGGTGATGGAGGAAAGAAGAAGAAGAAGAAGAAGGAGATATCTCAGCCTGAAAGGAAGGTGAAACGGTACTGGTCAGAAGAGCTGCACAAGAGATTCTTGCATGCACTTGAGCAGCTGGGTGGCTGTCATGGTGGGTTCATGGCAGCCTCATACTTTTCCTTTCTCCGATTACTGGTGATGATTGCTTGTGAAGGTGGGTTTGCTTGGTTGCAGCTGCAACACCCAAACTTATCCGGAAGCTGATGAAGGTGGATGGGCTCACCAACGATGAAGTGAAGAGCCATCTACAGGTTAGTCCTCTCTATCAAAGCAATCTCTTAAATAGGAGATTCAGTATTTGTTTGATATCTACAACACAACACTTAAGATATTTAAGCCCAGTAAGAAATCTACCTTCTTTTCTTCTCTGTTTCTCTTTTTAGTCTTTCTCCGTAGTACTGTTCTTGATACCTACATCAAACAAATTCCCTGTAGTACTGTTCTTGATACCTACATCAACTTATAGCTTCATCTACCCTAAATAAACCTTTCATTAAAGATTATCTCTGGAGTAGTACATACACTAGCATAACCTTTAACCAAAACAAATGGGTACTACAAGGCTTTTAAGTTTGCACAACAAGCGACTAGTACAGTAGTTGCTTGTACTTGTTGGTCTAGGCTATATATATTTATTTATGTCAAAACTCAGTTTGCTTGGTACATAATCTCATTACCAGGAACTATTATTTAAAGTAATAGTTAATTGTCAGTAGGGTAAATAAATGTTGAGCTAGAAGCACTAGATCTTGTTCATCCAACTAGGTAAAAGTTTTCCTTCCTCTTGGAACAAAGATGGGGTACTCTTGGAATCATGATGATTCACCTTCTGCATCAAGTATTCAAACTACTAGCTAACAGTGTCTATGAGTGAAAATACACAGGATGATTGATACCTTTCCAAATCCCTTTCTGTATTAAGTATTGCAAGATATGATTACATGAATGGTGTTCATCACACATCATTGTATTTGTTTGAAGTTTGCTAAATTACATGAATAGTGTTAGCCACACATCAGGAACAGTGTAGCTAGCTAGATATCTAACCTATTTTTCAGATATGGAGATGGATATGAAAATTTCTTATTCTTGTTTGGTTACCATACATCAAGATATGTGGGTTTAGTCTTCTATCTTGCTCTAATCATCAAGAAAAGGTGCTCAGTAATTAACAAAATTTTCTTTTTCTTATCCTTGTAATTTAACATTTGCTTTGAACTTTCCTATCAAAGAAATATATATAGTTACATATATTCGAGTCGATTTCTTAATTATTTCATGCTACATCCGTTTTATATTATATTCACAACCAAATCATTTTTATATCTTATTTAGATGCTTATTATGTATATTTCCCACTCATTTCCATATCCTTTTACAACAATATGTTTACAAAAAAATTAGTATTAATTTAATATCTGTGTCCAAAGTCATACTCACTAATTAAAGGTGGATAAACAATATGATTTTTTTTTTCAATTGCCTATTTATCTCTAGTGAAAAAAAAAGGAGAAAAGGATAACTCTCGAGTTCATGGAAGAAGATGTCTTTCTTGTGTTGCAGGATTATTAGGGCAACAAAATTAGAAAAAGCCTAGAATTAAGGAAAAGTATATTACAAGTTAATGATAAGACAAAAGTTTCAGTGAGATAAATAACAAGGAAAACTAGCTTTCTCATTATTTTATGTTATCAAATTAAATGCAATTCAAGGCTGAATTCATAGAATTCATTCAAAGATAATGTTGATGAAATATGAGATTTATCACTACAAGGTGATCTAAATACTTTTTGCTATGGGTGCATTTGTCGAGGGATAATGACTATGTCACACAAGAATTATCATTTCCAATTGTTCAAATATCGAATTTTGTTAACTATAGATGAAAGTTTAGGGAGATTAAGATTCAGAAACATTTGGCTCAAAATATGTGATTGAATATGATCTATCTGATGATGATTTGCAATAGAAGCTTTTAGTAGAACTTATCCTGGCTAATCAGTGGTATCAATTTGTCCAATCAAAGGTTATTCCCTTAATTCATGAATTATGCATCTTATTAGTGCCATAATGGTACATATTCTCTTTATTTTTCATAATTTGCTTTTGATGTTTTATAAACTCTAAATTATTCTCAAACTAAACCAGAAGGCAACATTTTATCACTGAATAACTTATCGAGATCTCATAGAGAAATGATAATAGAGGAGAAGAATAGAGAGACACCTCAAAACTAAAAACTTTCATTAATCATAACCACCTATAATATCTCTAAAACATTACATTAAGCTTATAAATCTTTTAGCTTTATCTCATCTCTATTTAAAAAAGGGTGAATCCAAGACTTTGTATTCAACCATAATAAAGATTTATATCTTAACTAAGACTCATAAACTAAGATCCTATCTGATTATAAAGTTTGATTAAATATTTCGACATAATAGGCTTCAGTAATTTATAAAAAAATAATAAAGAGGACACAAACTCTAGATTTTCTTTCATCGATATTTTTCAAACTCAAAAGCCATATTTATATAATTTATAAGACTCCTAATTTACTAGAGCTTTAAAAACCAATTCCATGTCTAAATATAAGCCTAACTCAACATTCTGACAATAATTATACTATGATAGGACAAAGGATGAGAACTTATTTCAAAGTATTTTTGGATAGTTTCAGATGGCAATATACAACTCAAAACAAAATGGAACAATTAAGTGAAATAAAATGATAGACTGTTGTGGAGATGACAGAAGTTGACAGTACAGGAGTATTTTTGGATAGTTTCAGATGGCAATATATAACTCAAAACAAAATGGAATAGTTAAGTGAAATAAAATGATGACTGTTGTGGAGATGACAGAAGTTGACAGTCAAGAAGAAGAAATAAGCAACAGAAAATTTTCTGAGAAGCTTTGATTGAGTACAGAAACCTAAAAGCTACTTTACAAAAACATGGAAAAAGGGGACTCCATTTAAATTTGATATCCTTAAATAAGAAATAAGTTTACCTGAGAAGGGCATTTAAGAATTTGTAAGTATAAAAGCTATGCAATTTAGAACCATGAACATGCTCCAACTGCTAGACTCAAAACTATCAAAATCTATAATTGATCATGATGCATGAAGGAATTGTTATCAGCTTGGCTTTAGTAATTAAAGTGATCATTTGCAAATGGACTTTAGTAATGAACATTTGCAAATGGACTATTAGGAAAGGTTGCCTACTTAGTAATTAAATTGCTTTATTTAATATAGAAACAAACTAGAGAGTGATCGGACCGAAGTCTAAGTCATTAGGTCATCCGTTGGACTAGTCAGTCAACAGGTCTGTATGTTTAATTATTTTTTTAAAATAAAATAATTTAAAAGTATATGTAATAAAATCAAAATCTATATTAATCTAAAATAAAATAAATTATTTAATGATATAAAAGAAAAATTTTAACCAACATTGTTGTCATGACTTAAATAATAATGCAAATGAACTTCCTAGAGATGAAAATGAATAATTTATTAAACACCAAAATGTCATTCGTTAGTTCTACCCAAGGAGCATATCATATTTTAAATTTATTTTTTTATCTGTTGTAATATTTGGTTTATTCCCTTTATGTTCATTTTGGTGAAGAGAAGATATGTGAGACGAGGATGAAAGAAATTGATGTTGGGAAGGAGATGAGGAAGTGGAATGGTAATGTGGTTGGAGGAAAGAAGTGAGGCCAAAATGAGAAGATAGGGCATGAGAGAGGCCACTTTCTCTTTCACATTAACCCTAAAAGAAATAATTTAAAAATTATAATTTGTTTTGCAAAAGATAAATAGTGAAGGTGGATTTTAATCTCAAGACTTTGTAATAATATAATAAAATGTTTAATAATCAAATTACATACCACCTTCAAAAATATGCCTGATATATTTGGCAACTATGTATTGTATTACATCATCATCATCATCATACCAATATTTTTATATGGATAACTAAAAAGGTACTTAGAGCCTGGAATGAATAGTGCCGAAGCATGGTAAAGTTGAGACGTCTATCTCTTTCTATCTCATCACTAATCCTAATGGATTCATCTCATAGTTGTTCAATTTCTTTTGCATTATGTTATCTTGTAATCTATATTCATCTCTACTAAGTATTGGTTAAAACTGGTCTATCATTTGGTTTTCTTATGATTAAAACATGGAATACGTAATCTATTTCAGAAATACCGGCTTCATGCAAGAAGAAGTAGCCCGGTGGCGGAGATCAGCACAAGCAGCAACGTCCAGTTTGCCCAGTTTGCCCAGTTTGCCCAGTTTGCGGTGGTTCGAGGTATATGGATTCCGATGCCGGATTGCGCCATCTTGACCTCTACAGATGCAGCAGCACACGCCGCTCCGGTCATCGGTGTGCCGGAAACCGGAAGATATGTTCCCGTTTCACCCCTGCCCTCGCCACTGATGATCCTGGACCAAAGTTATCATCAGCAAATAGACAAGCATTCCAAGGGAAGGAACCCAAGAGAATAATTGGCTGCAGTAGTCACACTCCTCCTCACACTGATAAGAATTGTTTCTCCAAGGGAAGGAACCCAAGAGAATAATTGGCCGCAGTAGTCATCCTCCTCACACTGATAAGAATTGTTTCCTCCACTTCTTTTCTTCCTCCTCTTGGAGTGTTCTCTCTTTAGCTCAGAGGAAAATGTTGCTGAAACGGCGTGGTTCTTAAGATACTTGTATACCCATATGTATTAGTTTCACATGTTCTATATATACCTCACATACACCTTCTCATTAATTGATTGCTACCTTGTAAGTTCAATTCATTCTAAATCTGTTTCTTTCTTTGCATGGAGAAAATATTCATTCTTGTAAATGATGTTAAGATTAATTCAAATAGTTAGAATTAGATAAAAATTTAGATTTAAATAAATAGATGAGAATGAAAGATTTATTAGGATTTGATATATTTTTTATTATTTTAAAAAAATTATACTCTATCTTTTAGTCAATATAAATAGGTACTCTTTGATTAATCAAAAAATATTGTAGATTGAAAATAGTCGCTTCTAGTATTCAATTCAAAGCCTGATTTTAAGAAGATCAATAGGAGTATATTCAGAAAAAAAAAAGAAAAAAAAGATGATATGCATAAGAGTAGTGTTTCTAATTTACTTCTTATTATCTTCGAAGATAGTAATTATCAATTTTGATCTATTAAGATAAAAACTCTATTTATTTTAAAAGGATTATGAAATTTGATAGAGAATGGTTTTGTTAAGTATGATATATAAGATCCTAACATTATTAAAGATCAAAGAGAAGGTAAAATTTTTAAAGCTTTAAATTCTTCGATGTGAATTCGAAACTCTTATGATAAAAGATTCTAAATCTATCACTGATTTATTCTCAAAAGTCTATTCTATTACGAATCATATGAGATCTTATGGTGAAAACCTAAAAGATCAAACTATAGTAGAACAAGTTTTATGGAGTTTATCTTTAAAATTTGATATGATTTCTACCACTATAAAAGAAGTTAAAAATATAAATATATTATCTATTGATGAATTTAATGGACTTCTTTTTAGTTCATGAATAAAAAGTAAACAGATCTTTGCTCTACAAATGAAGATAGATTAAAAGAATGACAAAAAAAAAATTCAGAAATCATAGCTTAAGGGAGAAATCAAAATGGCAGAGGATGAGGCCAATCAAATGAAAATAACAAAGAAATCCGTAATGTTTTTGTTACAAAATACTTAGACACATTGAAAAAATTTGCTAGTACAAAAATAAAAATCTAAATGTTCCTCTCTATAAAAAATATGATCATCTTGAAAAAGACTTTAGAACAAAAATCAAACAAATTATCATAAGAAAAATAATAGTGGAGAAAAAGATGAAGAAAATATTATCTTTATGGCATCTCATAAAGAATATTTTAGATCTATTTGGTTTTTAGATAGTTGATATAATAATCATATGATAAGGTATAAAAGTTTGTTTCAAAAACTTGATGATTCAATCAAATCTATAGTGCATATGGAAAATGATAGTAAGGTTCTAAGCAGAAGGAAAAGGAACTGAACATCAAATATGGTAAAAAAATATTGATGATGTGATGTTTATTATTGATTTAAAATAAAATCTCATTGGTATAAAACAATTGATGGGAAAAGAATATTATGCTTTTTTATAATAAAAAATATCTGATTTATGGCAGGAGAATTAATAAATTGATAGCAACCGTAAGGATGATAAAAAAAAAGTATTTTTTGATAAAAAAATATTTCTCTTATTATTTTTGATTTTTTTTTCACTGTTGCTGCTATTGATGAATCGACATTATACATAAAAATTATGATCATTTGAATTTTTATAAATCTATATAAACTATTTCATATGATGGCTATGAGATAAAATGTCATCCAACAAGTCATAGTAATTGAAAAACTATTACTAATGAGACGCATGCAAGGGAAACAAATAAGGAAAATGATCTATATTTCACTATTTCTAAAGCATGTCCATCTTCTTTCTGCCTTCTTAGCAAAGTCTTCTGAGATCACGGATGAAGTTACGATCTTAAAACAAAATAGATGGAATAGGAAATAGTTGGGAAGTGAACTCTAACAAGTATGACAAGGTGAACATCAAACTTCTTAGTGGCTCCTAATGATGATGTCGATCGTGAACTACAGGAAAGTATGATGCTAGTTAATCTAAAAAAGCCTACAGATACATCTTTGCACTTCAATGATTCTGAAACTGCATTTGATAAGAATTCTTTCATCTGAATGATAAACTTGATACTTATTCAGCCAAAGAAGAGTTTGGTGATACTGAGATTGACTCAAACCCTTCAAAAATTTATTAAAACTTAAAAAAATACTTTCGATCCTCTAAATATCATAAAGACTTAGTAAACATATGTAACTAATTGATAAAGGAGAAATTCAAACAGACTAATATTGCATATCTTCACAAAAGCTTCGACAAAAAAAAGATTTTTTTTTTTTTTGAAGATAACTTCAAGTTACAACCATTTGAATCAAGGGAGTGTGTTAGAATTAGATAAAATTTTAGATTTAAATAAATAGATGAGGTTGAAAGATTTATTAGGATTTGATAATTTTTTTATTATTTTAAAAAATATTTTTTTTATCTTTTTAATCAATATAAATAGGTGCTCCAACATCAATCCAGAAGTACTGCATGTTGCACCAATGATATAGAAAAATTAATATGATATGAGAGCCAACAAATGATGCATGTTGGCACCAATGCACGATTCATTTGTACCATCTGTTGTTGGATTAATTAGGCATGAAACCATTAGCACAATGCGAAATATGTTTTACACCCACCACGAGGTCAATGAAGTTTCGGTCAATGTCATTTTTAGCATGTAATGGGCACAAAGTTTCACTCACATGCTTAGTACTGGAAAATATTACAAAGCTTCTGTGCGTTGCTTCTTAAACATCCCTTGTGATGATACCAACTCCCTAATATGATCTCTGTTCTTCTTCCCCGTTGCGCAAAAGACAGCATTATCATCCACTCCGCCCTCGCCGATGGCCGCCGCCGGGCCTCTGACGATGTTGACGCCGAAGAGCCTAAGAACCTGAACGCCGGTTCGCGCCTTGGCGTCGATGAACAGCTGCTTGTCGGTGCCGGTCGACCGCTGGAAGGTGACGACGTCGCCGGCCTCGAGACGCTTCTCCTTGACAAACCGGCTCCAACCTCTCGTCAGCACGTAGCTATGGCTGCTGTTCCAGTACGAGTACCGGAAGCGCCACTCCTTGCCGCAGCCGTCCTCGAAGCTGAGCAGCACGCCCTTGCTGGCGGCGCCGCCTGTCTTCTGCAGCGGAAAGTACTTCTCGGCGTGCTGCTTCGGGATCACTAGCCGGTTGAGCTTGCCGACGTCGCTCGGCGTCACGGCCTTGTCGAAGAGGTGTTGCCTCTGTGCCCCAGCAAGCGGGTCCGTGGCGCCCGCCACGGCCGCGTTGCTGCGACCAGCAATCCCCTTCTTATTATCTGCACCGATCGATCGTTTGCTTTGTTGTAGCTCGTTATGGTAGGTGCGCTTCCGAAGCATGTCGACGATCTCGTGTTTCGTATGCGAATCGAGGAAGAAGAGCTCCGCCGCGTCCTCGTCGTCGGCGTCGTTCAGCGGTTTGAAGTTGGTGACGGCGTCGCGGCCGCGAAACCGCTGCACAGCGACGTCATAGGCGCGCGCGGCCTGGGCTTCCTCGTTGAAGGTGCCGAGCCAGATGCGCTGGTGCTTCTCGTAGATCTGCGCCCCCCACCGGCCGTTGGGCTGGGAGACGACGCCCTTATACTTGGACGACGGCAGCTTTCGGGACTCGGCCTCGACGCAGCCCTCCGGGTCGATGACCTCGCTCCCCCCGCTCCCCACTCGCTGCAAGCTCTTAGAAGCCACCGGCGGCCACTCCCTGGTTTCCTCGCAGGCCTCTTCTATGGAGCTTGTCGCCATACGCCCCAACGAGTCGAGAGATGAAGACAATGAAGGAGCTGTAGGAATACATGCAAGGAGGAGTAGCTTGCGTCCTATATATCAAGTTGCTCATTAGTCTTTTCCCATGGCAGGGTGTTATGGCTGTGCTGCTTCTTGTTTTGTCTGATTCCTCGATGGGTGATGGATGGAGCATTAATGGTGTGAGTTGGGTATGGCTGTGGCACCTAATAAAGGAGGGGAGATGGTGATGATATGGTTCATCCAGATGTGGGTGGATCATGCCCTGCAGGTGCATCCCCCCTGCTGCTTTGCTGCAACTGGCGATGCTGACTTTGGCATGGTCTTCTTCCCTGCTGTTTCCATCTCACATTTCACCTACATTTTGACATGCAACAAACTAGAAACTGAGATCTTGCAAGCTTTATTTCATCTGAATTTTCAAGAGTTGTAGCTTGAGTTTTGTGTGATCCTTCCAGGCAACATTATTTTCTTCTCCTCTTCGTTGATCTTCGAACGTGATCCTTCCAGGCAACATTATTTTCTTCTCTTTGTTGATCTTCGAAAACTCTGGCAACATCAGTCATCTGACTTCCATGTTCGAGCTGGGAAGCTGGAGTCAATTAAGTGCTAGAGAACAATATGTTGTTGCCTTGTGCATAGTCTCGAGTTGAGGACCACCCAAGAGACTTTGGATTGCTCCATGCAAGTCAACCATGCACCATATTCTCACTACTGTGGCCACCAGCGACTTGAGGGTCAGTCCCTGGAAGGGAGGGCGGCCATCAGACAAGAGCTTGTTGGGGGCATTTAAAGGCCACTGCCTCATCTGCTTCACCTCCATGCTCTTTCTACATCACTTCCATTCCTCTGGAGGCCCCATTGTAGGAGGACCAGGAGAGCTTGCAGATCTCACAGCTTTGGTAAACCACATGATATTGGAAACACACAATTCGCAATGCACAACTTTGTTGACTACTGTTAGTGTAAACAACTTTATGCCGTGGTCTCGGGGCTGATGTGGCTTAGTTCGAATCCGAATGAGGGAGGATCTAACTTGATGTCCCTTGAGGCGGCCGAGAGGGGCCGGTTGCACGCGTCAGGGTGCATGGAGGAGCGCCAGGTTGCCTCCAGGAAAGGGTTCTTCTCCTCGGTGTTGGGGAAGAGTGGCTTCGTCTTCATACCTGCACACAGATCGGGTCGAAAGCTCGGCCCGACCCCTCCGACGATCCCGTTAGTCAGTCCTCTTAGTCAGTGGCCTCCCCCTCCTCTTTCCTAGCGCGGGGTTTTTATAGAGCAGTTTACTGTTCCTGATTTGTTTGTTTTGCAGGGAGCAGGACCGTATTCCTGGAAACGTCTGACTGCAGTGTTGGTGTGGCGTGAGAGGTCAGGTCTGGGTCGGGCGTTAATGTGCCTCGGTCAACGTTCCGGACTGTTTGACCAGGTACTGTCAGGTCCACCGAGGCGCGGGGCGTCATATGAGATAGCTGACGTAAGCCTGAGTCTTATCACCATTATTATCCTCATCAACTATTACTTTCTGTGCCTCTCCTTAATTGTCTTCTTTATCCTCTTAACTGTATTAAGCAGTTTCTTTTCATTTCTACATTAAGTTTTCTATGGTATTCTGATTTACCTTAAATATGTTGTTGGGTAATTTATCAAGAAAAACCTCTCATCTCAACTTTTTTTTTTATATATTTCCAAAATACACTTGACAAGATAGACACAAAAAAATAAAAAGTTTCTAACCTTTTGCATTATTTGAATATGATTATAGTATCTTTAATGCTATTTTTAAAAAACTTGTTAACTGTAATAACCTCAGTTAGTTGCGAATAAAAATTATTGTTAGGTTAGAAACAAAAAAACATATAGAAAAGCTCACTTTTATGTCAATTATAATATTGTTTGTTAATAGGATTATAATATTTTTATAGAGGTAAAAAAAATATTGTAACCTTATTCAAAAAATACTGTAAAAAATAAATAATAGATTGTTTTACCCTATGAAATAATCCATTTTGCGAATACAATCAAAGGAAAGGTGGGACACTCATTGGAAAAGACAAAAAAAAAAAAAATCAGGAAAAGCCAAAGATTAAATCTCCTTTTTTTTTTTTTGTTGAGTAAGGATTTCTGAATTAAAATTGGAATAATATCAAGGATATTCTTACTGTATTAGTCAAAGTTCACTTTGTATCCTACCTTCATTTTTCCAATGAATAAAATGATGGCATAAGACCTTCATTGGTAATTTGCCTTTTCAGCCTTATTATGTTCACATGTAAAGACTTAAAAGCATATGCATTGGGATTCATGCACCCTTTTCTTACACAATGACTTTTAATATTATCCTTAATAATATATTTGTATTTTAAAGGTTTAAGATCGATTAGATTTATTGTGTCAGTTTCAAATCGCTATCAAATGATAAAAGTCTTTGTGATCACAATCTTTTCACATTCTAAAGACAAAAGGCTTTTGCTTTGGATGGTGAATCATCACTTTCCAGTGAGGAGGAGGAAGGGTTCAATTTTCATCTCATTAAACCCACCCATGTTTAATGTTCTTGTCAAGCTTGTTGACGTGTGGTCGACGCACCTTATGATCAACAATATAATAATAATAATAATAGTCAAAGAAATAATACCTGAATAGTTAGATCGATCCATTTTATATCCTTTGTTGATTATCATATCAAGAGATATCAAAGTTAAACTCCATATTCATACTTATTTTTCTATTAGTATTATCTCAAACTTGATTGAATAGTATCTAAAATTATGCAAAACATAGATTAGGTTAGTGCTAGTTGAGCTCCCCAACTCACTTGCTTCTTAGCTACTTTCATATTCTACATACAGTAATATTACTCAATAAATAATTTTAAATTCATTTACTAGATTTGGTGATCATCTGGAGTGGATTAATCAGTTCAAATTTATTTAAACCCAATCTATATAAGAAGGTTTAATGCTATCTGATGATACGTAAGAAACTCGTAATATAATCATAAACTTATGGTATCCTTCCTACACAGATTAATATTAAGAACGGTTCACGATATGATCCCTTAGATATTTAAATTAGACTTTTTAAGATAAAAACCCACCCATGTTTAATGTTCTTGTCAAGCTTGTTGACGTGTGGTCGACGCACCTTATGATCAATAATATAATAATAATAATAACAATAATAATAGTCAAAGAAATAATACCTGAATAGTTAGATCGGTCCATTTTATATCCGTTCATTATCATATCAAGAGATATCAAAGTTAAACAAGATATCGATACTTATTTTTCTATTAGTATTATCTCAAACTTGATTGAATAGTATCTAAAATTATGCAAAACATAGATTAGGTTAGTGCTAGTTGAGCTCCCCAACTCACTTGCTTCTTGGCTACTTTCATATTCTACATATGTTAATATTACTCAATAAATAATATTGAATCCATTTACTAGATTCATTCATGTTGGTGGTCGAGTGGATTAATCAGTTCTAATTTATTTAAACCTAATCTATATAAGAAGGTTTGATACTATCTAATGATATGTAAGAAACTTACAATATAGTCATAAACTCATGGTGCTCTTCCTACACAAAGACTAATATCAAGAACGGTTCGATCCCTTCGATATTTAAATTAAACTTTCTAAGATAAATATAATGAAATAAAGATGTTCATGTTCATTTTCTATAATCATACTTTTCTTAACCAAACCAAAAATATTTGTTATAATAAAAAATATTTTAAAAAATTCACTTTTTATAGCTTATCTTTTCTTGATGATTATTGATGTGGTGTATCCATCGATTGGCTTTTTATTGTTTTCTGGTGACATGACAGTCAGGTATCGAGCAGATGAATACAACAACACATTGATTGGATCATGGGCTTAAATAACTTCATGTCGACACTCTCTGTTGTAAGCATTGATTATGGGCTTACAACAAGTCGACCAAACAATGTGGTGTAACTCCTGATTTATTTCTTTGGCTTCTAATGCTGGGCAGTGGAATAATAAGATGGATGGTGACTTCAACTGGGGCTGCAAATGGACATTAATTTCAAGAGTGAGCTGCCTCTACGACGAGTCCTCGCACTTCGATCATCTCGTACTGTGGATACGCGTGTTGTTATGTTGATGAACTCAATATTTCATTCCTCTTGACCCACAAAACGAGTGGATAAACACTTAGAAAGCTTAATCCGACCCACTTTGACAAAAAGGAATGGATTATCTTTATTATCCTTAGAAAGCTTAATTTATTTGGAATGTAGGATGATTTAGCTTTGTATTGTCCTTATCGCCAATTCAATTCATTTTCGGTGTTCCATAAATCTGAATATAATTCAGACAGAAGAATTTTTTTATGGACCTACGGCGATAAATCAATATAATTTTTTATGAGTCTATATGCTCACACCAATAAAGATAAATAATAACACATCATAATCAATTCCTTTGTCATCTAATACTTTTATGGATTTTGACTCATTTTCTTTTTTTATCTATCCATTATTATTATTATTTTATTATTAATGATGGAGCAAAACAATAGAGAGAGTAATGATGCTCGTAAAAAAGAAATCCAAACATTAAAAAGATAAAAAAGAATAATTGTCAAACAAGCACGTTGAAGATAATATTAACATATGTCATTGTTTATTTTCTGAATCAATTGATGATCTTGAGCCTACTTATTTTGATGAAGCCAAAAGTATTAAATGCAGAAGGATGTCATGAACGAAGAAATGAATGATGTTCATAAAAATAAAACTCTAGATCTTTTGTCAAAGTCTATTCTTGAATTTAGTGATATTTTTTATTTACACAAGTCTATTCTTGAATTCACCATTGGATGTTATGCTTTCTGCACAAAGTCTAGTTAGAGATTTCAATTGTCTTCCATCCAGTAAGTTTGGATCAAACTTTGAGTCAAGATGTATTCGAAATTGTCTTATAAGTTTTCGGATGAAGCAATTTGATTCAGGTAGATTTTCGGAGTATAAGAAAGCATCTAGATGGTAATATTCATATACATCCTGAAAAACACTTTGGTTGAGATCGTATTTCTATAGGTGATCTCATACTTGGTGATATTTATGGGCATGACAAATTAAAGTATATTTTATTTCAAAAGTATACTTTAAGGAGGAGTTTTAAGAAGTTAAAGTATATTTTGAAAGATCATAAATTAATATTTTATATTTTAAATGAGATTAGATAGAGTTTTAGGGATAAAAAATTCTTAGTTTAAAATATATTTTAAAAGATTTTAAATAAAGTTATAGAGATTAAGGACTCTTGTATTTTACATCTATAAATAGATGACATATACATGTAGATCAATAATAAACCTCAAGTATCCAAGTTAAGTCTAAAAGTCGTTTAAAATATGTAACTGTTTTTTCTTTTTGAGAAGTTTAATAAAGTTTTTTCTTATTCGTCTTCGTTTCTTCTTTTTTTATTTGATTAAAATCTTGAGTTAATAGTACCTTATTCTTACTATTTGAGAAAGGATTATAATTACATGTGATTTTTTCTTTCTTCACAATTATATTCATCTTGATGAACAAAACGAGTGAGGATAAGTACTTAGAAAGCTTAATCCGACTTAGATGTATTCGCAAACCAAAATTGTATTTGAAATGCAGGATGATTTAGCTTTGTATTATCTTTATCATCAATTCATTTTCGGTGTTCAATAAATCCGAATATAATTCAGACGAAAGAATTTTTTACTAGCTTACATCCATAGATCAATATATTTTTTTTACGAGTCTATATACTCACATCAATAAAAACAAATGATAACTTATCACAATCATATATTTTTAGTAATCTAATTTTCCAAAACAGTATTCTGAACTTTTTTATTGTGTTATGGAGAAAAAAAAAAGTTATTTAGAAGCCAATAAATAGACAAGAAAGAGAAGCAGTTCATCCAAAAGCATCTTTTTCTCTCCCAGGAGAGCTGTTTGTCTCTCACCTTCCTCTCTTTATAGATATCAAGCGTCTAGTCGTTCTTCGATCGAGATGTTCTTGTTTGTTTCGCCCAGAAATCTATCTGTTCACTAATGAAAGCTTCAATGCCGAGCTTGGACCATTCTGAAGCTATATATACCGGAGGCTACCAACCGCCATCACTGTGTATTCCTTCCTTTGTGTGATGTGCCTGCTCGCAACATCCTCCATTTCCGTAGTATGCTTTGGAGATTGCAAGTAGCAATTTCACATGAGGAGGAGGAGGAGGTAGTAGCAGTGGAGATGAGAGGTGAGACAGTGTTGGAAGATACAGGGAAGCAACATACATGAGGTTAAACTGAATGGGTAATATCCGTGATATAAACTGGTTCGGAATATTATTATTTATTTAAAAATAATAATTATAATATCCGTGGATAAATTCTGAATAGAATGATTCCATAATAAATTGCACCAATTTTCTATATCTGGATTTTATATATTTATTTGTTTTATTGAGTCGGTCAGTCTGACCGAATCGGATATGTCACTGTGGCTACATTAAAAAACATTATCCCTTAGTCAACTTACACATTGGAAAATGTGTGCGTGTCGCCCTACCATTGGTCGGGAGATCGCAACGGCTATGACCTGGACGAGAGCCCGAGGTACAACAACAAAGGAAAAGCTACGGATCCACTCCAAGTTTATCTTTAATCAAAATCTTAAATCTTTTTAGTTTCAGCCGTCCATTGCGCGTAAACGAAAAATAAAACCGTCCGACCTAATCCGGATCCGTAGAATTCTTGGAAAGGATCCCGGACCGCAAAAAAAGAAAGTATGGTTAAAGAGCAACGCGACAACCGATGACTCGACCCCCGAACTTTAACCATTCGAAAGCCAAGTGGAGCAGGCGCGTGGGCCCATTCCAACCCGTCTTCACCGTCTGATCGACCGACGGACGGTGGAGATCTTCCCTCCCTCCCTCTCTTTGTCTCCCCCCAGTCCGCCATGCTTCCCTCTCCTCGAAATGTAATTTTGAGGAGGATTAATTAGACATATAAGTACATGATTTCTTCCTCGGATCTTTTCTCAGACTCGCTTCAAACTCTGCAATCGATTTCTTGGGTCTCCGTCTCAACTCTTCTTTCGAGGACTTCTTTTGCCTTCCGCTTGCTTTTTGTGTTCTGAGATCGTTGTTTCTTGTAGATTTCTGTCCTGAGGTCTTTAACTATCATCTAAAGCTCGATGCAAATGCAAAAAAGCAGCAGCTTTAGCTGATTGGTATCGTCAAAAATCGGAGTTTTTTGGATCCCCTGAGCTTACCTCTTCCATGGCGACTGGTTGTGTTGGATTTTCAGAGACTCGTCTTCTCAGACGCTCTTTGCGTCTTTTGAGCCTTGTAAAGTTCTAATCTGTATTCTTAGGGATGTGTAGATGAGGACTCTTCACTGTCTTGTCCTTTTCCTTTGTTGAAGCTGCACGCTGTGAATCAAACCATTTGCTTTTGACCCTTCACCTCTGGCGAGAGAGTGGAAGGGACATTGTTAGGGGGAGTCACCCTTTGAGTGCTTGTGGAGATGGAGGGAGTGGAAGAAGCTAATAGGGCAGCTGTGGAGAGCTGCTACAGAGTCTTGAGCTTACTGTCTGAGACCCAAGACCGAGCTTTAGCTTACAAAGATCTAATGGCAGACACAGGGAAGGCTGTTTCCAGGTTTAACAAGGTCATTTCGATGCTTAGTAATGGTGTGGGTCATGCAAGGCCGAGGAGGCTCCACGATCCCCAACAACTCCATTTCAATCACGGCATCTTCTTGGATAGCCCAGCGGTATCCAGAGCTGACCAATCTCCCCTGTTACTCCAACTCCTCCCAGGAAACCTACCACAGAAGCCAGTCAATGAGTTTGGCTCCACTGCCAACGTCGCTTCACGAACCCTCCCAAGAATGGATGCTGCTTCTTGGATCACTCCTCAAGCTGCCCTCAGCAATCCTACCCTCACCCACCTTCATTTCCTCCAACAGCAGCACAGCAGCCAAATGTTCCAGCTGAAGCTCCAGAGCGCAATGTGTGGGAGAAGCAACAGTGGCATGAACCTCAAGTTTGACAACTCGAGCTGCGCTGCGACTGTGTCGTCGTCCAGGTCCTTCTTGTCATCCCTGAGCATGGACGGAAGCATGGATGGGAAGGCCTTCAACCTCATCGGCGGCTCGCAGTCGTCCAATCCGATGAACTGGCAGCTGCATAACAGGAGGAGGTGCACCGGAGGAGGTGAAGACGGCAATGGCAAGTGTGCGAGAACAGGCAGGTGCCACTGCTCAAAGAAGAGGTTGGATATCCGATGACATGGTTCGATTTCTATTTTCTTTGCAATAAGTATACATTCAGATGAAGTAAGTAACCTTTGCCTTGTACCTCATTAGGAAGCTGAGAGTGAAGAGAACCATTAAGGTTCCTGCTATCAGTAACAAGCTTGCAGACATCCCTGCTGATGACTACTCATGGAGAAAGTACGGGCAGAAGCCGATCAAGGGTTCTCCACATCCTAGGTACAAAAAAAACCTCTATTTTTGCTGGATTTTCTCGACACATTGCAGATTGATCAGCTTAATTCGAGATTATTTCCATTCAATCTCACTGCCATAGGTACAATCTACAGGGTAGTGATCATGCATAAATTGAAGTATCCAATGATATTGCAAGCTTAGTAATGAAAGTACATGGAACTATTAGTTGTTCTGTTCGATTTCATAGCAAAGCATTTTCGATTCACTTCTCCTGACTGTTTCTGATGCCAAAAAAGCATTCTACAAATAGCAACAGTTCAATCATTAGTAATGAGCTTCTGTTGCCTCGAATTCACCTTCGAGTCCTGAAAGCAAACACAAAGATCATTGCTATAGTCGCACTCTACTTCTCTAGCATGAGATTGAAGTGTTACCTGAGCTATAATTGGGCACTAAAATACATTTACCTGAATGAAATCAAGCAGAGGATACTACAAATGCAGCAGCATGCGAGGATGCCCCGCAAGAAAGCATGTCGAGAGGTGTGTTGAAGACCCGACAATGTTGATGGTGACTTATGAAGGGGAGCACAACCACGCCAAATTAGCGACTCAGTCTGCCCACACATAGAGGTCGGTCGAGGTTTCATTAGCATCCAGTGGAAACGTTTCTTTCCATCAGTACTCTCTGCAAGCAGCTTATCCTGTGAATAGTCTGTGTTCAAGAAAAGCAGATCATGGCATAGTATTAGCTACAGATACTTGGGTTATAAGAAGCAGTTCATAGTTTGCTGATGGTATCTTTCAATTTTCCGTACTAGATTTATTCACTAGAGAAAAAATCTCAAATCTAAATTCGATAAGGTATCTGAACTTAAATATAAATATGTTAAAGATCCAATTTTAATGGTTCTGTCATTTTGGTTATTGATCTAATTTACTCGTATCTAAAATAATTCTTATATTTTTAAAAATATAATATATAAGTTCCTCCTATCAAATCTAAGTTAATAGAAATTAGAATATGTTGACTTATAATAAATTATTAATATAATAATATATGTAATTTAAGATTAAGGTCTATTTTAGTTGTTATGATTTTGGTCGTGGACCTTAAGCCCTTATAGTTTACTCGAGTTTAAAATAATTTTTATATTTTTAAAAACATAGCACATAAGTCTCTCTCATCAAGTCTCAATTAATAAATGTTAGAGTCTGCTTACGTAACATGCTAACTCATATTAAATCATTAATATAATGACATGTGTAATTTAAATTAAAAAAAAAACTAAAACCTTCATCAACTGCGGGAGAAGATGTTGTCGTGAAAGAGACTACTAACAATAATACCAAGTCGTTGTTACCTAGCAAGGTATCATATGCATGCAATATCTCACATGCTAACAATGAGCTCAAGAGCTTTCGATCTTACTTCAGGTGGATAAGCGTCGACCAATCTAACACTAGGCATATAGTGGTCTCCTAATCCCTCATTATATTAATTATTTATTATGAGTCAGTATGATACGTAAGTAAACTCTAGCATATGTTAACTCAGACTTAACGGAAGAGATTTATATACTATGTTTTTTAAGATATAAGATTATTTTAGACATGAGTAAATCATAAGAGCTAAAAAGGTTAATGATTAAAACCACAAGGACTAAAATAAATTTTAATCATAAATTATATATATCATTATATTAATAATTTATTATGAGTTAACATGCCACATAAGCATATTCTAATATCCGTTAACTCAAATTTGATGAAAAAACTTATATATTATGTTTTTAAAAATATAATAATTATTTTAGATACGAGTAAATAATAAAAGCTTAAGAGATCTATAATCAAAATCACATACGCTAAAATTGGCCTTAACCGAATATAAATCGAAGTCAAATAAATAATTTTTTTTGTCCAAATAAGATTCAAATATATTAGAAAATGTTACCTATATTTGATCTCCTAGGATCGAGATTAACTATATATATTTAAAGCTTAACAGAGATTGCATAACATAAAAGTTAGGAAACTTAAATGCCCGATTGTTATATGTTATTTAATGTTTAATCTTTGTTGAATTTTATGTTAGCATTATTTTCCATTTCGATTTCTCAAAAATTAAAAGCTCAGATCCAAGCGTACGGCCTCTTACCACCAAAATTCTCGAATTCATGTCAACCCTTCATTGTTGATTCTTCTGTTAAATTTTTGTTAACCAATAAATGCTTTTGATACGACATCAGGAAGACCATCGTTCAGATCAGGACCTGACAGAGAAAAATATTTTAAGTTTGTTCATTTGAAGGTTTACAAATAGAACACAGTATCCCCTGACGTAGATTCATAAATGGCAACTCTGTTTTATAGTCAAATGAAAAAGAAGATGGATATCTCACTATGTTTCTGTTCAGCAAGTAAATAATAAGAACCAATAATAGGTCAGATTAAATATACAAATGACAGAGGATGAACACTGTTCTATAACGAATGGCCAATTCCACGGTAAGACATAAAGCCAGCTATGTAAAGGCTAGAAAGAGTGCATCAAGTTTACATTATTAAAATGATTACAGAATTAGGAAGTAACAAGTATCTATAGGAAGCAACCCGGAATAAATGTAGACACATTGCAGCAACACAGGATCAAAAAATCATTACAATACGCTTCTAATTTACAACTTTTGAAGCGTATCTTACACAAGGAAACCTACTACACTACCAAAGAATTTACACTCTTTTGAGGAATGACACCCTAGAAAAGTTGTGTACATATTTGGAAGAGGAGAGGTTATGTTAGTAAGAACATATCTATTTATTGCATCACCATATGGCAGCCCACTAGCACAGTAAAAATCCGAAACCTAAAAAGGAATCAAGAAAGATGTCACCAATTCTGCAGCTGAGAAGCAGTACTTTTCACCAACGGATGGTATTCAGTGTGCAAATACTTTCTTGCCTTCTCTGAACCAGGTTGTCCAAGCCACTCATCATACAATCTCTTCACAATTGGATTATCAAGTGGGTCTGCAACTTCTACCTGCAAGTGGATGAGGTACCATGTCATAGATGAAAGAAAACACCTCAACCAAATTACAAGAATGTAAATATATCTTTTGCAGATGAGGGACCGTATCCTCCACGAGGGAACTTACATCTTGCATATACAAAGTTTCTAATAGTTGAATAAGATCTTTTGCAGATTGACCGTTCTTTGGTTTTATTTGACCACCGCCATTTAAGCAGCCTGATGATGAGATATCAAACATGGTTAAGCTGTGTTGGTCAGACTTCTACTTGAGCAAAGCATTGCAGATGTTAGCAAATATAGCATACCTGATGGGCATGCCATAACTTCGACGAAATGATAATCACACCTCCCAATTTTAATCTTCCTTACAATGTTCTGCAGATTTCGGAATCCATAACACTGTGCAAATTTCAAAACTGTTTTACCATCCACCTGCAAAATGACAAATAGGATTTTAAGAATGTAAGCTTTTAGAGAATCAAAACAATTAAGGAGAAAGAGTTTTGAAACATACTTCTAATGCCACTTCCTGAAAATCTGAATTGCGGATATTTCTAAATTCAAGTGGTCCTTGAATTTCTACCCCAAAAAGTTTTTTAGCAGCATGGCGAAAAACTGTTTCTGCGTATCCTCCAGAACCACCTGAGACCCCATAAAGATGCCCTCCATCGTCAACATTGGTCAACCTGATAAAGATGATGATTGTAGAACAATCAGTATCAATATAGCCGACACTAAATGATAATCATTCATATATTTACCAAAGAGGAAAGAAGCAATTTTACGGACATGCCAAAAGTAAAATTTTATCTGCTAACAACATTAAAAGAAACACTAGATATTCTAAAATAATCCTTTTACTAGTGATAACATGTCTGTAAAAGCAGGGCCACTCATTCCTCAAAGAGCCACATAAAAAGTAAAGGTTAGATCCACGAGTGAGCATGCAGAAATACACATGCATACTATTATCATATTTAAGCAGGACATCAAGAAGATTAAAAGCATAAGAGCCTTACATGCTATCTAGAGGAGCTTCTTTCAAAGCCTTGAAATCAACAGATTTTGACTGCATCAGAAAGTAAAAAAGTTACAAGCATTTTCAATTGACTAATATGATTCAGAAAATAGATATTGACAGGATGATGTATGAAGTATCCCAAACCTGTATCAAGTCTAAAACTTCTCCAGATGTCAAAACTGAATCTACCTCTGGTATCTTCATAACCGAGTTGGCATGCCCATTTTCTCCCTCATCTAATGAAAAGGAAAAATCATCCCTCGCAGCTTCAAGTTTTTTGTCATAACAAGGCATCACAGTGACATGATAGACATTGTCTGGCCTACTGGACATGCATAATTAGTTAGATGTATGTTTGCAAAGCACAATGAAAACTTGTTTACTGTAGCATGAATAACATAAACAAAGTTGGTTAGTCAATCTTCACAAGTTCAGCAAATTAATTGTTGGGACATTATGGCTTCTTATTGTTGATGTTGTTGTCATTGTCAATTAAACCACAGGATCGAAATTGGAAGGTCCTAACAAGCTTCTGCAAAAGCCACTCATGGAGATAATTACTCAGATAAAGAGCAACACAAGTTCTTTAGAAAGATGAAGAACCGACATGGTTTTATGTATCAGAAAGATGTAGCAGAAATTGCATAAATTTGAACTTTATCATAATATGATGACACATTGTTGGCCAGTCATGAAGATAACAAAAAACACAGGTGGAGAAGGAAGAACACCACTATATGTGTCTTTTGATAGTAAATCCGCCATTTTGCTCCTTTTATGTACTGACTACCAATAGATACATGGATGCCATACTTTCTTTCTCATATAGGAACCAATGCCATAGGTGAACTCAAACTATATAGTCAACAAAATATATCTATTTCGCTCCAATTAACAGGCCTCCAGAAATATCACATGAAAAGAGTTCTATTTGCAACAAGAGAAAATTATCTACATAAGAATGTTGCTTGATATGGGTGCATAAAAGAAAAGCTTACTTAAGACCCAGTTTTTGCACAATGTAATGCTTGATAATAGCCCCAATAGTTTGTTGGGGACTCTTCACAGATGAAATATATGGTAAGATGTATGATCCCAGTGTTTTTTCAGCATAGCAAATCCAACCTGGACATAAAAATGATCATTTAACATACATGTTATAAACATCAAAATAGCAGCCTCAGCAATAATGATGCAATATCAGTGAGCACAACTGGCTTTAAATTGCAATGACTATGGTTGCAAATGCAACTATTTACAAATAAAAAATATATATAGAAAGCAGACATTACTACAACAAATTCAAAGATTGCTGACTGAACAAAGCTTATAAAAGGCAAACTCAGAAAGCAGCAACAACTCGAGCTAAAACACGTAAAAAATTAGTAGACTCTGTACCAAAGAAAAATATGTCATACATCTATGCGATATAGGCAGTGCAGTAAAGCTATTGGATTAGTTAGGAATCTAATAGTTAATAATAATAAAAAAAATCATTAAGGTGTGTGCAATAATGCAGGATTGGTGATCGAAAAAAGTAATACATGCCGAGAAAAAGGAGTTAACTTCTGCATCTATATTGTTCCAATGTGCCTGGAAGGCTTTTGACATCAGGAATACACCTTAACAATTCTTACTCATTTTACCTCTTGCTTTTTGAAGGTAATTTTTTTTCTTCCAATCAAGTATTTTGAGCATTGCTTGCTACCAAGACCCAACACTGAGGGCCTTGACACTGTTGGGCTTTTGAATTTTTAGGATTGCATTGGCCTGCAAAGGATAAAACTCAGACCCGAAATAAATATTATAAAAATCCTTTATAACTTAAATGATTGGTTCAAACCCTCAAGTTCTTTCACCTGCCTAGGGTTATGTTGTAGCTGACTGAGGAAGTAGAAAATCAGGTGTGGGAACTGGCACCAAAAATCTCTACTTTGAGCTAAGATTTGTCGTACCAGGGCATACCGCTCAGTATGGGTGGTACATACCAATTTATTAGTGCATCTCACCATACCGTGTAACAATACATTGGTATGGATCGATACGTACCCTATCGATGGCTGGTCGATACACCATTACATATCAATAAGGCGAACCATGCTTTGAGCTATTAGAGTCAAAGTTAGCTTACTGTCCACAGATTACTGATCCTATTCTCAGCTGCAAAAGTAACTCAGATTACACTCAAGACAGTTCACAAAATCTATCCTTGTCTTTTAGATTTTAGTTTAAAGATTTATAACATAGTACACTCCTGTGATTTTTGGATTTAGGTCCTGCATGAATTTTAAATGAAAAACAAGCCAAACACATGGCCTTGAAGAATAGCACAAACAATGAAATAAAGAAATATGCCACCATGAGACATCATACAAGCATTAAGATTATGATTATTTAAAACAACTATTGTTAATGAAGAATTTACCTGGACATGCAGAAGAAAGAATGGGGAGGTTTTCTCCACATTGTTGCTGGTATCGTGATATAAACTCATTACATGACTCAATGAGTGACAAATCTCGACTACAACTAGTATCATAAACAGCTTTGACTCCCAAAGATTTAAAGAATGTGGTTAGTTTCCTGAGAACCTGAGACGACATAAAGTAGTACATGTGTTCATTGCAATGTTAAATGGAAAAAGATCAAGATAGCATAAATTAACACTTGAAGTAAATCATATACAATGTGACTGCTGGAAAAGAATTGTTTTTCATGTTGAGCAAGGATTTAAGAAATGGAAGTTGACTCCAAAGACCAAATAAAGTTTGTTTTTTATTCTTTTCATTTTTTTCCATTTTTATTTCTTTTTCCAATACAAACTTTAAACTTTATTTACTTAACATATTCATCTTAAAGATCTAAAGATCCTTTTGCTAAAACTCATCTTTTAGCTCTTTGGTGGTGTATGCACTGTACTTTCTGTATGTCACATAACAATACATGATAAAGCTTTTCGGCCGAGGTTGGGTTTCCTCCATTGGCAGAGTTCTCTCAGCTACCATGTTTAGCACCAAACAAAACAGGAGAGTAAAGCTTGCTAAGAAATCAGAACATTCAAGAATATCTTCTTCAAATAAGAGATTCATTCCCTTTTCAAAAGTCCAACAATTAAATGGTTAAAAAAGCAGTTCTGAGGAACTTAAATTAAATGGTCAACTAAAAACCTAAAATATGGAGTTCATTAACACCAACACTTTTACCTAGTTTGACTCTTTGGAATTTCTGGAGAATATGTTAAGATGCTCAGAAGAAAGAAATAGGGTAATCAAAGTATGATTACCCGATAAATGAAGGAAAAAAAGAGAATTAAGTAGTATAAAAACCTGGGATGGAGAGATATCAAAATAAGCAGCTAATGATGCTCTTGATTGGGGAGAGATGGAAACGATAACAGTATCCCCAGACTTGATGTGAGCCAAAAACTCATCCAGACTTTGCTTCTCAAGCATAATGGTCTCTGCTGAAGTTATGCAACCACTGGAAAATCAAATGAAACTTCTAATCAGCCATAAAAAAAAATTCTAGCACAAGGAATTACAACTAAATAAACTACAGCCAATCAGCAAGTCAAGTTTACAACTTTTCACTAGTACTTGGTATTATTAATTGTAGGTATATTCCACATATATTCAAAACAGACTCTAAAGAAAAAAAAATTGCAACACAATGAGGAGAATGAAAATTATTAATACCATTAGTAATCACCATGAATTGAATTTGCAGTAAACTTCTCGGCTTAAATGATATATATTGATACTTTGATAGCAACAACAATAATCAATAACATAGAAACACAGTAAAGATAAAGAATGTAGCAAAAACAGTTATAATAATTACCAAAACTAGATCCAAAATGTTCTTCTACAAGAAATGAGAAATCATATGAATTGTTTAAAATAACTAGTATCTTCAGCATAGTGCATCCTTGCATTACTTTCTTGACCAATTCATCAAATATATCTATATGTTTGTGCTGCTCATGTGATATCCTATCAGACCCTCACCTCAACAAAAAGGCTCATACAAGATGTTGTACATGCTTTAGCCTATATGACTCTCTTTTGGCTATCTATAGCTACAATGAACTCATTGTTTTAGTTTCTTATCCTTCTCTATCGTGGAACAAGCATATTAGTTGCTTACTTTGAGAATCCCAAACATAATCCCACAGTAACATAGATTTTCCATTAGTTATCCTTAGTTGTTTTAACTTTTTCCAATGTTATCAACTACTAGTCTACCTCGAGAAACTAGATCATATAACATGAGACATGGTCAGTATCGTTCACTTTTTTTATTTTTTATTGTTCTTGATAGAATTATTCGAAAAGGCAGAAACACTGCAGAAAATTTTCAGACTGATCTAAAGGAATTTTTAAAAAATAAACAAATGTTATATAACAAAAGGATGTATTTTACTTCATAGGTTGCACTTTTTTCTGCAATACATAATGTGAAAGATACTGATAATGTATTTAAAATAATAGCAAGTACCTGCATGCCAAACAGTCCTTAAGTGAAATTTTAACAGCTTCAGTTTGTGATGGTTGACTAATATATCTTGCTTTCTCCTGGCTCTGCAAATAAGAAGATGTAAACAAAATTACAGAAGCCAATAATACAATTGATGAGCTAAGCAGTTGGTCATCCACATTCAAGCAAATTTTTCCAAAAAATTTCTGTGAAAATGGTTGCATTTGAGGTATTACATCACAAACACAAAAGGCTATATTTATCCACTATGACAATTCAAATCATGGTTGTTGTATGATAAAAAAATTAGGTGTCGCTCACCTGACAATAAATCTTGACAATTATTAAGGTAGATAGCTTTTACTAGAACCTAAATGGAATTTGTCTTGTATTAGATTTTTCATTTTATGGAGCATACATCCACCTCTATTCAAATAGTCTTTACACCAAATACACTAACTTAAACCTAGCCTCATGAGACATTTCTTTCTGATGGATCTACAGCCTAACATCTCCTACTGGACCTATGACACTACTCCTAATCCTTTTTTCTACCAAGTACAGAATATATATTACTTAAAGCTTCTAGAAATAGGTACCTATTTTTGTAAATGACACGGTTAAGCCACAGTTAGAAAACCACTAAAAGATCTTTTCCTTTCTACCAATCCTAGCTTGCATGCTCTTCGAAATAAACCCTCTCCAAAAGGTGCTCATTTGCCATTACAAGCAAAGGGCATT
The DNA here is from genome assembly GCA_001649415.1 of Musa itinerans. Lineage (NCBI taxonomy): Eukaryota > Viridiplantae > Streptophyta > Magnoliopsida > Zingiberales > Musaceae > Musa > Musa itinerans. The sequence goes on along the minus strand of LVTN01000070.1, from coordinate 90,981 downwards.
GGATCAGCATGCTTACATAAGGCATTTCGGGGTACAAATTTCGTTCACCATATCCCAAATACAATTCAATAGCTGCTCACAGATTGTATATAAAGAAGAATTTAAGGAACTACGAGAAAAAAAAATAAAGGAAAGAGTTGCAATCACTACTCGTCTTCGATATGGCGAATCAATACAAGCTAGGAAAGAAAAGAATAGGGCACACAACCAGGAGATAAGGTACGCAACAAAAGCAACGAATGCGTTCGATAATCTGCAAAACCCCAAGAAGGAACCCGTACCTCTGCTTTGCCGTGCTTGGACTTCACGGCTTTGAGCGAGACGATGCAGTCCTGCGACGGCGCTATGAAATCGTTGAGATCGGCGAGCCGCAGCGCTGGCGAGAACTTATCCGACATCGCCGGCGCAACAATCCGCCGATCGATCAAGGAAGACGAAAACAAGCCAAGCAATTCGACCGCGAATAGAAAGTCGCCGGAATCCCCAAAAGCCGGCAACAACAAGAGGAAGAAATCGAAGTAGGCGTCGCTCGCGAGGCAATCGCCTCAGATAAATAGCGGTCTGAGGGGGCAAAACTAGCGGTCGCGGAGTCGTGGTTGGCTTTGGGGCCGTGATGTGCTCGACCCAAAACACACACACATTATATATATATATATATATAT
>LVTN01000070.1:31862-90293 GCA_001649415.1 Musa itinerans | reverse complement strand
ATATATATATATATATGTGTGTGTGTGTGTGTGTGTGTGTGTGTGTACATAAAGTTGTATTTTTCATATTTGCCGTTCAAAATTTTAGTTTAGCAACAAAATTCAAAAACTTAATAACATTTTGAAATATACAGCTAGTAAATTAATTATTTTTATATTTGTTTATTTAAATTTAAGTTTAAAATGATTTGTAGATTTAAGTTAAAAGTTAAATCTAAATTTAATATATATATTTGACATTGCATAATTTTCTTTAAAAAAATTCTCAAAAATATTCCTATTTTCATTTTTTTTCAATGGTACATTTGTTTCATATAATATCCAAAATATTGTTGCATTACACCCAATTGTACTTATTTTCACCTGATATAAAACACCATATAGATCATGGGAGTCCATAGGGTGCATTGGTCGAAAATAGTATAAAACATACTTAAAAACACGGTAAAACTTACTTAGAAACATATATGATACAAATTAATTGTTAATCTCTTCTAAACTAACTATAAGTTTAAAATTTTGATATTATAATGATTTATGAGCGGTCATAATAAAAAGATACAATATGATATCACTTATAATGTTCTTAAATAGTTTTATAGTATTTTCAATATCTCAACAAAAATATTATAATATTATTAAATAAATACTATAAGTGAGCTGCCAAATTAAATCAAAATCATATAATAATTAAATAAGTATTTATTAAAGTTTAGGTGTAACATCACAAAAAAAAGGAATAAAAATTAGTATGTTACAGTGATTTGATCACCATAATAAAAATATTATAAAGTCTACTTTAAAACATTATAAATGACTCATATAAACTCCTAACCTTATCTACACCAATTATAAACCAAAAAATTTAATATTATAATGGTGTATGAGAAACGACAACCAAATAAGCAAAATATAATTTTATTTATAAGATTTTTAATAACTTTATAATATTTTTCAGTACCTCAATAAAAATATAATAATATTATTAAAAAAACACTATAAGTGAGTCAAATTAAATCAAAACATACTATAAACCATTTGATACATCATACTAGGATTCAAATAGATATTTATAATAATTTAGAAATATATCACCCAAATAAGAATAAAAAGTTTACCAGTTATAGTGTTTTGATAACATTTGAAATAGACAACATCACTTGGAAAAATGAAAATGCAAACACCTTTTAGAAAAATAAAATAAAAAAGTGTTTTTTGAGAAATCACACTTAAATATTTATCTTTTAATTTTTGAAAACTTATTAGTAATCATGTTTAGCAACACTAACAAGAATGACAAATATGGAGGATTTAAACAACATTATAGAATATCCAATTATTCAGAATATATATATATAATAAAACTTAGAGGGTCAAATACTCGATTTACAAACTTTCAAAGAATAGAAATGTAAAATACAATACGTGACACATATTTATACTCTAAATTTAAGTTTGGCATGGTAAAGTCTTATCAGACATAAGTGTATTCACAATGTTCTTGTGTTAATCTTCGGATGAATGGTATTTAACTATTGGTTCATATTCCGGTTAACGTTAATGACCAAAACAAATTCTATTACTTGTGATATTCCAAAATTCATTATTATCGAATGCAATCTTGCACTCGAAACATATCAAGTATCATCAAAATAATGGATCAAAGGCTAGTCGAGCTCTCTCTTTCTCCCCGTCCTCCGTCCTAGAATAGAGATCTAAACCCTCCTTCTTGTCTGAGAATGCAAGTTTTCATCTTCATGAGTGCCATATCTTTAAACAAGATGTATTTAAAAATCTTTTTTATTACGAAAAATTACTAATGAATAATCTACCGTTAAAATCCATCATCTCCATGAGATCTCTCTCTCTCTCTCTCTCTCTCTCTCTCTCTCTCTCTCTCTCTCATGTATCTCCACACCAGATTCATGATTCTTTTGGTTGATGAAACGAACTGTGAGAGACGCTGCTCATCGAATAGCATCTCTGTACTCATGCACGTAAGCATGGGTTTGAAGTGTAATTTACTTTATTCTCTTCCTTCTTTTTATGTCTCGGATTTGACGAGTTGATTTTTGAGTTTTCTTTACGGTAAACAATTATGATTCGAGCTAAGATAATAATTTAACGTGGTCAACTCGGTCGAAAGTATAATAATTTAACGTGGTGCCTTTGTCCCTCTCACCTTAACATACGTGTATAGTACGTGGTAGATCGACTACTACATATGTGTGTTCTAAAGTGGAGGATTACGACCAACCATTCTGAGAGTTTGGATTTGGAAGTCTCGACTTTGATCCGTTGACATTTGAATCGACTTCTTTTAATACATCATGAATGGTGATTTGGCTCGATATCGTCGTCAAACAAACATTTCTTAGCTTTACGGCCTTCATTCATGGTGATCTTTGCACGAAATAAAAGAAAGAAAACCGATCAAAACAGTAAAAGTTCACACCATGCTGCATTTTAACATTCAAAAACTAAAAGAATGAAGAAAAAATGTTGCAGACTTCTCTATACTGCTCTTCCATCCCAATCCAACAATTTCTACCAATATCTTCTTCACCGAGGCGGCTTGCAGAAGCCGCCACGGCTTCCGGGGCTGTGGGTGCAGCCTGAGGGCCCCGACGGCGGCACCGTTCCCTGCTGAAGCGACCGCGAGGGGAGCTGGGTGTTCCCCGGCCGCCGGTCTCCACCCAAAGCCCTCGCTGCCATGAGAAGATGCAAGCTCGAGAACAGCAGCACAAGAAACAGCAGCACACTGAAGCGCCGAGACATGCCGGCGGAGACGAAGAAGGAACTGAACGCCTTTGGAGATCGGAATGGTTCTGTGCGTCGAACGCTATTTGCATGCAATGGAGGTTGCGGTGGTGAAGTCAGGACTTGTAAGTAGCATCGAAGTATGTCAATTGTGCTACCAGTTGACTTGGACGACGCCACATCGCACCAACCATGCAGCTTCGTTGTTGTCAGTGTAATGCTTTCTGAGGTTTGAAGACACGGTCAGCACTTACGCGTGAGATTAGGGGTAGGGTTTGTAGATCTCAAACTAACGTAAAGGTCCTTTTGTAGAACATGCGTTGAAATGTTACGAGAAGAAGGATTTATTTGACTTGCGACGCAAGAAACCGCAGGAAGCCAAAGAACGCGCGGGAGATGGGGAAGGCCGCAGACCCTGTGGAGGACATGATGACCGTTGGATCAAGATCGGACGGCCTGTGAAGTGAACACACGTTGTTTCTCGACAACCTTTCGGTGTCATTTGTGAACGCATCCCGTTAGTCAAAAAAGCTTTTTAAGGAAGAATCATTCTTTGCATACTTTTTTTTGAAGCACGACGAGTCACTCTATTCTTTGTTTGGGATTTCCTTTTTTTTATTTTTTTTCCAATTTTTATATGCTAGATTTATATTTTATATAATAATTATAATTATGTTGGTGTTTTCTGGGATCCACAATGATTATTCTTTTCAATGAATTAACGGATGCATAACTGATAAAGATTTAGGTTCACGTGGATTAAGAATAACAGCACAAGAAACAGCAGCACACTGAAGCGCCGAGACATGCCGGCGGAGACGAAGAAGGAACTGAACGCCTTTGGAGATCGGAATGGTTCTGTGCGTCGAACGCTATTTGCATGCAATGGAGGTTGCGGTGGTGAAGTCAGGACTTATAAGAAGTAGCATCAAAGTATGTCAACTGTGCCATCAGTTGACTTGGACGACGACACATCGCACCAACCACGCAGCTTCGTTGCTGTGAGTGTAATACTTTCTGAGGTTTGAACACACGGTCAGCACTTACGCGTGAGATCAGTGGTAGGGTTTGTAGATCTCAAACGAACGTAAAGGTCCTTTTGGTTTATCCTGTGCATGAACTGATGATAGCATGCATTAAATGTTACGAGATGAAGGATTTATTCGACTTGCGAAGCAAGAAACCGCAGGAAGCCAAAGAACGCGCGGGAGATGGGGAAGGCCGCAGACCCTGTGGAGGACATGATGGCCGTTGGATCAAGATCGGACGGCCTGTGAAGTGAACACACGTTGTTTCTCGACAACCTTTCGGTGTCATTTGTGAACGCATCCCGTTAGTCAAAAAAGCTTTTTAAGGAAGAATCATTCTTTGCATACTTTTTTTTGAAGCACGACGAGTCACTCTATTCTTTGTTTGGGATTTCCTTTTTTTTATTTTTTTTCCAATTTTTATATGCTAGATTTATATTTTATATAATAATTATAATTATGTTGGTGTTTTCTGGGATCCACAATGATTATTCTTTTCAATGAATTAACGGATGCATAACTGATAAAGATTTAGGTTCACGTGGATTAAGAATAACTCTAAATAAAAAAATCACTCTTCTCAACCTTTAATGATTTTGTAAGCATAAAACTATTATATGTTATATGTAATACGAAATTTTTTTTATGTTAGGATCAAAATCAAATAACTTTTTAATGTCATCTGAAAAAAGATCTCTGTATAATACGTAAAAATGTCATCTTACCGTTATCAATTTGCAAGGAGAACTATACTCTCATTCTCATATTTTCCTATTCTTTCATAGGACTATTTAGATTGATGATTCAGGAAGGTTGAGAGAAAAACTGTAATATCTCAACTGTGTAATTTATGAGATGTTTCATATAGTCTCTAAATGTCAAATCTATTTATAGGCAAAAATAAAGGAAAAGAACGCGCGGGAGACGGGGGAAGGCCGCAGACCCTGTGGAGGACATGATGGCCGTTGGATCAAGATCGGACGGCCTGTGAAGTGAACACACGTTGTTTCTTGACAACCTTCCGGTGTCATTTGTGAACGCATCCCTCCCGTTTGTCAAACTTCCATGAAAGCTTTACGAGGAAGAATCATCCTTTGCATACTTTTTGTTTTTAAAGCACGACGAGTCATTCTATTCTTTGTTTGGGATTTCCTTTATATTTTTTCCAAATTTTATATGCTAGATTTATATTTTATATAATAATTATAATTATGTTGGTGTTTTCTGGGATCGATAATGATTATTCTTTTCAATACATGAATGAATGAATTAACGGATGCATAACTGATAAAGATTTAGGTTCACGTGGATTAAGAATAACTCTAAATAAAAAAAAATCACTTTTCTCAACCTTCCATTGTTATCTCTTTCAAAAGATGATTTTGTAAGCATAAAACTATTATATGTAATGCGAAAAAAAATTTATGTTAAGATCAAAATCAAATAACCTTTTAGTGTTATCTGAAAAAAAATCTCTATATAATCTGTAAGGGCACCGTCTTATCATCGTCAATTTGCAATTAGAACTAGACTCACTTTCTCATTTATTCCTATCATTTTACAAGACCATTTAGATTGATAATTTAGGAAGGTTGAGAGAGAAACTGTAATCTCTCAAATACATCATCTGTAAGATGCGTTATATAGTCCTTAGAGATCATATCTATTTATAAGTGAGAGTAGAGGATATAAAATAAATTATTATAAGAGTTACTCCAATCAATGACATCTCCTAAGGAATCCTACTATAATATGGACTTTTTTTTTTCTATAAATCAATATCTATTATCAGAATCTAATTAATTTTATTATATATCTTATCAAATTATAAAGGACAATATAATCTAACGTTCTATCACTTGGCCCAATAATTGATAAGATATAAAAGATATTTAAAATCAAAATAAATAAAATAAATTTTAATTAAAAAATAATTTTACCTAATTAGATTTTGAAAAAAAAATATTGAAAAGCATTTAATACATGGCTGTCAATTTTAAAAATAAGCCAATAAATCTAATAAACATAATAATACTATATTAAGTCCAACTATCAATACGAGTTATAGTGATTATATATCATCAATGTCATATTTAATTCTATATATCATAATATTATTAGTCTTTCCTAATATAACCCATAATGACCCTTATAATTTATCTTATTAAGATCAGACGTTACCAGGAGTACGATCTCGCCCCCCCCCAAAAACAGGTACATCCGGCATGGTAAGCCATTCTATAAACCTCCCCCCCCCACACCGAAAGAGGGGGGGAGACTCTTTGAGACCCTTGACCGACTTGTTCGTCGGAGGGACCACTGTTGGGCATCAACCAACGGAGGTCATTCCTGCAGGAAGGGAGCCACCCCGGATCCACGAGCGTCCAAATTCGAGAAGTCACCGACGGGCACCCCCACGACGAGCTGACCCAGCCTAGACCCGAACGATGGAGCGCTGACCCGCACGTCGCCGAGAGGCCCCGATCACACCTGTGCCCGGCCCGGTTGTCAGAAAGCTCCCGACATCGACCCGTGGACCAAACCGTGCTGATGATGGCTATATGATGATGGCTATATGTTTGTTCACTAACAGTTAGCATTAAATATATCCCGTGGCCCCGATATATTTGTTCACTGTAATTTTATTATATATCTTATCTAATTATAAAATACCACATAATCTAATTGATTTATCTATCCCAAGCCCAAAGAATCCCTCCCCTCTTGCTTTCGAAAGGGATTTTAACTGTGTGGAGTCCTCGCTCTTTATTCTTGAGTGATGGCTTTCGTTGCGTCCGATAGTTGTGTCTACCTATCCAGTGAATAGCCGATTAAATTAAACCTTTTACAATTGATCCAAAATACTAAATCAATCGCTCTTCCCCTACTCCTTGTCCCATTCTTATAGTGTTTCCTTCACATGCCAAGACACATTAATGTTGATGGTATTTGCCGTAATCATTGGTCATACAATTTTTATGATAACATTAATTTACAGTTAGCATTAAATATAAAGTATTAAAATGATGATGACTATATGACAATACAAATGCCCACAAAAAAAGGGTATCTTGGATCGGTAATGAGATGAAATATATGCATCATGTAGTTGCTTGTCGTTGCACCAAGCATGCCATTTCTTGGGACTCTTCTTTCTTCCTTGATAAACACGAAGGCTGTCCCCTTCACATAAATGAGGCACCATGTCCCTGTTCACTACTGTCATTACGACTCTTCGTCTTCGTGAGTCAAGACTCCGATTTCATCATATTTAATTCTAATTAATATCGGATCGATCACGAACCAAAATTAAATTCGGTATATTTGAACCAAACCACAAGGGTTCTAATATTTGATCTAAAATAAATGATCAAATGCCCTTGTAAATGATAAAATTGTCCCTTCCGATAGCTCAATAAACATGCTAATTGGAGGGATATTTCAGAAAATTAAAATATCGATAATTCGAATGGTTTCGATCCAATTTGATTTTAGTTTTAAAATTTTAAAAATTAGAATAATCCAAAAAAAGGCGTGCAATCCAAGAAAAGAGTGGCATGGATAAGAGGTTAGACTTTGGTGGCTTGCATTACTCGTTTTTCCTACCAGGAAGAATATATATATATACATGTTTTTTTGATGTTTGAAGTATGTGTTGTAAGAAGAAATGCAAATAATTCATGCAGAATCTATCCTTGAAATTTTGACCTATGCTATCCATAATTTATGTGAAATGTAATTAGGGATGTATTTATATATTTAGTAGAGGTTTATATCTTAATTATGTGCAAACTAAACTTGAGAAAGTTTCAAAATCCTATTGGCTCTTTAACAAGTAATGTTCATTCATCCTTATTAAAATATTTAGATTCGAATAACATCACATACGTTATTTAATATAATAAATTTTATTTTAAAAAAATAATATTTTCTTCACATTGCAATGCATTGGTGTTGATAGTGACGATTACATTTGCCCTCTGGCATTGTAATTCTTATGATAACTTTAATTTATAGTTAGCATTCTAATAAATATAAAGTATTAGAATGATGAATGATGATGATGGTAATGATTAGTATATGATAATATTAATAACTATAATAATAAAAATATATACATACATATATATATTAATAATTTAAATAAACATTATCTGATGGAATCAACTCACAAGAGCCTAAACAGCGCAGCCCTTTGGCTCCTTGTGCAGCTGCTATTGCTTCCACACACTCACATGGAAGTGTAGTCCATAAGAAAAAAACATTGTCTCCTTCTGCTGCACTGCTGCTATTGCCCCACACACTCACATGGAAGTGTAGTCCACAAGGAACAACGACATGGCTCCTCCAACCCACCATAAAAGCCATTGTTGTTGCCACCGCTCCCTTCTCACTCTTCCTTTCCCCTAGAGAACGGCTGGGGCATGACCACAGCAACTGCACGCCTCTCACTGTCTCTTACCACAGCCGCCTCGCGCTAGCTTCCTCTCATGGCGGCCAACTCCCCCTCCTCTTCCTCCTTCAGCTCACTTCTGCTGCTGGTCCTCCTGGCCTTGAGCTTCGTGATCCGCCCTGCCGGCTCCGACACCGCGAGCGACCTCCAGGAGTGCGGCAGCCAGCTGATCGGGTTGCAGACGTGCATCCCCTACGTGGAGGCGACGGCGCAGGCGCCCACGCCCGACTGCTGCACCGGCCTGAAGGACGTCGTCGCGAAGAGCCCCAAGTGCCTCTGCGTCCTGGTGAAGGACCATGATGACCCCCAGCTGCCCATCAAGATCAATCTAACCCGCGCTCTCGCCCTGCCCAACGCATGCAACACCCCCGTCAACATCTCCGCTTGCCCGAGTAAGCAGCAAATTAGCTTGCCCAGGAGATCCTAGTTCATCATCGATCTAGGTTGATGTTCTACCCCTTTTCTTGTCTTTCTTTTGATGCAGAGCTGCTGAACCTGCCACCGAACTCCAAGGAAGCCGAGATCTTCAAGCAGGCAGGGAGCGCAGCTCAAGGTGAGTGACTGTGGTAGATTCTAGTTCCCTTCACCTCTACTGTAGAGACAAGTCAATCACTCATGGAGAAATGGCAAACAATTTTGGATACTGGGGATTACTGTGGCCTTTTTGCAGAAGCAGGTCTTCTGCGACCTGTTGGCTGCGCAGCCACTGACTGGTCTTGTGCCCAGTAAGCATTATGCCTGTTGATTTCTACCATGAATTTTCCTTAGGATTACATAACCAATAATGTTCTTGTGATTCTTTATTATTCTCAATTTACTGTGTATAACAGCAAAAAATGCTCTGAACCAAAGTTGGGACAATTTGTCTATTTCATATAAAGATCATTATTTCCCCCTTCCCATATTATAGTTAGTTTGATGGGTTATTGATCCCTTCTTTTCAATATATATATACTTTTGTTTATGTGTTCCTCTTTCTTCTTTTCTAAAGACTAATAGGTAGATCAATATAGTGCTCTGCTCTGTCTGTGAACTTTGTCTCTTGCTTTCTTCCCTTCAGATTACTAATTTATTTTAAGGTGACAGTAGTGGGAAAGAGGCTGTTTGGGATGGAAAGGGTGGGTGGGAAGGGAACTTGTTGCAGGTTGTGTTGTTCTTCTCTCTGTCATGCACCTTCTAGTCTCCACTTGACCAAACTCACCAAAAGCTGAACAAGATCACTCCAAGATACTGTGTGCCCCAAGTTAGTGCTCCTTATGCCTTCATCTCTCTCTTTCTCTCTCTCTCTCTCTCTGAAACAAGTTCTTGTAAGTTGTCATTAATTAATATATGGAACTGGAAGCTCTTGTTTGGTCATATTTTGTGCTTCCTAGACATGTGCCATGGAATTTTAATACATGTACCACAAAAAAGGGATCATTTATTGTGTTACTTTGTGCACTCAATGTGGAGTTACTGAGAAGAAGATGATACCAATCAAGTAAAAAGGTTACTTGATCATACTAGAATCTTAACTAGAGAAAATATGTTTGCATTAGGGAGTCAGCATGACCAGCTAGCTAATGAGATGGAATTGATTCAACTCTGAAAATTATGTGAGGGTGATATCATTCAACCCCACTGGTCTTTACTTGGCCAAAGGAGTAAAAAGGAATGCTTACTCTCATTATTATTATTATTATTTATACGCTTAAGTCGATAATTGAGACATGTTCAGTGATTTTATATTCCTAACAATTCCCCTCTTGTGGACTGCAGATTGATCCAAATCTAATATGTAAATCTGGAATCGATAGAAGATATATATTTTTATTATATGGCTTGAATAAGATTTGAGTATGGCATCATTTGCTTTATATTTTGTTGTCAATGTTATTACATTTAAAAGCTGTTGAGTAAGACATGATCTATGACTTTTTATCTTCTTAACACTATTTTAGTACACCTGAAGCATTCTACTGTTTTATAGACTCTGTTGTTTCTGCGACTCTCTTCTCCTTAATTTGCTGATTTCTTTTGTGGTGACGACAAAAGCCAACGCCACCGCCACCACGTCTCCTCCCTCCACGCCTGTGAGCGACGGTGGCAGCAGCAATCACTCAAGGTGGAGAGGGTGGGTGGCAATGGAAACTGTGGTGGGCTGCGTTCTTTATACTGTGATGCACCTTCTTCTGGTCTCCACTTGACCAAAAAACAGAACAAGAGCACTCCAACATCCAGTACTTGCTGCTGCTTCCTCTAGTTCGTGCGCCTCCCTTTCTTGCCGTCTCCATCATTTGTTTCCTCAAAATCATGTTCTCCGAGGTGTGTTTGATGGTAGAACTGAAGGCCTCAGTGGTCACAAGTTAGTCTTCCATGACATGTACCTCAGACTTTGAGCATATCTGTACCTTTGAAAAGAATCATTTATTGTGTGGAGTTAACGTTAACAAGATGGTATACATCTCATGACCACAGTTAAACATAAGATTACAGAGTCATAAAGCTCTTGTCGAAGGATCAAAGGTGTGAAATCCCATTTGACTTCCACTATTCCAATATGAACAGTCTGTGCCCTTCAGAATCTGATAAGCTAGTAATTAGCTCCTCATGTTTGATGCCAAGAGAACATTATGATCCATTAGTTTCACTCTTCTCATACAAAAACCAGGCTTTTAACTGATCAAAGCCTGATGGTTTTGGATATTAATCGACATCGAATACAAAGTAAAAAAGCAAAAGATTAGTGCAGCAGAATCAAATTTAGAGCGTATAGATATAAGTTCATCAACATGTAATCTTATTAGGTCTTTCCTGTTCTTCGCCAACCTCATGCAAAACTTGGTGCCATGGTCGCAAATGCTTCAGCCTAGCTTAAAAAGGAAGAGTCACCTTAATTCTCGTTCATTTACATGATTTCGGTCGAATTAGCAACATGATGTGCAAGTGGAAGTTCAAACTGCATACATGAACGAAATCAGTGTGCATTTGTATACAGGAAAATAAGGAAGCATATAACATACAGAGGATATAGAAAGTTTTGCGTATCTACTACGCTGCTGTGATCACAGCACCCTTGTTTGTTTGATCTGCCATTTCGTTCAAATTTGAATCAATGCCTTAATCGAGCAGCAAAAGAAAGAAGAAAGCAGAGAGTTTAATCATGGACACGTCCCGTGACTCGATACTTACTTGGAGATCTGTAAACGTAGAAGCATGCAGCGATTGCAATGTAGCAGAGCAGGGGCACGAGTCCCTTCAAGTAATGTGCAGTGCCATCCTGCGGAAACTCTCAGGACCATTCAGTTTCGGTGATCGAATCATTCTTTTACAACAATGGATTAATTTCTTTTCTACTACTTATCTTTGATTGTACCTGTAAAGTGAAGGCTATTACTAGGATTGCCATGATCAGTGAGCCCCCCACCAAAAAAAAGGGGGGGGGGAGACTCTTTGAGACCCTTGACCGACTTGTTCGTCGGAGGGACCACTGTTGGGCATCAACCAACGGAGGTCATTCCTGCAGGAAGGGAGCCACCCCGGATCCACGAGCGTCCAAATTCGAGAAGTCACCGACGGGCACCCCCACGACGAGCTGACCCAGCCTAGACCCGAACGATGGAGCGCTGACCCGCACGTCGCCGAGAGGCCCCGATCACACCTGTGCCCGGCCCGGTTGTCAGAAAGCTCCCGACATCGACCCGTGGACCAAACCGTGCTGATGATGGCTATATGATGATGGCTATATGTTTGTTCACTAACAGTTAGCATTAAATATATCCCGTGGCCCCGATATATTTGTTCACTGACAGTTAGCATTAAATATAAAGTATTAAAATGATGATGGCTATATGACAATACAAATGCCCACAAAAAAAGGGTATCTTGGATCGGTAATGAGATGAAATATATGCATCATGTAGTTGCTTGTCGTTGCACCAAGCATGCCATTTCTTGGGACTCTTCTTTCTTCCTTGATAAACACGAAGGCTGTCCCCTTCACATAAATGTGCACCATGTCCCTGTTCACTACTGTCATTACGACTCTCCGTCTTCGTGAGTCAAGACTCCGATTTCATCATATTTAATTCTAATTAATATCGGATCGATCACGAACCAAAATTAAATTCGGTATATTTGAACCAAACCACAAGGGTTCTAATATTTGATCTAAAATAAATGATCAAATGCCCTTGTAAATGATAAAATTGTCCCTTCCGATAGCTCAATAAACATGCTAATTGGAGGGATATTTCAGAAAATTAAAATATCGATAATTCGAATGGTTTCGATCCAATTTGATTTTAGTTTTAAAATTTTAAAAATTAGAATAATCCAAAAAAAGGCGTGCAATCCAAGAAAAGAGTGGCATGGATAAGAGGTTAGACTTTGGTGGCTTGCATTACTCGTTTTTCCTACCAGGAAGAATATATATATATACATGTTTTTTTGATGTTTGAAGTATGTGTTGTAAGAAGAAATGCAAATAATTCATGCAGAATCTATCCTTGAAATTTTGACCTATGCTATCCATAATTTATGTGAAATGTAATTAGGGATGTATTTATATATTTAGTAGAGGTTTATATCTTAATTATGTGCAAACTAAACTTGAGAAAGTTTCAAAATCCTATTGGCTCTTTAACAAGTAATGTTCATTCATCCTTATTAAAATATTTAGATTCGAATAACATCACATACGTTATTTAATATAATAAATTTTATTTTAAAAAAATAATATTTTCTTCACATTGCAATGCATTGGTGTTGATAGTGACGATTACATTTGCCCTCTGGCATTGTAATTCTTATGATAACTTTAATTTATAGTTAGCATTCTAATAAATATAAAGTATTAGAATGATGAATGATGATGATGGTAATGATTAGTATATGATAATATTAATAACTATAGCAATAAAAATATATACATACATATATATATTAATAATTTAAATAAACATTATCTGATGGAATCAACTCACAAGAGCCTAAACAGCGCAGCCCTTTGGCTCCTTGTGCAGCTGCTATTGCTTCCACACACTCACATGGAAGTGTAGTCCATAAGAAAAAAACATTGTCTCCTTCTGCTGCACTGCTGCTATTGCCCCACACACTCACATGGAAGTGTAGTCCACAAGGAACAACGACATGGCTCCTCCAACCCACCATAAAAGCCATTGTTGTTGCCACCGCTCCCTTCTCACTCTTCCTTTCCCCTAGAGAACGGCTGGGGCATGACCACAGCAACTGCACGCCTCTCACTGTCTCTTACCACAGCCGCCTCGCGCTAGCTTCCTCTCATGGCGGCCAACTCCCCCTCCTCTTCCTCCTTCAGCTCACTTCTGCTGCTGGTCCTCCTGGCCTTGAGCTTCGTGATCCGCCCTGCCGGCTCCGACACCGCGAGCGACCTCCAGGAGTGCGGCAGCCAGCTGATCGGGTTGCAGACGTGCATCCCCTACGTGGAGGCGACGGCGCAGGCGCCCACGCCCGACTGCTGCACCGGCCTGAAGGACGTCGTCGCGAAGAGCCCCAAGTGCCTCTGCGTCCTGGTGAAGGACCATGATGACCCCCAGCTGCCCATCAAGATCAATCTAACCCGCGCTCTCGCCCTGCCCAACGCATGCAACACCCCCGTCAACATCTCCGCTTGCCCGAGTAAGCAGCAAATTAGCTTGCCCAGGAGATCCTAGTTCATCATCGATCTAGGTTGATGTTCTACCCCTTTTCTTGTCTTTCTTTTGATGCAGAGCTGCTGAACCTGCCACCGAACTCCAAGGAAGCCGAGATCTTCAAGCAGGCAGGGAGCGCAGCTCAAGGTGAGTGACTGTGGTAGATTCTAGTTCCCTTCACCTCTACTGTAGAGACAAGTCAATCACTCATGGAGAAATGGCAAACAATTTTGGATACTGGGGATTACTGTGGCCTTTTTGCAGAAGCAGGTCTTCTGCGACCTGTTGGCTGCGCAGCCACTGACTGGTCTTGTGCCCAGTAAGCATTATGCCTGTTGATTTCTACCATGAATTTTCCTTAGGATTACATAACCAATAATGTTCTTGTGATTCTTTATTATTCTCAATTTACTGTGTATAACAGCAAAAAATGCTCTGAACCAAAGTTGGGACAATTTGTCTATTTCATATAAAGATCATTATTTCCCCCTTCCCATATTATAGTTAGTTTGATGGGTTATTGATCCCTTCTTTTCAATATATATATACTTTTGTTTATGTGTTCCTCTTTCTTCTTTTCTAAAGACTAATAGGTAGATCAATATAGTGCTCTGCTCTGTCTGTGAACTTTGTCTCTTGCTTTCTTCCCTTCAGATTACTAATTTATTTTAAGGTGACAGTACTGGGAAAGAGGCTGTTTGGGATGGAAAGGGTGGGTGGGAAGGGAACTTGTTGCAGGTTGTGTTGTTCTTCTCTCTGTCATGCACCTTCTAGTCTCCACTTGACCAAACTCACCAAAAGCTGAACAAGATCACTCCAAGATACTGTGTGCCCCAAGTTAGTGCTCCTTATGCCTTCATCTCTCTCTTTCTCTCTCTCTCTCTCTCTCTGAAACAAGTTCTTGGAAGTTGTCATTAATTAATATATGGAATTGGAAGCTCTTGTTTGGTCAATGTGGATTTACTGAGAAGAAGATGATACCAATGATACCAATCAAGTAAAAAGGTTACTTGATCATACTAGAATCTTAACTAGAGAAAATATGTTTGCATTAGGGAGTCAGCATGACCAGCTAGCTAATGAGATGGAATTGATTCAACTCTGAAAATTATGTGAGGGTGATATCATTCAACCCCACTGGTCTTTACTTGGCCAAAGGAGTAAAAAGGAATGCTTACTCTCATTATTATTATTATTATTTATACGCTTAAGTCGATAATTGAGACATGTTCAGTGATTTTATATTCCTAACAATTCCCCTCTTGTGGACTGCAGATTGATCCAAATCTAATATGTAAATCTGGAATCGATAGAAGATATATATTTTTATTATATGGCTTGAATAAGATTTGAGTATGGCATCATTTGCTTTATATTTTGTTGTCAATGTTATTACATTTAAAAGCTGTTGAGTAAGACATGATCTATGACTTTTTATCTTCTTAACACTATTTTAGTACACCTGAAGCATTCTACTGTTTTATAGACTCTGTTGTTTCTGCGACTCTCTTCTCCTTAATTTGCTGATTTCTTTTGTGGTGACGACAAAAGCCAACGCCACCGCCACCACGTCTCCTCCCTCCACGCCTGTGAGCGACGGTGGCAGCAGCAATCACTCAAGGTGGAGAGGGTGGGTGGCAATGGAAACTGTGGTGGGCTGCGTTCTTTATACTGTGATGCACCTTCTTCTGGTCTCCACTTGACCAAAAAACAGAACAAGAGCACTCCAACATCCAGTACTTGCTGCTGCTTCCTCTAGTTCGTGCGCCTCCCTTTCTTGCCGTCTCCATCATTTGTTTCCTCAAAATCATGTTCTCCGAGGTGTGTTTGATGGTAGAACTGAAGGCCTCAGTGGTCACAAGTTAGTCTTCCATGACATGTACCTCAGACTTTGAGCATATCTGTACCTTTGAAAAGAATCATTTATTGTGTGGAGTTAACGTTAACAAGATGGTATACATCTCATGACCACAGTTAAACATAAGATTACAGAGTCATAAAGCTCTTGTCGAAGGATCAAAGGTGTGAAATCCCATTTGACTTCCACTATTCCAATATGAACAGTCTGTGCCCTTCAGAATCTGATAAGCTAGTAATTAGCTCCTCATGTTTGATGCCAAGAGAACATTATGATCCATTAGTTTCACTCTTCTCATACAAAAACCAGGCTTTTAACTGATCAAAGCCTGATGGTTTTGGATATTAATCGACATCGAATACAAAGTAAAAAAGCAAAAGATTAGTGCAGCAGAATCAAATTTAGAGCGTATAGATATAAGTTCATCAACATGTAATCTTATTAGGTCTTTCCTGTTCTTCGCCAACCTCATGCAAAACTTGGTGCCATGGTCGCAAATGCTTCAGCCTAGCTTAAAAAGGAAGAGTCACCTTAATTCTCGTTCATTTACATGATTTCGGTCGAATTAGCAACATGATGTGCAAGTGGAAGTTCAAACTGCATCCATGAACGAAATCAGTGTGCCATTTGTATACAGGAAAATAAGGAAGCATATAACATACAGAGGATATAGAAAGTTTTGCGTATCTACTACGCTGCTGTGATCACAGCACCCTTGTTTGTTAGATCTGCCATTTCGTTCAAATTTGAATCAATGCCTTAATCGAGCAGCAAAAGAAAGAAGAAAGCAGAGAGTTTAATCATGGACACGTCCCGTGACTCGATACTTACTTGGAGATCTGTAGACGTAGAAGCATGCAGCGATTGCAATGTAGCAGAGCAGGGGCACGAGCCCCTTCAAGTAATGAGCAGTGCCATCCTGCAGAAACTCTCAGGACCATTCAGTTTCGGTGATCGAATCATTCTTTTACAACAATGGATTAATTTCTTTTCTACTACTTATCTTTGATTGTACCTGTAAAGTGAAGGCTATTACTAGGATTGCCATGATCAGTGAGCCAGTTTCCAACAGTTTAAGATCAAGATCCATCTCGATTCCCATTATCCAGGCCACAAGAACACTCAATGGAACCTAAATCATGTCAGAGAATTATGCTCATGCTGTGGGTGGGAAGGTTTACTTGCACTTCGAGGCTACTTCCAAGATCTTACCACAAACATGGAGATCTGTGTTGCCGAACCAAGGGAGACACCAAGAGTTATATCCTGTGACATCTCGACAGTAATGCACATCAGCTCCATGCGATCAATGAAACCATGCAGAGGTAAATTGAGCAGCATTTACCAGCTTGTTCTTGAAAGCAAAAATGATGGCACCCGCATGCTCTGCTGCGTTGCCAACTATTGGGAGCAAGATGATGCTGATGAAGCTCACGGAGATTCCCCAGGAATCTGAAGCAGCCTGAAGAACGACGCACAGGATGATAGAACGTAACAATGCTGGAAATGGCAATGCTGGAGATGGATGTTGGATGTTGGATAGAAAGTAACAGCGGATCAGAATGTACCTCAATGGTGCCGACAACGTATTCAGATAATGCTGCAATCACGGTCGTCATCCCCACCAGCCAAGCCACCGCGCAAGGGAATCCAATGACGGGCTCGTCTTCGGATACCCCATCGTCGTGGTCCTCGTCTCCCTGCTCTCTTCATCCGAAGAGGTCATCGAGTGGGATAGAGAGGAGGCAATAATGCAGAGTGCTTGATGTCTCACCTCCTTCGATTCGAACAGTTGGCGGTGGGTCTTTAGCTGGAAGAAGAGGTAAGCAACGTAGGCAAGGAGCATCACGACGCTGCACACTCTCGACAATGCCAATCTTCGAACGGTGTCCACCGCCGCGTGCTCTCCGGAGTTCATGGCGTACCCGAACATTAGCAGCAGGATGTGGCACAGCGCGCCCAGCAGGAGCAGACCGGTGTTCACGTCGGCTTGTTTCTGCAAAGTGCCAAATCGTAGAACGACAGTGTTCATCTAATCTAAGTTGTTTCCGTGCAGGGAAAAGTGGATGGGTGCTTACTCGATCATAGAATTGCTCTTTGTGGAGGTTGGCCAGGCCGCCGAAGAAGAGGGAGGTCCCAAGAACAAGCAATAGGTTGGAGAGGACAGATCCGACCAGGGAACACTTCACCACCTCAATCTTCCCCTCCCGCAGCGCAAACAGAGCTATGATCAGTTCGGTGGCGTTTCCGCATGTTGCATTCAGGAGGCCACCAACTGCAGCAACAGCAAGAATTTGCAGTCACTGCTAGGCAAGAACAGAGGAACAAGAACGAGAACGGCTATCTTCTTACCAGTTGGCCCGGTGTAGTATGCGATTTGTCTGCCATGCCAAAGCCAGAGAAGCAAGAAAGGCAAATGTCAATTGGAGATCACAAGTTACAGAGGTTGAAGATGATAGATAAGCTTACTCTGTCAGGAAGCTGACACGCTCAGCGAGAGGAGCGAGGCCAAGCAAACTCAACGCGAACAGCCACGCCTGTTCTCGAGAATGACATGAGCTATGTGAGCAGAAGCGATCGGTAATCTATGAGAAGGAAGAGGAGAATTACGCGTCCGAAGTTGAAGTAGCTGGCGGCGACGGCGAGGGGGACGGCGGGGAAGAGGACGAAGAGTTTGGTGCCGAGGAAGATCTCCTGCAGGTTGGCGAGGAGCGCCCTGAGGAAGCGGCAGCGGACCTTCGACACCAGCGACAGGTCCGACTTCTTGCGCAGCGACGACGAGGACATGTTGTGGGCGGTGCGGCCGTGGCCGTGCTGCGCCTCTTTGCTCATCCTACCGCCTTTGAGCTCGCCTCCCTCGAGCCTCCTCGCCGCCTCGTAGCCCGTCGACGCCATGGCTGCACACCCAACAGTACACCGTATCTCGATCCAATGCAGCCCAGAAATTACTGCCGAAACTTGGATGCTCTTTATACGCGCACACAGTGACTACAGAGCACACAGAAATCATTGAAAGGCGTAGTAATAATTATGTACTGGACCAAAAATGTCAGGTTCCAGGAAGCTTCGCAGGCTGTCGTTTTAGGTATCCACCAAGCGACTACTACTAGCGGTTTATGGATCTGGAGAGAGAGAGAGAGAGAGAGAGAGAGAGAGAGAAGAGGGCGTCGGCTACTCAATTGGTATCTATTTCTTGTCGAAGTTTTTTTGTATCTGATACCTCCTCTTCCATCAGAAATAAAAGTTGTGTGTTTTACATATGTATGGTGTTTGATTGAGGAGCAACAGCCATAGATTTATCATTGGAGTTCATGACAAGAATTTGAAAATGAAGGTACAAAAAATATAGATAAGAGAGAGAAAAAAAGGATATCACCATCACTAGTTATTATTCATAAAAATTGGGGTCTAATGATATTTTCATTAGATACAAAAAGAAATATATGGTATCTCTCGAATCTAAAAAGCATGTATTTCACATTGTCAATAATATGAAAGAACACCCTTTTAGCTCTTACCGCAGTTTCTCCATCACGATTTTACAAGGCTAAAACTAGCTCCTTTTTTCGAACATCTTGATGACATCAAGAACAAGCAATTGAAGCCTGCATTGCCCTTTCTCGTTTGCTTCCAATAGCTAAATTCCATGTCTGTAAAATTTCTGACGACTCACAGGAGCTTTGCTGCAGATTTGCTTGGTCAAGTTCCTTTAGTCATCAGCTAAAACTACAAGGACTGATCGAGAGCTCTCAAGCTTGTAATACCTGACAGTGAACAATTCGACCCTTGAAGTTGCTACGACCTGCAATAGATGACCATAAGCTTGTTACGATGTTCTTGAGTTTGCCTTTCCCGATAACAGTCTCCCACGCACGGGCACTATTTGTCTCTACGCTATTTCCTGGATCTGTGACATCAACAAGACTAATGCTCATGTTGTTTCGGATGATGCCGAGCTTCCCATTAAGAGAAACAAATGATGCAGCCTCAAAGACCTGAGAATTTCCAAGATGATGTTTGCTGTCCATGAACTTGTTCCATGAATCTGTAGTTCCTTCAAAGACCCTAAGCTTACAGCCATCCCTGCAATCTGAAGCATATAGCCTTCCATTCAATAAAATGCTGGGAATATGCCATCCTGTAATTATTCGACTATTCGCTGTGGACCATGTGTTGGCAGTGGGTATGTAGACTTGGCTCACAAGCTGACAGTGAGAATTGAGCCCTTTCAGAAACCATTTACCATCGTAAAAAACCCCAAAGAAAGGCACCATCCCGGAGTTCATTTCAGCGATGGATGTCCATCTATTCCTGCTAGGATCATAAACTTCAGCTGAATGAAGAGTTCTTTGGCCACCTTCACATTTCCCACCAGCAACGTAAAGGCAATTATTTATAACACATGAGCCAAAGAAATGGCGCTTCCGAATCATATCTGGAGCTCTGTGCCATTTGTTTGTCCGAGCATTGTAGAAGACGACATGCCTCATTGAACCGTTTGATGGATCTTTACCTCCAAATAAGTAGAGGTAACAACCACTAAGAACAGCACAGCCAAAGCCAACTGCTTCAGAATAATCTGTGGGAACAGGTGGAAGTGGCCTCCAGAGCTGATGGATTGGATCAAATGCATGCCAGGATATCCTTCTACCACGGTCTCTTTTGATGACATACACCCATTCCTCTGCCATTCCAAGTTTTTTTCTGAGGGAATAGAAGTAATTTCCGGACAGAAGCCGGTTCCATCTCTTGCATACAAATCGAAGGTTTTGGTGATCGACTCGGGGAACCCGAACCAGACAAGCAATAGCAAGATCATCAGGAAGGCCAGGCACTAGAGGTTCCTGGTTTCTGCTCCTCTCCCTGCGTGAGTTTCTTGATCTTGGTCCATTTGGCATAATTTCAGGTTGAAGACATAACTTCGCTCCAGGAACAAATTTTCTGGCCCCTATAATTGTTTTCAGGCCAGAATCTACTTTACAATAGCATGACACAGAATCAACCTGCAATTTGCATGACATTGACACAATTAATGGATCACATCTTGGTAGTGCACAAATACTAAAACACAAAAATGATTCTAAGCGCTTCTTGATCTTCCCACCAGATGCACTGGGATAAAAGTATGAAAACATGTAAATGACATCCACCATAGAATGTCAATAAATTCATTCTTTAAGATGGGTAGAGAACCATAGGTGATGAATTTAAATGATTAAGTTAGTAGTTGCATGATAAATGACCACATCCATCATATGAGGAGACTAACTTGATTAACTAAAATCTTAATCTAGTTTCAGTAAGTAAATAGGAAAGTTAAGCACATGCTTAATTTCGAAGCACCTCCTTGTTCTCAGGATAATATAATGTTTGACAAAATTAATTAAGAAGTAGAACTCAATTTTTTTAAGGTGGTTTATTACTTTTACGAACAATTACAATTTTATTTTCAGGATCAGTAAAGGTATCAAATGCATTTGCATTGAACCGTGATGCATGTTAGTTGTTACTTACTCTCCTATAAAGTCACCGAATGAGTTGGTCCAAATATAACTGCTCATATTAGGAAAAGAAGGTTTAGTAGTATAAGACAAATTACAAAACACTATATAATAGTTCAAGTCTTAATCAGTGAGAGCTTGCTACAGAGTTCGACGATGGTCTACATGATCAAGGTTTGCAGAATTTGAATCAAATCAGGGATAAGTAATAGAATTGAAGACCAGAATTAGCCTGGATCAATTCAACTTGACCAAATTGAATCATGGGATCTGCTTTTTCTTAATGATCAATAATCGGCAGAGGTTGACAGGACCGATTAGAAATCTGTTGTGATTGAATGGCCAGACAACTGGGGTGAATCTAGAATTGTTTGTACTCAGTCGGATCAGTCAAAGCAGCCAGATATTGACACACCCAACCAGCCCCCAAAAGATATGGGGTGTTGTGATCGGATTGGATTAATTGGGCAATGCTATCATGTGGATCATGCTTATGATCAAGGATTAATTGTTCTAGCCATGCTGACAGCACAATGGTATTGACATACAGGACTACCATTATAATGCAGCTCAAGTAACTCTGGTTCCTTTACTTTTGTTTTATATTTTATCCCATGTTCAGACCATTTCGATTCAAATCCAGAACTGACTGAGCCAACAACTATTATCCATTTCTTTTTTCTTTTTCTAGTTTCTCAGTGGCAGCTAATGCATGCTAAACAAGTCCAACAGCAACACCTACCACCAGCCAGATCACACCAGTCCTTCATCAAAGACAACAATTGCTGGTAGATCAGGCAGAAACACATAACTCAAGCATTAAAAGCCATCAAATCCTGATCGGACCGTCAAAACACATCTAGGCCCCACCAAAACATAACCCTTCTATCTTGTTTCCTTATCTTTTTCTGTATTCTTCTGTTTCTTTACTTCTTCATGATTTTCTTACTGACTGTTTTAAGCTGCAATCAGCCAACTAATGTTTTCATAGGCAGTCACTTAAGCAATGGTCTGAATTCTTGCTAGCCTTTAAAGCATCTCAATAACTCTTTGCCTAGCTGTCAATGGTATGACTAATTCTTATGTGTTTTAAGAATCATCCTAAGACAATTGGGCAACATAGAGCTGCCAATTTCACCATGATGTTATGTATGTTCATCCATGACAAGGCCCCACCATGGGGCTGGCCCAGGACGAGGACCTTTCACCCATTAAAAGGAGCTACTTCGGCCATCCGCAACATCTGGTCCAGCGGGCCACCTTAAGCAAGGACTGAAGTGGCCCCTTGATGAGCCCGTCATAAACTACACAGACCTTGGACAAGAGGTATCAACTCCAATTTTGATGAGTACAGCACGAAGTCTAATTTGGATAGCTAAAATAGAAATTTCCAGTCCTTGGAATCAACTTTTACTCGAGACAAAGCAAGGGTAAAGTTAACAAGTCCTTAAATGGTCTTCTAAATTCTCAATATGGTATAGTATAGGTTACAAAAGTTACTTTACTGTTAAAATTTATGATTCTTATTTAAGAATTCTAAGTACCTCTTACAGTAGAAAGTTTTGGCCGTTGACAAGATTAAATTTCCAAATAGCATAAACTGAAGATTAGAAGCTACGAATTATCGCCAACGGGAAAAGGCTAAGCCAATTACTATGAAATGCTACTGAAAAACAAGAAGGTACTGATTGCCAGACAAGGGCAGGAGAGAAGGGTGACTATTAAGCAACAAATTAGGCTTGACCATGGTTCAGTTTGAACCGAAATCGAACTGGAACCGAACCGGCTTGACGATTCATCGGTTCCAAATCGAACCGAAACCGGTCCCGGGCGGTTCGATTCCGGTTCTTAGGTTTGGAAAACCGGAATAGCCGGTTCCGAAACCGATAGTTCCAATTCTAGTTCAAACTAAATTATTTTTTATTTTTAAAAATAAATTTATAATTTTTTATATTTAATTTTTTTAATTAAAAATATAAAAATTTAACAGTTCAAACTGAAACCCGGTTCAGTTATAGATGTTGGTTTTGGGGAACCGAAACCGTCGATTCTAAAACCGTGATCAGGCCTACAACAAAGTTGTTTCTCATTAAACTATAAAAATATGTGAAGAAAGAGAAGAAAATACATTTCACAATAATAAAAAATTATTTTCTCATTAAAAAAAAAAGGAAGAAAGAAAAGAGAAAAAGTTGTTTGCAGGACGGAATCACACTCAAACAGAAAATACATTTTAGCACATCCGTAAAATATACGAAAAGAATTCCTCCCATCACAAAGTCCAATCACAATAATTGCTTCAACATTAGTAATAGCTAAGAAACATCACAACAATTTTAACAAAAGGAAATGCTATAAGTCGATCTCGAGCTCAGACTCAACACCGTCACTAAAGGAAAAGAAGACTTTGGCAATTAAGTCATCTAATAACCACAACTAGCAGCTAAGAACATCGAACACGATGACAGTCTCAATCATGTAGAATCCTCAAACAGCAACAACAGATCGTGAGGGGGAAGAAGGAGGAGGGGCTAAACATACCGGGGGGGCCTGCACGCGAACGACGCCGCGCGAGTTGGCCAAGCTTTCCGGCGCGGTCCTCTCCATCCTGCCACCGAAACCCCCACCCACCACACCGAACGACCGGTCGCGAGGACCGAAAGACGAAGGGGGAAGGCAGGTGAACGAACGGGTCAAGAGAAAGCCCCGCTGTCACAGCAAGAAAAGACGTCGAGGAGTTTGGCATCACCGACTCAAGGGAGGGAGAGGAAGCAGGTGAGTGTCGGCTCGTCGTTTCCTTCGCTTCGCTCTCGGATTCATTGGTTTGGTGTATCGTCTAATTTTTCCCATTAATAAAGATTTGATAGGTTATAATGATTCAAACCTATTGGTTCGAAGGCGGGGGAGGGGCAGTTGGCTCGTCCCTTTAATAGCAAACTCCATTAAATGTCATCTGAAATCACAAGATGACATTTTTGTCATAGTTTTATGTTCTGACTCATTCTATGGGGAAAATTAGGTGCAAGATATTGGTTAATAAAAATGAGTATTTTACTAAGCATAAACTTAATTGTTAGAGAGGGTCCCTTTTATTAATAAATCATAAAAAAAAATCATGAATCAAATTCAATTGAAATCGTAGAATTTGATGATATATTTTATGATTGAGTATAATTTAGTTTAATTTTTAATATAATTGAATTAATTTTTACTAAATTAATCTAGACTTTCATAGAATCACTATAATATGATTTTGAGATGATTAATATTTTTTAAAAAATTATGATAATTAATTATCCAGATTTAGAATTTTTTGAATGATACTGTGTTAATCAACTTCTATTAAACCAATTCAAATTATGATAGAACCACTAAGACATAGTTCTCATATGATTAGTATCATTTTTCTATTTTAAAAAAATTATGATAATTAATCATCAAAATAATTTTTTTAAAATATGTTATATGATTGAGTTTAATTTTATCAACTTCTATTAAACAAATTCAAATTTCCATGAAACCATTAAGTCATGGTTTTCATATTATTAGTATTATTATTTTTTAAGTGTTATGATAATTATTTATAAAAATATTTTTTAAAATATATTCAGAGTATAATTTATTTCAATTTCGAGTATAACTTGCTCAACTTCAACTAAACAAACTTAAATTTTCACCAAACTATCAATTTATGATTAGTATTATTATTTTTTTACAAAATATATAATAGTTAATTATTAAAATTAATTTTTTTTAATGCATCCAATGATCAAGTGTAACTCATTTTATTTTTTAGTGTAATTTAGTCAACTTCCTCTAAGATAATCCAAACTATGATATGATTTTAAGATAACTAGTATTATTTTTTAAATTTTATGATGATTAATTATCAAAATTAAAAAAATTTTGAATAACATCTATGATAAAATCATTTAAGTAAATATCCGAGAATATTAATGTTCCAAGTGGGGAAAAAAAAAAAAGCTAGTATCTATAAAAATTCTTGTCCTTACTCTTTATGTAATAGCATGAATATAATATAATACTTTATCATACATGAATGATAAGATTCCATTATTTATTCAATGTTCCTATTGACATATATTGAGAACCTACAAATTTATCAATTATAAGTTGATTGCTTAACAGAGATCGTCATACACCATGAATAATCAAATTATGATTATAATAAAATTTTTAGGAAAAATCAATAAAAATAATATCAATTCAATAGTAAAGATTTTTGGGTAAATTAGCCCGCCATTTCCTTCTATGTGTCCTTATGTGTAATCTTATCTAACTCGAACGAATCAAATTGACATACCAATAAGATTATTATTTGAGGAAGGTGTAATATTGGTGCGACCCAATTGGTGGACACGTTTCGCTGGTGGAACGCGAGACGCGTTCCACCATGCATTTGTCTTCACCAGAAATAACCCCGACCGCGTCTTCCTCGCCGCAGCTTCTCCAACCCTCGTCTTCCTCGCCATCTTATAAGCCCTCCCTTCTTGCAGCCACAGCAGCAGCGGCCCTTGAAGCTACTACTCCATCACGCCAACCCGGAGCTCGGCTTCACCGTAGATACCACCACCATGGCGGGCGCCAAGATGGCAGTGGTCGCCTTCCTCCTCGTCTCCGTGCTCGTGGCGTCCACCGTGCCGGCCGCGACCGCCTTCGGCTGCTTCCCCGACTGCTACAACCGCTGCGCCAACGGCGATATCGGCAACGTGGCCTGCTCCACCATGTGCTCCCAGGCATGCATCGTTCCCAAGACGCTTCCCGACGGCACCGACCTGGCCACGCTGTTCCCCGGCGGCCAGTGATCGCACTCCTCCTCTGTTGCATGCATGTGTGCGTTCGGGCCAACGTGGCTTCGCCACTTTCTTAGCTGCCGTGTGTTTATTTGGAGACGAGGAGATTAATTGCGTACGTGTGTGGGAAGCAAACTTTGTTCCACTGCATCTAAATGTCTGCTGCTACATCTCTGTTATGAATCGCTTGTTCAGACATCAGTCATAATATGATGCAAACAAAATAAAAATAGTAATTATATCGATTAAGCATAATGATTTTATCGAATTGGCTTATTTCTCGATAATTGTTGCGTGCGTGACAATTAGTAATCACTGCATTCCTCGAGCGTAGTACAGTGTAATTAATATACATCATGTGTGTGTGTGGGACGAGCTAATCGCACTACAGAACAGAATACCGCTCTCATCCTATGGCTGCGCCTGCTTTACTGCTCCATCAGCGCCATTAGTCTTGTCGCCATCATCAGCTATGAACCGCTTCCAGAACCAGTGCTGCTTCCACACCTTCTCCGCCATCTCCTCGATGGGCACGTTCTTGGTCTCGGGGAGGAAGAAGAGGACGAACACCGACATCACCACCACCCACCCGGAGAAGAAGGCGAAGATGCCGTACTTGAGGTGGCACAACATAGAGAGGAAGGACTGCGCGATGACGAAGGTGAAGAGAAGGTTGACGCACACCGTCACGCTTTGGCCGGCCGACCGTGTTTCCAGCGGGAACGTCTCGCTGGGGATGAGCCACCCCAGCGGGCCCCACGACCAGGCGAACGATGACACGAAGGTGCACACCATCAACACCACGAAGATGGCGTAGCCGCGGCCCAGGTTGTCGGAGTGGTCCGACACCTTAAGCCCCAGGACCACCGCGATCACCACCTGGGAGAGGAACATCTGCACCCCCGCCTCCAGGAGCAGCGCCCGCCGCCCCACCCTGTCCACCGAGTAGATGGACACCACCGTCGACAGCACGTTCACGGCGCCCGTGATGACGGCGGAGTAGAGCGCGGCGTCGCTCTTGAATCCCAACGTGTTGAAGAGCACCGGAGCGTAGAACATGATGGCGTTGATTCCGGTGAACTGTTGAAAGATCTGTCGACACAAAGAGCGCGAAGACCGTCACCAAATAGTTCGCCTCCGCCACAAGAAGACCGACACCAGATGTAGCTAATAGCAGCATCAATATACCTGGAGGAAGATGGCGATGGTGAGCTGAGGGCGGTTGCGGCGCTGGAGGAGGTTGCGGAAGGGGTGCTTCACTTGGTGGGCGATGCGGCTCGCCTCGAGGATCTCATTGTACTCGGGCTCCACGTTCTCCGTCCCGCGAATCTTCTTGAGCACCGCTTTCCCTTCTTCGAGCCGCCCGCGCTCGATCAAACTGTTGGGCGTGTCCACCACCAGCAGCGCTCCCACCGTCAACAGCAGCGCCGGGATGCCCGCCAGCGAAAGGGACAGTCTCCATCCCCACGGGTGAATACTGCAGGGTGTGTGTACATTGTTATCACTCTACGACCAATCACAGAGAGAGAGAGAGAGAGAGAGAGAGAGAGAGAGAAGTGTACTTGTCGGTTCCATAGTTGACGAGGTTAGCAAAGAGGATGCCGATGGTGACATTGAGCTGAAACAGGATGTTGAGGCCGCCACGGATTCGGGTGGGTGCAATCTCTGACAGAAACAAAGGAACGGCCTGCACAGATACACAAATGTAAAAAAGGCTGCTATATTGATATGTGAGGGTATATTGAAAAATAAAATTAAAAAAATAATCTCACATTAGCAAATATCGAATGATTTATGTTGAGTTCGGCTTACAAATAAAGAAATTAAAATTTTAAATTAAATTGATGTTCAACTTGATATATGTTAACTCGAGCTAAGATGAACTTTGGCAACTAAAGTGAAAGCTTACGAATTAAAAGAATAATTTTATATTAGTAAATATCAAAAAAATTGAATAATATTTTTGAGTTGAATTAGTATTTAAGCTTACCATGGATGAGCTGGAAAATGATTTGTAACATTATACTCGATTAATAAGGTTGGAAACCAAGCCATAACCATGATTGTTTGATTTAATAGTCTGCAATCTTCTCTACCTCATCAAGAGACTCAAACAAGAGATACAGATGGCTTTCAATAACCTAAAAGTTTGATCTGCTGGATTGGATCCATATTCTTAGATCGTTTGTTAGGTTCTGAGTTAGATCCTGGATGGATCTAACTTCTTGACACCAATCTCAACTCTATGAAGTGGGAAGTAGGTAGATATGGCTCAATAGTTTGCTGCAGTTGGGGTCAAGTCACTGTGGATGACCTGTGAAGGAAGAATAAGGTGGACTTACTGATCATGTGACCTGTGATGTTTGAATAGGAGACTTTTGGCTCCTACCCAAACATGAAAAGGACAACCAGAAAAATATGCTCTGCATTTAATTGATGAATTGTTCATCCTGATTGATATATAGCCTGACATGAATGCAGACTTCAGATGTGGCCTTCAATAAACTTAGCAAAATAATTGCAGTGGTGAGGATGAGAGGCAATCTATCTTGTGGTGGTCTTTCATGAACTTTAATCTCAGATAGAGACATCCAAAGCATCCAAACACTTTATGACCTGACTTTTGGCTAAAAATACAAAAAAGGATGACCTTCAATTCAAGTCATATGTGCCAAAAGCTTCCAAACCAACCGATAGGCAACTTAGAAGAAGTTGTGGGTTTTCTTCCCCATGCTTCCTTCCTCTTTCCTCCATTTCTCCAACTCCCATCTGTGGACTGTCCCACTTTGTCTGTGAAACCTCCCTCTACATGGAACACGACCTTTGCATGCAGAAATATATGGCCTTCCCAATCAGGTTATTACGCAGTGCACGTGTGTGCCATGGAAGCTAACGGAGGCCACCTTAATCATGGAGTCATGGAGAAGGAGAAGTGCAGCGTTACGAGGAGGACTGACCTGGTTGGCGAACCCAACACCGCAACCGAGGAGGATCCTACCGACGATCAACATGGGAAGGTCCTGCGCAGCTCCGTTGAGGATGACACCCACGATGAAGAAGATGCCGGCGATGAGCATGGTGAGGCGGCGACCGAGGTTGCGGGTGGTGTAGGAGGCGAAGAAGGTGGCGGTGAGGCCCGCCAGGTAGAGCGAGGAGGTAAACAGCTGCAGCCCCTGGTTGTCGTACTTGCAGTAGTTACTCTCCTTCGTCTCATGCTTCCGGCGGTACACCTCCGGGAAGAACTTGATGAGGAAGTCATCCATCTGCGTTACACCCCCTGTTAATTGATTAGCCGAGGTGCAATTAGATCCAAAGAACGTGATTCCCGTGCTGAAGCATGACAAGATGTACTTATCCACATAGAAATCATCTTCTCTTGAACGGCCGACCAAAATAACTTTCATGCATGCCAAAATATGGGAAACCTTTTTCTATGATAATTTTGGCAAACACTTTTAATTTGGACATTATATATGTCATCATGCATGTGACATTCAACCTTTCAGAGGGTAGATTGAAGGGAAGATCGACTGCTTGACTCGTCCAACTTGATGATCTCAGCAGTGACAACTGCTACAAACAAGCCCAGCATCTCACCAGGAAAACGAGATCAAATTAACAAGTGCCGATTCCTCTGATATGAGAGGACAAGATACATCGATTCTCAACTTTAGTTGCCATGCAAAAGGGAGGAGTTCAATTTCGGATAACAAGGAATCATTTCTGAGCTCGTTTTCTTAAGAAAAAGAAGAAGAAAGAAGAAAGAAGAAAGAAAGAAAAAGATTCATGCAGTATAAGTGTGTGCGCAGCATGTAAACTCATCATATGACATGGAGCAACAAGAAGAGAAGCAAGTCCTTACCGGAAATACCAACGTCATATCCAAACATCAAACCACCAGTAGCAGCCATGAAGCAGGAGATGATGACTATGGGCGTGATCTTCGCATCGAACTCGCTGCCGGCCGACGCCGACACCGAGAAACCTGCGGCCGGCATCGTCGATCGGGGTGGAAGGATCACGATCACAACAGGAAGGGATTACTTATCCTACGGATCTCTGCTTGCTGGAGACTGAAAGCATGCGCTGCTCTCCCTGATTTATAGAAGGAGGGACGGTTGTTGATTGATTAATTGGTGCGAAGCTTCGGCTCTTCCGGCGAGGAATTCACCCCCGGGCGTGGCGGATGAGATGTTGCCGCGTGGCTGGATCGGTCGACGGTCAATCGACGACTCTTCATTGGCTCGTGAAGCGCGAGCTGTCTTGTTCTTCTACCACAAAACATGGAGATCAGTGGGCGCCACAGATATCTCACCTCTGTGCAATGGAATCTTGACTACGGAGGTGTTGACTATTGATGAGAGATTACGTGACACAATAACTCAGGCGTCGATGCCTTCACAGCCTCTCTCTCTCTCTCTCTCAGTCTGATTAAGCCTCGAGTCATTGTGAAGTCGAAGTTGTGGACTCCAAGTGTCATCATAAAAGTCAACACTGAGTAGTTAATTTTAGTTTGGCAAGGTTGCTGTCCTTTAATTTAATAAAATCTATTGAGGATTCACCTAATCCACATTGACAAAATAGATCGACAACCAAAAAGAAGAGGATAACTTTGTCTCATAAACGGATTTAGGGAGAAACGTAATTATTCAAAATTGGATTCAGATTCAAGTATCTTTCAATTATTATTAATTAGGTTCCAAATCACATGAACGTCATCATTCATAGCTATAGTAGACCTGAAGTCGACGTGTATCTGTAGCAGGCACATCATTGACCAGTCAACGCATTCATGCGCCCTCTATCTCCAATATTATTTCCTTTAAAAATGAATTAAAATTAAATTAAAAATTAGAAGAAAAAAAAATGGACCCTCATTGAAACCCGAACGCCTCACCCCAAACATGGAGCGCACGAAGCGGCATTTGTTCGAGCAGATTGGAACCGTGCTCGCCGCCCAACGGGGATGCGACCACGGAAGCCGTGTATGCCGCGGAAGTCGCGCGTCGCTGTTCCACGTGCAGGGCGAGGAGGAGGGCGGTGATCCCTCGCTTCTTCGGTACGTAGGCGGGGACTTAGTGGGGATCTTATCTTATTAGCTCCAGATAAAAGTGGTCGGTCATCCGTCGTTCTCTCCGCGGCGGAGCGGAGGAAGAGCAGGTAGCAGTGAGATCACAGCCGCATTAGTGAAGAAGATTAGAGCAGCACCCAAAGGAGAGGAGTTGCGGAGTCAAGAACGGGAAGAAGTCCCCGTCTTGAACGCGACGAGAGAGACGACGATGAACTGGCACGTCAAATGTTTGATTAAAGAGTGATTTTTAGAGTCGGCTGACGCTAATATATTACAACCACTTTGGACATGGAGACTTGTAGAGCAAAGATCAAACAGAGGAGAAAACAAAGATGTAGTTTTCTTCCATGAGATCACGACTAAGTTGTTATTTACTCCCACCCATTACCTAATCCTGTTCTGTTCACAATATGTAAGAGAGAGAGAGAGAGAGAGAGAGAGAGAGTCATATTTGGTTGATTTCATCATCTGGTTGATCTACGCTGGAAGAAGTTAGGAAGATGCTTGTTCTGGTGGAAGAAGAATGCAAGAGTCTTGATCACTGATGAAGGTGGAGATGGCTAATAATACTTAAGCAGAACATTGATTCTGGCAACACATTCTAAGATCTTCAAGATAAACATCCAAAGAATGTAACAATCGAGATGTTTCTGTGTTCGACAGTCAATCCACTAATCAATGACAATATCTTCGGCCACCCAAGCAAGCTAGCAAATACATCTCATGCTTCTCAAGATTCCGAGAGAGGCTTGCGAACCGAAAAGAAGTACATGGGTGTAAAGATCTCCTTCCTGCAATAATGCCAACTTAATAAGAAATGCTGTACATGTGAAAGCTTGTTGAATCTGCTTTGTTTGGGGTTGGATTTCCTCACCGTCCACCTTCAACGAGCCCCTCAGCAGCCTTTTCCAGGAACGATGAGACTCTGTTGCTTCCTGCAGGAGCAATGCCAACGAATTCCAGTGTCTTGACCTGCACAATGAAGCAACGACATTAGAACCACCAGGGCAAGCATCTCGCATCGCAACCAACAAATCTTCCATACCATGGTTCGCGTGATGAATCGCCCAAACGATGTCAAGCGGAAGCTAGTTATCGAGAACCGACTCGTATCCAATGGCAAGTACCAAGATACAGGCGAATCCACTGCAAGATCCTTCTCGGATATGACCTTAAACGACGACATTGATCAGCATATAAGCCTGTGGCATGCAGGGTTTGTACAGAATTGATGAAAGGCAATGCAGTTCTCTTTTGTTACCTCAAATCCTGCAACCTTCAAGGCATCAAGGCATTGTTTTGTAGTTCTTATATCAGGAAGGCCATTTCCAAGCTCGATTTCGGCTTTGGTCTTTTGGTGGCTTTCGTTATCGGGATCGAAATGATCAGTCATGCACCATTCGTATGCTGCAAAACGCTGACCAGGCTTCAGCACCCTGTAGATCTCCTTGTAGCAGCCAACCTGCTCAGCTCACAGATCCAACATCACTCACGACTTTATAGATATCAGGAACACCATAATAGGTGAGAGAAGCATCTAAACAGAGCAATACCGCATCTGGAGCATGGCAAGTTGCTTCTATCGCGTAGATACCATCAAATGAGTTATCCGGAAATGGCATTTTCATGAAGTCGTCCTGCATGTGTAACAACACACTTCTTAGCATGCATGCATTGTGTAACACCACTTCTATAGTTGTGTTTTAGAATCGTAGCAAACACAATCATAGAAATTCTAGGATAAGAAAGAAAGAAAAACAACAGAATAAGCTATAAATCCAAAATATGGATTGAAACAGACCTTAACAAAGTTGCATGACTCACACAATCCTGCTACACGGTTGAGCTCCTGTAGAATGATAATTGATGGAAAAAATGATTAAGAAATGGAGTCACTTTTTTCAGATAATTATATCATAACAGAAGGTAGTAAGTCCCTGCAAAGTAAATTGCAAAATTGTGGACTTAATGGCCATCATCATAAGCAGAGATAGAAAAAAAACTCACTCTTCCCCTTGAAATCTGGTACTCATTGTTGTTTAATCCAGTAATTGATGTTGAGCTGCAAAGATCCAAACATACCATGTCATTACATCAAGCCAACCGTATCAACCACGAGGTACATAAATCCAATCAACCGAGTATGTGAGGCGCAAAGGTTTCAATCTAATAGACCAAAAACTTGAGTAAGCAGGCTTTTTTGTTGCTGCCGCCAGACACACTTGCAATCTGCAATATGGTCTTTTTCTTAGATGCAATAACTGGTTTTACTTGTAGATAAAGGACAAAGTAGCAGCAAGTCCATATAACCAGCCCCGAACAATTAGCACCT
The DNA here is from genome assembly GCA_001649415.1 of Musa itinerans. Taxonomy (NCBI): domain Eukaryota; kingdom Viridiplantae; phylum Streptophyta; class Magnoliopsida; order Zingiberales; family Musaceae; genus Musa; species Musa itinerans. Next base: position 56,825 of record LVTN01000070.1, on the reverse strand, counting down.
TATGGCTTGTTGTTGTTGGCTCAGTATCTATCACCTCAGGCATTTCCTCTAAACCAAATAAATCATCATAGGAAGTGCAAAAGATGTGGCACTCATATAATTTTCCCACTATATCTACTTATTTCTGTGGTCTTATCAGGGTGAAATAACCTTAAAAAAAAAACACAGAAGGCATTTGCAAACGTACAAACAAGTTATCAAATAAACTAAAAGATCACAAAGTATTTGCAAACACCCAAAACAAGCATAGGTACAAGTCCGATGCGCATGAAGCATAAAAAAACAAGAAATTCAGGTAAACTTCCATTTTTGTCGATTAATAGTCAATTTCTGTGCAAAATATTATATCCAAAATGCTAGTCTAAGAACTAACAAACAGTTTCAGACAATAAATGGAGAAATTCGTATAATTAGATTTTCAGAGATTTGCAATGACTTTTGGATGCCCACCTAGAAAGTAATTGATTGATCATAAATGCTTCAAAAAATAGACATGCTTCAAAAGTTGATAAACCAGCTAGAATCTGAGGTTGCTTCAAAAAGATAATTGCAATATTCAGAAAATTTGAACAAAAGAATTTTGAAGAAACCTAAATCTGGCAATTTCTCGTAGGGGTCCTCCAATTCCACAACCAACATCCAACACCTACATTTCAAGCAATATTCAATACACTAATGGAGACAGTATGCTGCATGACAAATTGTTCAACTAGATCCAAATATAACAAAAGACCCAATTGATACCTTCATTCCAGGTTTCAACCCTAGTTGCAAGGCAAGAAAGTGTTCATGCCGCTTAATGCTTTCACGCAAGGACTCCCCTTTCCATCTTCAGAAATGAAACTTAAAATCAGTATGTGTTATATGATGAAAGCATGAAATTATCCAGGATGTATAGTCAACTTTGATTTTTTTTCTTTTCCCTTCTGCATCATCAGAAATACGCATGAATTTAATTCAACAATAAAATGGCTGAAGCTTACCTGGGAGCAAAGTGAAATGATTCTCCCCAACCAAATTCGTAAAAGCTTGTGGCAAGATCATAATACTTATTTACCTGAATTACAAAATGAAAATCATGAATTATCACAGATTTCCAGAGTCTAGACAACAAGTACGGTAAAGTGACAGATTCGATTTTTGATAAATAAACTATACATCTACTGGCACTGAATAACTAGAATGGATTACAAACTACAGAATCAGGTATGCTTCCTGTCTGGAAGCAAGAACTGTCGAAATCATTCAGCATGTCCTACAGAAAATCCATTTATCTCTAATAACAAAATTAAATATTTTCTCTCAAAAACTAGGAAATGAACAGCTCTTTCCATTGAATGCTCAGAAGAAAAAACTGTGAACCCAAAAGCAGGCATATTGGACTGTCAACTATGTAGACTACAACTATGTCCACAGGTTAGCTCTAAAAGGATAGTAGTTGTCTAAACTTTGCAAGATAAATCCATGACACTTAGAAATGATTTTATCATAATCTGCATTTCCTTTCACAATTGTAGATGCAACAGGGATCATGTGGAGCTGTATTGTGCTCCAGAAACATCATCAAAACTGAAACAGCTGATCTGGAACCCACAATCTCCACTTGATCGTATTCCTAGAACTAAAACTAACCAAACTAATTTTGGGATACATCAGCCTTATGAGCACTCGACCAAATGTAGACAAACTTGAGCCTCACCTTCGATTTTTCCAAACCATAAATTAGGACACAATATAATATTATCTTGTAAATCTAACCAATATGATGCTGCAACCAATCACATGTTTCTGCCATTTCCCTTAGAAATGTCACACAGATGCTGCAATAATTCTTGAAAAATTATACCCAATTACAGATTCAAAATTCCAAATAGATTTAATATTACAAAGGATGAGTAGATATGCTAAAATATGAGATTGGTACTGTGTATAAATTTATCCTAATTCTGGCCAATAATACTGGCAAAAGCATGAATAGGCTGAAAACTTTGTAAAAGTTGCAGACAGAAATGTCGCATGCCTTATATTGCAGTAGTTACTTTTATGCTGCACAGTTAATTCTACCAATAACTTACCATATCACTGTAGTTTGCTTTTCTTGTTTCCTCATCCCCTCCAAAACAAACATGATATTTTTCATACCTAGCGCAGCAAGACATTGAAGATATATCAATGAGTTTGCAACTTAATCCAAAACCAATAAGAAGACCGGACATGACCAAAATTATTGTGAAAAAACTGCTCAATATGGAGCAAATATAAGCTAATTGAGAAAGAAACAAACATTACATTTTGTTTCAAGTGTTGTTGCTATATTTTTCTCATGCACAACAGATGGATCAACTATGCATATGTTAATGTTAAGCATCATATTAGATGAGGTAAGTAAAGAATTATAACAGGTAACTAAAATTAAGCATGCAGAGGATATATTGTCTTATGGAATTGAAACTAACAGTCAACAACTAGTTCAAATTCAAAAAGAAATTTGAAGATGCCACCAAATGCATGGGGCTATCCTTAGTCCACAGCCAAGATAGTGAAGGTTTCTAAAGGTATCATGACTAAAACATGCTAAATCTTGGACAGGAATAAAGAAAGTTGTCTTTCAGAAAAACAAATAAAGTACAACTAGACGTATATTTGTTAAATGTGGACAATTGCTAAATAAGAAAGCCAAAATAGGTGATAGATGGTTAAAATGAGCAACAAATGTCAAACTACATATAGGTCATTTAGTTACTAAATAAATGCACTTCAGATGGATGGAAGCAAAGCCCTTTTATTTACTAGGCCTGTAAATAAATTGGAACACCATGATTTGTGTTAATAGAATTTAATCCAAAATATGCCTGAATATGGATAATGACATTAATCCAATTCATACTTTAATATGATGATATCTTTAGGTAGTGTGAATCTAAATACTGACGTTTCTACAATACCAACATAAGCATAACAGTCTCATAGGGTTCAGATATTGGTAATGAAGGGATAATTTAGACCTCTGCTACAACTGGTATTAGTTGCTGCTAGACAACATCAAATCATTTGGCAGTCACCTAGAACAGCCAATTGAACCTCACGAGTGCATGTTTTCTATAACATATGGTTCAACTCTACTGGGGTAATAGATTCGAAGTTTTCAAATCTAAAATGCATAAATGAATCTGTGAACGTGTAACATATGATGCATGGTAAGAGAACTTGGGTCTCATCCATGATCATTGCAACCAAGGTTGGTCACCATAGTTGGAAGTTCTTAGAGTTGTAATACCATAACAAAGTGAACATATCTAAGTGCATGATGAACACCAAATGGGATAGGGTGAAAGTATTTATAGAAGGCAGTGTCACAATCGTGTTTGGTCAACAGAGGACTGAGCTACCAGCTCTCTGATCCTTGTTGACTGTTTCGGGATGATGGTTCCAGATGGTATTTTTGTCTGCCCACCAAAGTTCTATTCAGTACTTAATACCATAGTCATGGTCAGAACAGTTTGGGCAAACAATCAAATAATGTAACATCAAAAAACAATTTCTTTTCAAATAGTGTAAAAAAAAGGAGATTGCTATTGGCAACCCCTTCATACAACCACCTAAAAATAAAATAAAATAAAATAAAATAAAATAAAATTTTACTAAATACAACCCCTCAGTTGCCAACGGTATCTGATTTCTCACAACCCCTCAATTATCATTATTTCATACAACACATTTCATTCACTGATCAATCATCCTCACAAGAACCACGTCGGAACCCTGGTTACACCCCATCCGACCATCGCCAACAATTAGAAGAAGAAGAAGAAGGGGAAGAAAAATGGGTTGTATAGGATGAGTTGGAAGAGGGTTGGGATTAAGTGATAGGTTGAGGCCATTTACGTCCTTGCAAAAGGATATTTTAAGAATATTAAGAGTTCTTAAAATGAGAGGAGCTTACTATTTAGAGCCGCTTTTGACAACTATGTTGTTATTCACAATCCTTAAAAAATTAATAAAATAATATTTTACTATTTACAATCCCACTAATTCTGATTTTACCCCCTTTGTTTTATTTTCCTTCCCCATTACTCTACAATCACCATCTGTGCACCTTGCCGCTGCCGACACTCCCCCCAGCTCGTGCTCCCTGCCATCAATTGTCGCCCCAAGCCCACCCTCCCTACAGCCCTCCATCTGTGCTCTCTGCCATGGATCACCACCCCCTAGCACACACTTCCTGTCAGCCCACTAGCCTGCACTCACCGTCGATCGTCGCCCCCCAGCATGCACTTCGTACCACCCCATAGCCCATGCTCCCTATCGTTGATGATCCCCTAACCCGCACTCCCTACTACTGATTGGAGGAAGAAGTTAAAGGGGGAGAAGGAAGAAGAGGAGAATGAGAAGAGGAGGAAGAAGAAAGGGTATTTATGTCCATTTACAAAGGATAATTTTGAAATATTAAAAAAATTAAAATGAGATTGTAAATAATCTAGAGAGGGTTGTAAATAATATTTTTCAAATGAGATTATAAATAGTAAAAAGGGATTACCAATAGAATTTTTTTTAGAAAAAATCAATCAGCTAATAGATGGGGGAAACCCACAACTTTTGAGGATGACATTCAGGGAAAGAATATCATCCAAGAACATCTCATGCTGAGACGATGCAACTCAATTCTTTTACCCGGTCCCTTTTTTTGCTTATGCATCTGTTTAATCTGGTGACGTCATGCAGAAGCAAGTGATATGAAGATGACAGATTCCTACAGAGTAAAGGGGACCATCTAACAACTCTAGCATCTTAAAGGCAGCATTGATGAGATGCTCTATGAGCCGAAATCATGATCTAATGTAGTTCAACCAAATGCTCTTTCGCATGTCTTGGGTCGGGAAGCAGAAACGAATCGGAAGCGTGACTTCCAACAAAGACATCCCAAGCCATACGCATAAGAGGAGTGAAGAAATTATACTGCTCGACCGCAGACTGGACATCTTCCTTCTTGATCTTCCCTCCTACTCCAGCAGCAAGATCCAACGCCCCTGACTTCGACATCTCGCGATCAACCTAACAAGCACGATCTCTGTCAACTGAAGAAAAAAAGAGGGAATTTTGTTACATCTAAGAAGGAAAGATCTTTTGGAAGAATATCCAAAACAGATTTCTCTTTTAAAGAAGAACAAAGAGTTGGCATTCAGGAAACCACGGATCATCCTAGAAAAAAAAGGATCACAGAGTTACATGGATCAAAAGGGAGAGAAATTCCAGTTTTTTATAGATTAAAACAAACACTTGAAATACTTGCGACCTTCTCCCGAGAACAAAAAAAAAATGCAAAGGCGGGTTTTTTTGGCAGCAGCAGGCGAGAATATGTCGAAATAGGGAGAAAAAAAACGATGCCCGCATTATGTTATTCAAACCAAACGAACGCCATCCGCAAGCAGACTCAAATCGGATCCAAGACTACCGATACATGAATGCACCGATCTAAAACACATCCTTGCTATCAGAAAGGGAGGTTAACTGCATGATTCGGGAAGACGCCCCATTCGGCACCACACCGATTTCTTGTATGTTACAGCATAAAATAAAATTTTCCCGAAAAAAACAAAAGAGAAAAGAGCAAATAACTTCGATTCCGACACCGACGGAAGAGATCCACGACTCTGGCATTGCAAGGAAAGGAGGAAAAGAAGGAGAAGCGAGAAAGAGATTTCTACGCTGATGGTATTTTGACTCCTCCAGTGAGTGCACGGAGCGCTGATCGCAGAACGAGCGACGCATTGAGCAGATTTATCAGCCACAGTCACAGAGAGCCGCAGAGAGAGAGAGAGAGAGAGAGAGAGACAGCCGACAGCTTTCGTAGTGCCCAAAAGCTTTGGTGAATGATTGGCGGGTGCCGTAGGACCCACTCAGATTTACCAACGAGCTAGCCAAAAAATGCGGTTGCTGCCGCGGGTCGAAGAGCCGATCCTCGCAAAAAGGCAAGGAGTCACGGGCCAACGGTCCTCGAGCGTCGGGTCCCACACTCCCCCCGGTTCCTCGTGCGTCCTACCTGGCCGGGACGTGTGGCTCCCACCGCGCTCGATCGCCGACGTAGAGCAGAGATTTCCCATCGTAATTGCACGATTGTTGAATCATGAATGCCTCAACCCCCTAAAATAAAATATTATAAATAATTTGAACATTTTTTGTGTTTAAATATGGATTGTAATCAATCCCAAATAAGTACCGTTTTGTCATCGTCGTCGTTTGCATATACTACGTTTATATATCTAATACAAGACTTTTGTGTCTCTTGGTGTGAGAGACAGGTAGGGGTCGAGCAGGAAGTGGAGTGAGAGGGAGGAGACGTAAAAACGAAGAGGACGGTGGTGGTGGTGGCCAAGGCGGCGACAGGCCACGTTCGGCACTGTGCTGGGACGACGATGGTGGGCTACCTCTGTCCTCGCTGTTCATGGAGAATGGACATACGCAGGAACTACTCGTCGGCATCCCCTCAGTATAGGGTGAGTACGCACTCATCCCACGGTGTGTATCTTCTCGATCGACAGAGTCCCGTGTCCCTTTCATGGCGGCACTTGGAGTGCCGTCTTGGAGAACATCGCCTGATGCCTAGTCCGCACGTTTTACTGGCCTGAATAAGAGTTGCCGACCCTTCATCGTATCTCAGACATCAACATCCACGACAGCAACCGATGCATGATGCATGACTGCAAGGCAGAAGGTGCAAGCATGCCTGCGGAACGCGGTGATAATTCTTGGGGATGCAGTGATCGCACTGTTCTTATCTACCTCGAACGATATTGATGAGCCAGGGAGGACAAACTGCTGAAGAATATTGATTCTTCAGAGTCAAGGGTAACATGGCTGAGCAGCGGAAACAAGGCTCAATTTGCACTGTCAAGAACTGCACTCAATTCAGTTGTAGAAACACTGCAGGTTGGTAGGAGCCAAGCAGCCAATCATCATTTAACCCAATGTTGCTTTCGTGAAGATGATCACCCCATGGTTTGGTACTGCCAAGGAGTCCCAGATGAGAGGGATTGCATCGGTTTCTAAGATTAAATGAGAGCATTATCATGAATTTGTAGGCTCTGCGGAGTCAACATGAGGCAATAATATCTCTTGTCATTGCATACATAGCTGACCTGCCAAAGACCTATTTCTTGATCCATCTTTACTTAACCTGCTATATATATATATATATGTGTGTATGTTCCAATTGTCCTTCGATCTGACATCTGTGGTCCATCTTTGGACCATGATAACATGGCTTTGTTCCATTGGCACATGAGAGAGAACAGATAGGGTTCCTTGTTTTTTTCCACCTTCATTTGTAAAGATGAGAGGGTGTGTGAGGAGAAGTTTTCCCACTAGCTTTCTAGTGTTTTGGGAGTTCAAGTACCTGGTGACAACATTTAACAAGTGGTCAATTGGCATTTGAGTTATTCATGTTCTTGGAAGGTAATTTAAATTTGATTATGATTATATTAGAATTCAGAAGCTGCATTCAAACCCATAAAATAAGAGGAAAGAGACTAATTAGGCTTAGTTTATTCAGCCTTCTCTATGTTCCATTTATTATTTGTGCTATTTGTCATCAAAAAATAAATATTTTATGAACAAAGAAAACTTATTATTCAGTGGCTTGTCACAAGTAGTACAAACACAACCAATGTTTACAGCTCTCTCACATGTATGCCATGCCATGGCTTGCTTAAACCGACCAAATCACAAGTACAATTTGCAACCGAGTATAATAACTCTTTATCTAATAAACCAAAGCCGACTTCTTTTAATACTGTGGACTCCAATTGCAGCTGTACAAACTTATCTAGTTAACACCTAACCATGCTTATCCAATGAAACACCAACTCATCTGTCTAATTAACCGTCTTTACTAAGTCCGTTCTAACAAAATTGAATTATATTATAACATATTTTTTATTTAAATTTTATTTTGAAACTCTTAGTAGTCTTTGTAATGGATGCACAAATGTGTTAGTCTTCAAGGGTTTGTAATATTTCATCTCGATTATTTTATTTCACTTGATGTTTGAGAAAATATGTTTGCTTCTAATCTTGGATAACTTTAGAGTTGAGGATTTGTCGTAGAAAATCTTGGTCAATATATCTTGCTCAAATCTCAATCTTTCTAGTAGATTTTTGAACCATATATCTTGGTTTCGATTGTATCATTGTAGCAGTGCACTATAGCACTCTTTCTAGTAGATTTTTGAACCATATATCTTGAGATAGCACTATTGTTATTGTAATATATTTTCCTTTTGTTGTTGATAGTGTTACGATTGGTTATTTTTTTGGAACACCATTAAATTACTCCATATCCCAAAAAGAAAATATATCCAGATATATTCCTTTCACTATCAGCATCCCTTGTATAATCATTATCAGTAAATACAATCAAACAACAATTTTTTTTTATTATAAAGAATATCAAAATGACCAATCTTATTCAAATAACTTAGAATTCTTTTTATTGCTTGAAATTGAAATACACTGAATTCTTCATATATATATATATATATGTTTTAAGCAAGGTCTACTGTACCGAAGCGTACCGTCCGTATCGGACGGTACCTACCGGTCCGACAGGTTACCGGTACGCGGACCGCCCGTTACCGGGCGATACGTACCGGTTTCAATTGTTACAGTGCTCAGTACACCTGGATGTACCGCTCGGTACACCTGTACCGTACCGTACCGAACCCAGATCGAAATACCGATACGATACGATATTGCGAACCTTGATTTTAAGTATACAAGACTATCAACTATCCACCTATAATAAATACTATTACTCTTTTTATCACTTCCGGCATAGCTAAGTTTCAGATCATGTTCGACAGAGTGTTAACCCACTTAGTTTTGTCCATTTTGAATTTCTCAAGAATAAAATTCTTGTATCTTTTTGTTTAACTTCAATGCCAAGATAAATAATTCAACAAGTCTAAATCAATCACATCAAATTCTTTATTCATAGCATATTGAACTTTATGAATCATATTAGGATCACTATTGGTATAGATTATATTATCTATACATAAGCAAATAATTATTATCCTCCTTGCATCTACATGTTTTACAAATAAAATATGCTTATAAGTATATATTTCAAATCCATGTGCTTCAAAAAAAATATATTTATATAACTTACCATCTCTAGATGCTTGCATTAAACTGTATAAAATATTTTTAGATTTATAAGCTTTCTTTTCGGATCATTTTGTTATAAATTAAAGTGGTTGTTCAAGATAAACTTCTTCTTTTAATTCATTATATAGAAAGATTGATATAATATCTAATTAATAAAGTGATAAATTATTTTGAGCTATAATAGAAAGTACTAACTTTACTATTTTTTTGTCTAACAATCGGTAGAAATGCCTCATCATGTCTTTTTTTTTTTTTTTTCTTGAAGCCTTTTGTGACTAGTCTAATCTTATATTTCTCAATAGTATCATCATGCTTTAGTTTTATCCTATAAATCCAATTTTATACCAATGGGTTTATGCTGTTGGGGGTAAGTCAGTTAATTCCCAAGTTTATTCTTCTTAATAGACTTAATTTCTTTCTCACACCACTTTTCTCCAATTTTTCATCACTTGATGCATCTTCAAAAAGTGATTGGATCACCATCAATAAAATATGTAAAGTGTAACATAGCCTTTCACCCGGTCTAGTTATCTTTTTATTCTTTTGAAAGTTGTAGGAGTTATTAAAGTAATAGATTTATTTAAAATTGGTTCTCTTGTATAAGCTCTCATTGAGGATGAATCTCCTTCCAATATACTTGGCTGCTCATTTTATTTTTCTATTTGTTCTTCACTTACAAATTATGATTTTGTCAGTAATGAAATTATAAAGCCAGTAAGTTTTTGAATTATCACTATAACTTACAAATATACATGTTTATCTTTTATCATCTAATTTATATTTTTTCATTTGGAATATGAGTATATACAACACAACAGTATAATTTATGATATCCACTCTAAACTTTTTTAGGTGTTGATAAGGCCATTTAGTTCTATATTGGTTTAGAAGTACGAGAACCATGGACTCAAAAATTTATCAGGTCTCCCTTATCCTCAAAAGTACTTTTTGAAACTCATATAGTCCAAAAGGATAAAACCATACGAAAATGCCCATCGTCAAAACGGACAATTCCTCGTGAGCCTACAATTACCACTTAATCACACCTACAATTTGCAACCCACACTTAAAACGATAACTCTTATCTAAACCAAAGCCTACTTCTTTTGCTGCTGCTGTGTAAACATATCTAATTAACACCTGAGCATTCTTATCTAATAAAAACATCAACTCATCTATTGATTTCATATCCAATAAAAAGAAGTACGCCCCGATATGAGTGAAACCGGTTGACCTGCAGCAAACGCATGTTCGATGTTTGATCGGCCGATCTTTGTGTGCTCTGAGATCCATTTGAGCTTAATACTTCCGTGATAATTAATCGTTGACTTTTCACATGCAGATTTGAATGCACTGATCACCACTAGATTTGCTCAGGAACAGATTTCTAGTGTGTATCTCAACAACAATCGATAGCTCTATCCATCAGATTCCATCAATACCTGCTTATTGTAGCCATGAAATCAACAGAACAACCTCCAAATCATTACTGCTAAAACCTATCAACTATCTCAGCTTCCCCTCAGATCATCATTCTCTTGTCACACAGTGCAAGTGCCTCTTGATTAACACAGGCTTCACAAAGCATCAGTTACAGAAACCAACATCTTCTCTGTACCATAGCAAATATAAACCGTCTTTTTGAATCAGTTCATTCAAGTTCAAAGATTCACGTCTCTTGGTTGTTTTTTTTCTTTTTCATACACTAAGCACCACTACACCCAGTAGCAATTTGTTCTTCAACAATGAGTCTTCACATTTGACATGAGATCAAGAAGCCAAGAGAGATGGTTCAAAGTACCTATTCATCCAGATGAACCTGCACCGATGTATCCAGTCTTCTTTTTCTCCCACAAAGACACGAAAGAAAATGAAAAGGATAAAAGCCAAGAATGAATTGCCTGCAAGCATCAGATTTATGAGACTTCCCTCGAGCAGAGCCAGCGCCACCAGATTGCACTCCTACATATTTGCCAGATCAATCCGATAATTCTCAGAAAGCGAGCATCTGATAGGACCAATTCACAGGGTGATGCTGCAAGAGCCGGTCACTGCTCAAACTAGATAGATAATTACTGTGTGACCACAGCCCTGCCAGGAGGACGATTCACCATGATACCAGCTTGCTGCTTTCCTGTGTAGTCCCCACCTTCTGTTCTCTGACCAGGTTTCAGATGGAAAGATGAGAACTGGGATTCTGGATGTTCTTGGTGGCCATGTTTTCAACTAACAGATGTTTCATGCATGGGGCTGGATGGATTTGCATTATCTGAGCAATCGGAGGTCAGTGAAGTAGAGGAGCCAACTGACTGCGTGGGAAGAGGTGAATTAGGAGTTGAACCCTGCTGTGTCTCGGTTTTAGTGGCACCATCAGTCTTCTTGGTGTCAAGAAAACGACCGCCACAACCCCTAGCTCTCCTCATTGCATGTAAGTGACGCGATTCATGAAGATATGGCTGCAATTGGGGAGATATCAATTCATCCCATCAGTGAAAAGTTTCTTTTATTGTGTTCTATTATGAATTTATGATAATGAAGAAAGAAGCAGAATACAAATTGTAGAAGTGTCAAGAAATATAATAAATTATGCTACTCAAGTTGAGACTTTAACCAACAAGTTTGCTGACACTGGGTTTCAGGAAATATCAGAGACATGCACAAGGCATTTAATAAATCTCCGGATCAGAATTTTCAACCATTAGAATGCTTCCAATAATTGAACAACTAACTCATATGCAGTTTCTTTTCCTTCAAAACACATTGTTGCTGATATTTTCTAAACTGTGCAAAAAATAAAACTTTGGTAATCAACTTTTTTTATGGATAAGATGTTCCCATATACAACAAGAAAATAAAATTCAATAATATGTTTGAGAAATAGGTGGTAGCCATTCAGACCAGCCAAGAAGATTCAGAAATGTGCAAAAGATGCTACTATGGACCATACAATTAGACAAGACGAAGCAGCTACTTACCGCTGCCTAAAATATTCTTAGACAGATCTAGACCAAATGGTGTGCCGCTTAATAGATTAGTGGAGTAGGATACAATTATTGGTCTTACAAGTAATGCTTCTTATCTATGTCAAATTATTTTAGATGGATCAGTGAGCAATCAGTAGAAATCTAAGCATTAATGGCACTAACAGCATGCAAGTTAAATGCTTCAAACCAATAATTATAATTGATTCATGAAGCCATATGACTAGAATAATATAGACAAGCGGGAAAAACATCATAGAAAATAAAAGTGAAGGCTGATCAACAAGAAATGTAGATATGCTCAATATATCAACAATATGTCATACGCAAAATATAGGCTTTTAGCTTCTTTTGGAATGTGCAGTGCAGCTACAGATCTCAAAGTTCTGGAAGAGCTAAAGGATTCAAAGTTAATGGAATTAATTCAGAAAATGTTACATGAAAGATGCCGACACTGAAAAATATGAAAAGGCCTGAATGAACATGGCATAACTATTGAATAGAGCATGACAGGTAAGAGGAAGAAGAACAAGCCACTTAGATTGTGTGTGTGTGTGTGTGTGTGTGAGAGAGAGAGAGAGAGAGAGAGAGAACTATGCCAAAGACCACAAAACACAATTTCGAGAGTTGTGAGCAACAGGTCTTAACGGTTGACCTATTCAAACAATCACAGGAGCCAATTCCAATTTTATATGCTATAAATAAAAATATCATTGTGCTTATTGTTTAAGGAACCCAGAGAGCAATTGATGAACACACTATTAACTTAGGTGGCCATGCATTCCATGAGGCTCCTGTCAATGCAGGGTCTGGGGAGGTCAGGACGTTTATCTTAAGCAACATATAACTGTTAAAATTTGAATCCTATTTGTCAACCTCTAGATACCTTATTACATCCAAAATATCAAAATTAGATCCTCTAGAATGAAACCTCCCCAACTTAAGTCTTAACTCTAGCCAACAAAAAAAGAGGATCTCCTTCAGCTATTGCTTGTTCTTGAAGCAGGAGTGTGTTATAATCAAATAATGTTCAAAATACTAGAATGAATGAGATGAAGATATTCCTGACAGTTGTTAATCATTCTGGTTTGAAATTGTCTCCTGCAATACTGTCATAGATTCCAATACTTCCAGCTGCATGCTGATGATCCTCATTGCACAAAAAAAGAAAAAAAAAAAAAAACCAAGAACCACAGTTGCAGCACTTATTTTGCACTGTGGCCCAAGAACTTTATACAGCTAAATGCATGCAATTGGAATAAATTAAACAATAGGAGACTATAGCTCAATAGCACCTATTCAAAATTCTATCTCCTCATTCTCAGTCATCGCAAACTTTCTTTTATCAATTTAACAGCATTTATGGCCTCAGAATCAAGCATTTAACCAACACATAATGTAAGCACACCTAATTTCTGCCTGGACTTTCATTTTATTTTCCTTATTTTCTGCCCTCTGTTTTTTGTTGGCATCTTGTGTGTTTTTTCTTTCATCGGGGGTGCAGGCATGAGATGGGGGAGAGCTTCTAACACAAAAGTGCATCACTGATACGTAACTCAAAGTTTTAGGTTGTAATATAAGGACCAATTGAATATGGCTAGATATGGAGGGAAAACATTATGTGGCAGATAAAACCTGTAAAGCAAAATTCATCACACAAATTAGAAAATTACGTAAATGCTTCCACAATAGCTTTTAAGTATCAGTGAGCATTCACCTTTCGAACTTTTATAACATTTTTCTCTAGCTCAGCCTTTGCACGAGATTGTCTTCTCCTAAGAATTCCATGGTACTGCTTGGCATTAACATATACTGGTTCCTCTGTCATTTCAAGAGGTAAAGGCATGCACGAGTAGGGGATTCTAATAAGCTGAGGATGCATCTGCAGAATACAGCTCACAGGCAATTATGAGTAAGTCACTAAAAGCTGAACAGCTGAAGTCTATGACCATGTAAAAAGGTCACAAAATTAAAACTTTTCTGTGTATTATGTAGTTTCTCTGGAAATAAAAGAGACATATGACTTCTTGAGTTTCAACGAATATAAACATAAAAATTTACCTACAAAAGTACTATGTACCATGCTGCTCTTTTTTGTTGTGTAACAGAAACAATTATTAGCTCAACTACACTGGCATTCATGGTTGTTAATTAAGAAAAAACAAAGATATATTCGGACTTTTTTGTTAATAAAATAATCACAAGATGTGAATCTGCTCCATCCAGATTGTCTTTGAAAAAATGCACCATGTTTTGGCAAATCCAAATTGATTTTGGAAGTCAAGAATTATGAATTGAATTTGTCTGATTGTACACCAATTATCCAGATTGACTAAATCAGAAAACCATATCTACAACCAACATCAACTAATTCCAGGGATGGTAAAGATGAAAACCACAAAAGCTCCAACGCCACCTACCAGTAACTGGAAATCAACATTACGACATACTTACTAGTGCTTGAGTTCCATAAGAAGCCACTACGCCAGCAAAATAAGGATCAGTAAATGGATATGTAGCACAAGCCTGTCAAAGTACATTCGATGGTCTAAATATCAGCACTTTATTGAAACAAAAATATAAGAGCTAATGAAGGTCGCCATTAGGAAAACTATTAATGAAATCATGAAGAGACTGATCCTTTGGTTCAGAGTAGATATTTCAATTAAAAAACAAGAAAGAAAAGTAAAAGAGGTAGACTGAGTAAAAGAGCCCCACAATCGATTGACCAAGTTCCAACTCGGCATGTTGTGAGAGAATCTCAGGCATCACTGAAGTCATGGCAGATGAAGTAGGCAGAAGATTCTGGCTATGCTCTCCAAGGCCCCCATCTGACAATGAAACAATATTTTATTTTAAGAAACCTGTCTTGCTTATGTTCTAGTATCAAGTCCAACATTCAATACTCTCTTAATAAAAAATAATAATAATAATAATAAAATCTATAAATCAAACACCAAATTACAAATTAGCAAGGAACAATAAAAATTGTGCAACTTAGTAATGATTAAATTTGAATTTATTATGTCCCAAAAAATAACAACGAATAACAGCTTAGCACCAATACTGAGCTTTTAGTTTCATAGCCTTACCATTTCAAGCCATACTCCTGTTCTTGGTCACCTTTTATGGTTTTAAAAGGCCAATAAACAAAAGCAGAACACATAACATGATTACATTTAATAACTCAGAAGATTCAGCACAGAATCATATGGCCTCCTAACACCAATCAATTAAAACCTACCAAGCTATCACTAACACTGGTCGTCTGTGAAGATTGTATCACGTACATCCTATGACAAATGGTTGGCAAAAACAAATTCCACTCAAAAGCTGAAAACAAGATCAATCCAGCGGCCAAAACACTTGTCCGAAAAGAAAGAATAAAAAGAAAAGAAAATACTAGGCATGGAATTTCCTTGTATTGAAAAATAGCAAATCAAAGATAAGGCTGATTACTAATAAATAAATAAACGGGTAAAATAACCTGCTCTTGTGCCCATATTCTGTCTCTCTTTACTGGCATCCCCTGTGTCGTCCACACCATCACTTGGTTGTGATTGGCCAGCCTCGTTTCCAACTGAGGGTGACTTGGAGGTACCCACAGCAGCAAAAACAGGACCGCACCACCATGGCTGACCATTGATTGTGGCTGGTAAAGCCGTTTGTACGCTCGGATCTGCTGTATTCGTATTTGTACCACCAGGATATGAGTCCATTCCGTCAAGGCACAATTATTCTTGCAAGCTCTTAAACAAAGATAATTTTAATCAGCTAAACAGTATAGCCACATATAAGAAACAGAACAAGAAGAGTTAGAATAGCCCGACAGAGATTAAAAAATAGGAAACAGAAGCTAAAACTACAAAAGATATAATTCACCGAGTTATAGGACACGAACAAAAAAGAACTCCTTGTTTCCTAACAGAAAACAGGGCAACCGTAAAAAGAATCCCAAGGGTCTTACTCAAAGAGAAGGACACCACCGTAAGCCAGCCAAACAATCGGTGGTGACCCTCCAAAACCCTAATTCTTGAGCAGTTTGAATAAGGAAGTGCCCGTTTAGTGCGTCTTATGCCAATCTCCATGAGGAAACAAACCAAAATCAAAGATATTAAGAGACAGGTCCCAGAAAAATCCCAACTTTACTACCAAACTCATCTTTATTTCCACAACAAGTTTCTATGTCCATCGAAAATTGGTGAGGAATTAAGACGACGACATCAAAGTCCAACAGCGATCAAAACCCCAACTTCATCAAATAAGACGAATCGACAAGCCAAAATAATCAAAGACAACAAAAGTAGCAGCCCCACATCCAATTTCGGTAACTTAATCTAGTTATCAGTCACCAGAAACGGGTTTATATATATATACACGTACACAGACATAAATACCAACCTGTTGAAGCCGCGATCTACGACTGCTCCAATTGAATTGCGGCAGCTCTGAGCAGATGTCGGAAGGACCAATCAGATGAAGCAAGGCCTACAGAATGTCGGAAGGACCAATCAGATGAAGCAAGGCTTACAGCCTTTACCTTTTGGCCTTTCCCCCCAAATGAAACGAAAACCCTAGTAAGCGATCACTTCCAGCCATCGATTTCTTTGTAGGTTCATCCCGCGAGACGAAGCAAAGCTATCTCTAACACAACGGAGGAGGAAAGGGTATAATAGGATACCTCCATCTATTCAGTGCTTCAACTTCTTTTACTCGCATATATTCCAGAATTCTCCAAATAAAAAAAAAGTAGCACATCGTGCCACTCACATTTAGGCATATATTCCAGAATTCTCCAAATAAAAAAAATAGCACATCGTACCACTCACATTTAGCATAATGACACACTTGTCCTCGAAGCTTATCCTATAATTACCCGAGTTGTACACGCTATCACCACCAGATTGCGGTTAACTCTTAAAGAGATCGGGCGATTAGGCTTAATTAGGTTTAACGATGAAGGGTAAATTTGTCATCCCAACCCTGCTTTAATTACCGAAAATGGCAAAACAGGACTCTTTCTCGAACTTTACTTCTTGTGGTAAAAAACTAACGAAACCGCTAAAAGAGAGACCAGTAGTACCTTCTTGTACGCGGACACACTGTGCGTGCCCGACCATTTACCTGGGTGGTGATTGGGGAAATAGGTTAACGATGCGGGACCCAACGCGGGTAGGATTATTTCCCGAAGGGCAAAAAAGCTCTCCGGAATATTCTCGCAGCAGGAGGCGTAGGGGGTACTTTTGTAAATTAAGCCAGAAAATTACGTCCGTGTTAGCGAACGGGCGGGCGGACACCTACGCGGCAACCACTCCACTCATCGGGTCGCTCCTCTGCCGGCGAGAGGCCGGCGGCGGAGTAGCGGGGGACACGTGGGTGGTATGGTAGTCGGGGTTGGCGGCGCACGAGAGGCCGCCGGTGTCGCGGTCAGGGGGCGGCGGCTCGGCTGCTTGGGGGAGCACGGCGCTGTCGGCGTCGTCGTCACCACGTGTCTTACGGAGGAGGGCACGGACACGTGGGGCGGCCAGCTCGCCGCGGGGCCCGCAGATGGATGGCACGTGATCTGATCAGAATCTCGGAGAGTTAACCAATTTATATTCAAATAAAAAAAATTAAACATATTAATTATGGGGTAATAAGCATGTTGATATGTTGATAAGGAATATTTCGGTATCATCTGACATGGACAACTAATAATCACCTTGGAATCAACGTAGCATTGTAGAGTCAATGTGGCGCACACGCACAATACAACCACGAAGCAATACAGTGAACTGGGGAACAACACACAATCGAGATTGTACAAAGCAACCCCACATGGCGTGGAACTAGAATAGTTAGCCCGTGCTATTCAATGCAGACGAACCGATCACCTAGAGTGTCAGCGGTCATTAATGACTCGCATGCGATCAACCTTCGGAGAGAGGTATAAACGTTAATCCCCTGACCAACACTAAAAGGGGGCTCTCTCGACTCACTCAATAACAATTTATACTGTTATCATTCTCCCCCTCTGTCTTACGCTGACTTAAGCATCATAGGTGTCGAGTCGGAAAATCCCTGATGAAAATCATGTTGTGTAAGACTACCAACGATCAGGAGACGACCCCATCGCTAGGAGATGATCTCGCAGCAAGGGAGACCCTCGTTCCTTTACCCAACCTCTTCGTTTTAAAGTCGGATCACCCTGATAAACCGTCCCCCCGATGGACCTCCCTCGTCGATCCTTCACGTCGGCACCCCACATCAACGAGAAGGAGACACCTGAATAAGCCTATATCTTTTATAATGAATCAATCAGATCGACTTATTAGTCGATGGTATTCGTGACACTATCAGATGTAACCCTAAATTAGATTGACATTGTACTAATAATTCCATATACACAAGGTAAATAGAACAGAACGAAGCATACCATGTTGCTGATTGAGGTTGCTATTGCATTTGGAGCTAAGTCAAGCATCATACCGCTTTAGGCAGCACCTGGTTTCGACTTCATTGCCAACATGCTAAAAGCAGGCTTTCTATGCTCTATTTTGTTATGTTCTGGACCATTCAATCAAGGAAAGAACACAGTCTTTGTCAAATTGAAGCAAGCTCATCAAAAGCAGAAAAGGATATGGATATAAATGGGCACAGGTGTGGTTCATGAGGATATTAGTAAACAATACCTATTCCAAATGTGTTTTATGCTTTTTGGACTCGTATGAATCTCTCATATGGGTTTAAAGAATTATGTAACCAAGTGTGATGAGAAAGTGCATGATAAAAAAAAAAAACAAAAAAGTGGAAATTTCAGAACTTGTTTATTTCATAAAAAATTATGTCCAAGGAAATGGCCTCTTAATTGGGATTGTATAGGATGGAAATCAATTCTTGGAATGACACTAATAGTGGGAATTGGGAAACAAAAGCAATTCCAAGGAAATGGCCTCTTAATTGGGATTGTACAGGATGGAAAGCAATTCTTGGAATGACACTAAATAGTGGGAATTGGGAAACAAAAGCAAAACAGCTGTTGAAACAGGAAACAAGAAACATGTATCAAAATATTGACAAATGTTTGTTTTATGTCCATAATCAAAGTAAGATTACTATTTTGATGAATGAAAAGGAAACAGATGAGAAGAGAAACAAGGCCAAAGAAATATGTATTAATTGGTTGATAAATATTGAATAGTTATTATAAAATTACTAGAGAACAGTATGTTACAAATTCAAGTTCAAAAGGAAATTTTAACAAGTAATAGAAAACATGAAATTTAAAAGAATAATTTTTTTTCCCAATTCAATTATTAGAAAATAATCAACAAATTATTAGCATTATTTTCTTGTTGGGAACTCAAATTTCCAATATAAACCATCAATATTATATTTATTTTAATATTATTTTAAGGGCTGAAGCTTTTATATTCTCTTGTATTTTTTTAATCTTGCATTAACATCTTAGATTCATACACATATACTGAATTGCAGCTACTACAATGATTTTGTTGCAAGTTGAGAGAGAGAGAGAGAGCTAATGCATCCCAAGGAGCCATGTGTTTCCTCTCTCTATCATCTGATCATGATCCTATGCTCCATATTCTCTTTCCCAACTGAGATAGGCCCAAAATGTCCCAGAGCAATCATGTAGATTTCCAATCACTCATATATATATATATATATATATAGAGAGAGAGAGAGAGAGAGAGAGAGAGAGAGATGCAGCTATCAATACAGTTAATTAGGAGAGATGAAGACAGTCCTTGTACATAGATACACAGAATAGAGTGGTGAAGTCAGCTACATCTGAACAGTATGCCAACTCTCTGTGTGCAGAGAGCACCATCAACTGGTCCACTTGCCATCTTTGTCTGCTGTCATCAAGTGGTACATCCTCCTGCAAGAGACAACAACAAATCATTCCCTGCTTTTCCCCTGCAAATCTTTGTTCCCCTCACCCAATCCAATAATGCAGCAGCCAGCCAGCCAGCCAAAACTGTAGTAGAATACACACAGCAAAATCCAGACCTTGTGGCTCTGCGCTCTCTCCATCCTCTCCTCTCCTCCCACCCACCTCCATTTTCCTCAGAAGCTCCTCTGCACTTTCTGCCGATGCAACAATGTGCCTCGCAGAGTCCTCGATGAACCCTTGCTCCACTCCTTTGTCGAAGAGGGCGAGCAAGCTGTCATAGTACCCGTCCACGTTGAGCAAACCCACCTGCTGAAGAGCTTTAGAGAACCAGGAACCACCAGATGTAATGTAAGATTAATGCAGGCAAGAAGATTGGTTACTGACAGGCTTGTGATGGATTCCAAGTTGAGAATGAGCTATTATCTCCAAGAGCTCTTCCATGGTTCCATAACCACCTAAGGAGATTAGGTTTATGGGTATAGCTAGCTATCAAAGCACAGGGATGCGAGTGAGCATGCTACATTGTGCTGTGAGTATAACCTAACCTGGAAGGGCTATGAAGGCATCAGCACATTTGGCCATTTCTGATTTCCTCTCGTGCATGTCTGCAACTTCGATCAGATCTCCGATGGTTTCACCTGATACCTACACCGGCAATTGCACCTGCAACTTGAGATAATGTAGGACTGAGAAGAGGAGGGTTAGGAGCTTCACCTCATTTGGCAAGAGAGCTGTGGGAACGACACTGGTGGGAACGAAGCATTAGAAACATGGAGTAACAGAAACAACAATACAACACAAGTTATTCGAGGCAGTGAGGTGTACCCAAGGACATGGCAGCCACCATCGAAGACAGTCTTGGATACCAGACCCATCAGGCCTGCACTTCCACCACCGTAAACGAGGTCTATTTTTCTCTCTACCTGAAAGGAGGAAGATCGATAAGCAAACGAGAGTTCTTGGAGCAAGCGAGCATACGACATTTCTTTCTACTCGAGTCTTACCAGTTGCTTGCCAAGATCAAGAGCTGCTTGGCTGAAAGATGGCCTGTTTCCTGACCTACTCCCACAGAAGACACATATCCTCCTAAACTTCCCTGTGCTCCCATTACCACTACTCTCCACTACATTTGGTTCACCAGCCTCCATCCCTCAAGAACAGGAGAGGAAGGAGACGATGCACAAAGGCCTAGAGGTGAGGGAGCAAAGAAGGGGAGGTAAGAGCTAAGAGAAAAAGGAGAAAGGAGTTAGAGGAGCCAACACCATTGCCCACCTTTATGATCTCCAGAACCTCCTTTTCTCTGTCAACCAGCTTTTACTCGGTGCTGGAGGTGACACCAACAAGAAACTTCTGCATCTTCCTTCTTTTCCCTGCCCCTTTACCCTCACCCATCCTAGCTTTTGTGCCAATCCAATCAGTGCACTTGTGCTGGTTTTCTTTGTCTCATATCAATTTACAAGCCTCTCAAGTATTTCTAGGACCAACTGGAGAAGCCCCATTCTTCATTTAGGCCTTTCCATTGCATGCTTTAGGCAAATGCAGTCAAACTAGAAGATTTACAGCTGCTGATGAGACCCATTGACACAAAAGACAGTTGATGCACAGATTAAAATAGTGTGTCCCAGTTCATGCACAGACTCCACAACATGTTTTCTTGTCAGTCCTGATTTGTCATGGCCATTTCAATGCAAGTCCAATGTGATAGTAGGGGGTTTCAGGAGCTTCCAGGTTTCTATTTGTGTTGGTCTGGAGAAACCATGGGGATTGGCTCATGGCATCCACAACTGTTCTTGGGGTTTGGAGGTATCCTGTGGGAGGGTTGAAAGAGACAGGTTGAGGTGTGTGAGTCACACACCTGAATCCAAGAAGAGCTGCTGCTCTCAAAAGGCGACACTTCTGAGTTGATCACTTCTCTGTGGCCGCTTCTTTCTTTATGGTTCATTCATTGCCTAGTTTTCTGTGTTTGTTGGTTCTGCTTGTTCTCATTTTGAGTCGATAGGGATAGAACATTGGGAGGTATCAAAGCACCCAACCCCTTTGCAAAAGATGGTGAGTGTGTGTCTGTGTATATATATATATGTATATATATGTTGATGGCTACATTGATGGAGAGAATGATCCAAGATCCTCTCTATATAACACTGCTTGCTCAAAGCCAAAGCTAAGAGAACTGGACCTCTGAAGAAAAAAAAGGATAGGTAGAATTAAGTCATTGGAAAAGATTTATGATATTTTTGAATTATTGAACATTGGTGAGGTTTGGGAGATGTGAATTGAAGTCCTGAAAACAAAGTTAGAACCTAGAACTACAAGATTAAGGTAATCAAACTCTCCTTGATTGCTAACTTTATCTCTCTGCACATAACAGTGACTGGCTGAATCTCAAACACTTGTTCCCAACTTAACTCACATATGTGCAGGTCAAATTCAGGTAGACCCAATTTTTTCTTGGGTTACAGATTTTGACAACTCATATTTTCCTAAGATTGTTATTTGTCATGTTTTATCCAATATGATAGTACTAGTGTTCAGAAAAATACATCAATGATTTGCCATGTCCATTCACATGCCAACAGCCATACCTAAAGTGAGGATGAATCTATCATAACCTTATTAATGTTTATGAATCTATCATAAACATTTCTTTGTCCTTTCGATTTAAATGAAGAACTCTTTCTTATACACTGCCTTCATAAAATATTTGGTCAACACCAATCGATTCTTATTGATGTGGGCAAATCCTTAAACCACAACTAGAGTAAAACTACAGTAGCTTGGAGCTCAACTCAGTGTACCAACTTGAATCGAGATGTTGTGTTATAGTAGCTACCTAAAGACACAGATTTTGAACACCAAGAAAGCCCAACATAATAAGGAAGAAGTCGACAAGTACAATGAATTATTATTGATGCTGTTTTCTTTTGTGTGTTTATGGGCTGCTGCTTTCTTTGGTGCATCAAGCAACAGCGAGAGTACAGTGAGCAGAGTCATGGAAGATCCAAAAACAAATAAAAAGTGAAACCATGGGGATAAACTAAGGTAGCTTTATCGTTAACCCCTCTTTTTTTCCCAAAGAAAACAAAAAATATTGCTTCAAAAATTTAGTACACTCTAAATCGTTCTCCTTAGAACACAACATGAAATAATTTTGGAAACTACACTCATGGACTGTAGTTCATTGGCTCAGTAGTTTTCCTCATAGGCATATTTACACCTAGCAAGAAGATATAGCAAATAGTCTGTGCCCCCATCTTTTGTCCTTTCGTCAGACGTTTTATCTGTGTTGATCCTTCCTCCGGCCTTGTCCATTTGACATGAATGTAAGATTATCTCCTTCGTAGCCCTTTCATATTCATGACGTAGATTATTACCACAAAGGTATGGAACAGTCCTACAGGCAATACTAGAGGGACTGGTTCTAGCATTCCTAAACTTCACATAATCCTTTAAGATGGCTTCCTAATTGCCTGAAAGGAATGAGTTGGGTGTTGTTTTATTGTCGATGCATGATGATCAAACAATAAAGTAGGCTAATTCCTTTCACCCTAGTTGTTAACGAACTCTTAAACCATGGTTGATGGTTCGGTCCGACTTCGGAGGCACGCTGAATGTTGGATGGGAGCCTGTATCGGGTCGGATCGAGTTTGAGTCTTGTCTCTCGAGGGCGATCTCCTCCCTTGGCGAGTGTTCAACTTCTCTGTCGCTGGGCTTCTACACATAGGCCAAGGTTAGGAGGGAAATTTTTTGACTTGACCTTTCCGAAGGTTAAGTCAGTATCAAGCGAAGTTTTTGGAGGAGAAAAGGATCCCCCTACCTGATGCCGATAAGGGAGCTTTTATACCTATGAGCGAGGGTCAGTCGTACGTGATCCGACGATGACGATCGACTCTTCGAGCGACCGACTTATACCTATGTGAGAGTGCGATGTCATTCCGAGCTTTTCAAAGCTACTTTATACTATACGACATTGTCCCGTGCGGCTTCAAATGACGTGGAAAGGGGTGATCATCCTCCCAAGTTCAAGGTGGCACATTCGGCACGACGCTCCATCTCAGCCTCGAGACTCCATGTCTGCGCTAACGTGTTTGCCAATTGTGACTATAGGGATGATACCAGAATATGCCATATCACTATTAATGATTTGTACAATCGAAATAGATTGTTTGGCATGCGAAGAATGTTAACATCGAAATGGCATCTTTTTGTAACTTCAGTGTTGTCTGTGTTCAGTTGTTGTTTTCACCATTTGTGGATGCACTACCACTTTGCACTCTATTTCCTATGCAAGCACAAACTTTGTGCGTTGCTTCAAACTCGTCTTCGATCAAGTCTTTAGGCTCACCTTCCTCAAGTATGCTCAATAGAATGATTCAATTATCAAATTGCTTGCAAGTAGAAATGGCTGCAATTGGGATACCAACTAATTTCTCTGGAATCTGAACCCAATCTCAATTAACTTTCTTAGGCATTTGAATTCGATTCAGTAAATTATTTTTCTTCCCAAACTCTATTTGACCCAAATTCTGACATACTATGATTCCTATCTCACATATAGTATCCCATAATATAATATGATATAATATAATATAATATAATATCGAGGATGGCAGTCGAGTGCAATGTGGCGACAAACAAGAAGCGTCCTCGACACGACCGCACAACAACAACCGCGGGCCCATATCAACTCTACCAATCCCACCCACGTACGAGAAGACATTACGCGTGTCGAGACGGACGGCCCACACCGCAGGACCACCGATCACGAAACGGCGTCCGATGTTCTTCACCGTCTGATCGCACCCCGCCCGGTCCACGTTATATGCACCCTCCTGCGCGCTTCTGTTTTTATTCGCTGTAGAGGCGTGCTCCGCCGCCGAATCCGAGGTCGAGCTCGAGCCTCGTGCTTTCCTCCCCCTCCCC
>LVTN01000070.1:0-31848 GCA_001649415.1 Musa itinerans | reverse complement strand
CCCCCCCGGGGCGTCCATGGCGGCCTCCGCCCTCACCTGCAACGTCGACCTCCATTCCCTCGCTTCCTTCCGCCGCCGCCGCATGCTTCCCCCTCAGTCCCTCATCTCCAGATCCCCCGCCTCCTCCTCCGGTAAGAATGCTTCCTTCCCCTGCCTCCGATCTGCTTCCACCCAAAGCTTTCCCGCCGTATTGACCTCCGTCGATGACCGCCGTCCTCTGATCAACGTCGTCCGCGCTTCTGCCGCCGCCTCTGCCGCACCCGCCGCTGCACCCGCCCCCGCCCCATGGCAGGGCGCAGCCTTGAAGCCCCTCGCCGCCTCGATTGCTACTGGCGTCCTCCTCTGGTTCGTTCCGGCCCCCTCCGGCGTCTCTCGCAACGCGTGGCAGCTCCTCGCCATCTTCCTGGCCACCATCGTTGGCATCATCACGCAGCCGCTCCCCCTGGGCGCCGTCGCCCTGATGGGCCTCGGCGCGTCCGTCCTCACCAAGACCCTCACCTTCGCCGCTGCCTTCTCCGCGTTCGGGGACCCCATCCCCTGGCTCATCGCCCTCGCCTTCTTCTTTGCCCGGGGCTTCATCAAGACCGGCCTCGGCAACCGAATCGCTTACCAGTTCGTCTCCCTTTTCGGGAGCTCCTCCCTCGGCCTCGGCTACAGCCTCGTCTTCAGTGAGGCCCTCCTCGCCCCGGCCATCCCCTCGGTCTCGGCCAGGGCTGGGGGGATCTTCCTCCCCCTGGTGAAGGCCCTCTGCGTCGCTTGCGGAAGCAACGTGGGGGATGGGACCGAAAACCGGCTGGGCTCGTGGCTTATGCTCACTTGCTTCCAAACCTCGGTGATCTCGTCGTCCATGTTCCTCACCGCCATGGCCGCAAATCCCCTGAGCGCCAACCTTACTCAAAATGCCATCAAGCAGACGATCGGATGGACCGACTGGGCGGTGGCGGCAATAGTGCCTGGCCTGGTCTCGCTGGTCGTTGTGCCATTGCTGCTCTACCTGATATATCCACCAACCGTGAATAGCAGCCCCGACGCTCCGAAGCTTGCTAGGGAGAAGCTGGAGAAGATGGGGCCGATGACAAAGAACGAGATTATCATGGCAGGGACACTTTTCTTGACGGTAAAGATTGCCCCTTTTCCCCTCCCCTTTTCTTCGTTCCTTTGTTCATCTTTTTGCTGTGATCATCTGCTTGCTATTCCACAAAATTTACATTTAGCAGATTCTCTTCAGCAATTGCTTATCGTCATTATAACAGTCAATCTGATCCATTTTAATACAAGTGATACAGAGAGCCATAATTTTACCTCTGTAGAGATGAGATAAAACTTCAACAAATTATATTCGCTTCCATTACCATCCGCATGACCAATTTAAAAATCACCAATCTTGCATTTTAGTGTAAGTAATGTATGCTGATTTCTGTTGCTATTATCTCATGCTTGATCCATCATCTCAAGTTCCAATTCTTTTGGAAATTGGGTTTATCTGTGCTATCATAACAAGCAGTTTAGCATGTGCACGTAAAATTATTGCACTCCATTTTGCTTTCTATTAAGGTGCTGCAACTTAATCTCATCCTAACCTCAGATTTATTCAATTGTTCCATGATACTGACACAGATCTCATCTGCTTGCATAATCTCTTTGATACATTTGATCGGGAGTACATCTATTTTGTTGGAATGTGAAACCAGAATCTAAGGATTGTTATTACTCCTAGTTAAATAGGTATCATTGACACCTTAATCAAATTTTGGAAAAATATGTAGGGTGTCAAGATACTCGACTCTTTGTCAAAGTTGGTGTCAAGTTCCTTGCAGAGAACCTTTGTCGACTAAGTTCAAAGGTTCAAGGAAATGACAAAAACAGTTAAGTCTGACTTATACAAATATGTGGATTAGGAATTGGTAAGATGTTTATCATAGCAATATCACACTGACGAGAACTTTGTTCTACAATGTAGTATGGCTACATTTTGGGATTCAACAAAAAGTAGATGAATTAGAGTTCAGTTAAAGGTATGCATTGAGTTGGATGAGTTTTGCATAATTTTGGTTCTTTTGTTTATTTTGAGACAAATTGTATAGGACCTTTATTGTTACAGTCATTTAAAAAATTTGGATCCTTTTATTTCCCCAATGAACATAAACTATATTTCAATCTTAGTACATTATTTGGAGGGTACATAAGGTTCTTGATGTTGTTCTCCCTGATGGTACGAAGAATGTATGATGATGCTCATACTTGTTCGAGTAGCTAGATATTCCATATTCGCCAAAAAATGTGTACTGGCCTGGAGAGATCTGAGCCTGTTTTGGAGGGAGATAAACTCGAAATATTAGGAGATAGTAACTATTAGTTGCAGCAACCATGCTAGTTACAAAATTGTTTTTCAAGATTGCACATACACCAAACTATTCTCTAGGATTGCTATTTTATTACATAATCTATCTTCGAGAGTTTAAATGAAGAACAATGCGTCTACCTTTACCATTCTTTTATGTGTTTTTCTATAGTTTTCCTTCTCGTGTTCTTCTCAAAGTTAAAATATCATAGGAGAAGAGCCATCATGACCACCAAGTTCTATATTTTTTTTGGCAACCATCCAACTTCTGAGTACGGATTCATTTCCTGGTGTACAATAGTTTCTTGTCCATCATAAAGGTTCCTGCTGTAAGAGCCTAAAAGGATCATTGTACTGCTTTTCATGATTGTCTTCACCAACATGGAGGTTCATGTAAAAATTAAAGACATATTTGTAAGTATAATTAAGCAAATAAACTCATAAGAATTTGTGTCTTTTGTTGTACACAGGTGGGACTTTGGATATTTGGAGGTGTACTAAATGTGGATGCTGTAACTGCTGCAATCCTCGGATTATCTATTCTTCTCATAACAGGTGTTGTGACATGGAAGGAGTGTTTGGCAGAGTCAGTAGCATGGGACACCCTTACTTGGTTTGCTGCACTTATAGCAATGGCTGGGTATCTCAACAAATATGGTTTAATCTCCTGGTTTAGTCAAACAGTAGTCAAGGTATGACGTATTTGTTTCTATCACACTTACATATATTGCCTCTTTGTATCATAAAATATTTCTCATTGTTTCTAGAGATTTTAAAAATACAGGTAGACATGATATTAAGTTATGGTGCAATCGCTTCTTTCTTTCTTAACACTTAATCTTGTGATTTCCATTTACACTTTCTGTTGTACTGGTCAATTTTTAAGCGCTAGGAGGGAATATAATGTCGCTTTGCCAATGCACCACATGCACTGACATCCTTGTACCAACATGTATTTTACTGTAGGATCTCATCTAGAGCTAGACATTTTGAATCCAATCAGATATGCGTATTTTTTAATTTAGTTAGAAGGCATTGTGTAGTTTTATTATGTTCCAGTCTTAACCTTTTATTGCATAGTGCATTGAGCTGTGTAAATGATCATGCATGAAACAGGAATATCCTTAGGCACATACTTTTTAGAGCTTGAACATGAATGCATCATTTGAATGGCTGTGCCTCTAGATGATCCATGGATATGGTCAACAATGCTTTGGTTTAGTGTAGCTAGTGAGTTGCCTGTTAGCCCTGGCTTAGGAGAAGGCATTCTAAAGATGTGAGAGCGCCCAAGAGCTTATTGGGGTTGTTACAAGGCTTTTTTTTTTGGACAAGAGGCAGACCCTAAAACCAGTAAACCCTTGCAACCAAGCACTCAGGATATCAGGGTTATTGCAAGCATCATAGAGGACTTCTGAATGTGAGGCAGATACTAAACCCCCACAACTTAATCACATGGGAAAATAGATCTTGTTCATTATTTTGTTTACCCCATGAAACACTAAAACTACATCCCTCGATACCTAGGTATAAGTTTTTACAAGCAAATTATCTTTGCCTGGTTCTTGATCATCCTATTTGAAATCATCAATGAAAAGACCAATATCATTGAAAATTACTAGTATGAATAACATATCAATTTGCTTCCACAGTATATTTCTTTTCACACATTAAAAATTACTAGTATGAATAACATATCAATTTGTTCACGTCCACAGTATATTTCTTTTCACACATTTTGTATAGTTGACTATGCAGCAACTTTGTTTAAAGGTATGTCACATACCACTGATCAGACTTGCATATCAATGACATGCTCACCAAATATACAAAAAATCTACTTCTACCATCAGTGAAATTTGGATCGTATTTTCTTCTCTTTCATTTTAGAATACCCAAACAAGTTTGAACTTTGGAACATCATTTTAAATGCCACTCTGAATATGGGTGTTGCCATTACTATTCAATTTACATTAAAGGTGAAATAGGGATGAATTTGACAGAAAGTATCATCATTGCAATAAATAGGTTTTTAAGATTGATACTGAATGGCTGGTCTAAATTGTAGAGGGCTTCACAATTGTGATTATGTAATTAGCTATGCGCTTGTTTAAACTCCAGCCACGAGGTGTTCCTTGGTGATCTCTAACATATCCAAATTCAGGATTAAAACTATGTTGTGGCGGTTTCTCTATTATTAGACATGCATTTTCTAAAGTTAACATTAAAAACTAAGAATGCAGTAATTATGGATTAGTCAGTACTCTTACTAACATAGGAATTTGCTTCTATTCAGTTTGTAGGTGGGTTGGGTCTTTCATGGCAGCTCTCTTTTGGCATTTTGGTTCTGCTCTACTTCTATTCCCACTATTTCTTCGCAAGTGGGGCTGCACACATTGGAGCTATGTTCACAGCCTTCTTGTCGGTAGCAAGTGCATTAGGCACCCCTCCTCTCTTTGCAGCAATGGTTCTCTCGTTCCTGTCCAATCTAATGGGTGGTCTCACCCACTATGGTATCGGGTCTGCACCGGTTTTCTACGGTGCAAACTACGTCCCGCTTGCTAAGTGGTGGAGCTATGGATTTGTCATTTCTGTCGTCAATATTATTATCTGGCTTGGTCTTGGGGGCTTCTGGTGGAAAACCATTGGCTTGTGGTGAAGAAGGCTTCTGAAAATTCAGCTTTATTTTTTCTTACAAGCATACATGTCTTCCTCAAGTTTTGTTCTTGGGATCCTCACAATCCTTCTATTTATTTTTCGGGACCAAAAGGAGTATTTCGGATAAATAGATGATTGTAGCACAGCATCCAAGGTGTTGGACTCTGCAATTTTTCTTTTATTCCGGTAACAAAATTTTGTATTTTGTTTGGCCAAATAAGTCTCTTAAGTTCTACCTGTTGTTGGAAAACACTGAAAGAAAGTAAATTCAATGTTGATTGTCATTTCTATGCCTATTGAAGTTGTCTCAAACTTGGTGCAGTTTGTTTCCTCATGTGTAGATTCTCTGCATGGTTTGAAGCATGTTTATATTCTTTGCCCATAGAAGGTCCTTCCTTTTGTGTAATTACAATTAATATCCAATCTGACATATTATATTACTAAAAATGACATGATAAACAGGAAAAAAGATACCAGAATGAGAAGCCAATAGAATATTGCAACTTAAATCACAAAGTACTAACAATTACCAAAATCTAAAGCATTCTGTTTAACTGAACAATCAAATAAACTATTGTTATTAAAAAAAGAAAAAAGGAGTCGTAATGAACAACGAGGGGTTAGTGGTTATTACCCGGTTGTTGACGGTCATCACCAGTAATCCCCACAGGAGCACGCGCCATCCTCAAACCGGTGGAAACGATTGTTATCCCTCAGCACGATCACCCGCCCGGTGCATTTCGACAAATACTTGATGGCCGTGTGGCAATCTATGCACACCCTCAGGTTCTTCATCACTCTGATGGGCTGCCCCTCCGGCACCACCAGCAACCCCAATCCTATCGCCAGCCGCTCGCTGTGATACCATATCGCCGCCCGCTTCTCTTCGCCGCCCACATCCCTCAGCACCTGGCTTGTGTCCGGCACATACCCGGCCTTCTCCATCCTCTCCCCCACCTCCTCCAACACCGCGTATATCTCGTCGCTCCTTGGGTGCCCCCGGTCTCGCGATACGAAGGTGTGTACTTTCCCCGCCGTCTCTAACCAGCTCAGACCCGTCTCCTTGCGCACTCCTCGATCCCGCATCGCCTTCCTTGCTTGAGCTGCATCCGCGTAACGTCCTGCCGCGGCATATGCGTTCGACAGCAGCATGTGAGCACCAGAGCTTGAAGAGCCCGTTTCGAATAGTTTGGTGGCTGCATACGCGGCGGTGTCGGCGTCCTTGTGGATGCGGCACCCGGTGATGAGTGCGCCCCACACAGATTCCGTCGGCTCGATCGGCATTTCCTCGATGAATGCGACGGCCTCAGTGATGCGACCGGCGCGGCTGAGAAGATCGACCATTGCTGCGTAATGCTGGGCACCTGGCTCGATACCATACTCAGACATCAAAGCGAAATAGCGTTTTCCCTCGTCCACGAGACCCGCGTGACTGCATGCGGTGAGCAAACAGAGGAAGGTGATGAAGTTAGGGGAGAAGCCGGCTGCTTTCATCTCTTGGAAGCGGTGAAACGCAACGTGGATATGGCCATGCTGCGCCGACGCGATGAGTATAGCATTCCAGGCGCCAAGATTCCGGTCGGGCGTCCGGTCGAACAACTCGTAAGCTTCTTCCACGAGCCCACATTTAGAATAGAGTGAGATGAGGGAGCTACCGACGAAGGGGGAAGAGTCGAAGCTGGTCTTGAAGCAATGCGCATGGATACTGGAGCCGAGCTCGAGGAGGGTGGCGGTGCTGCAGACCCTGATAATGCAGGAGTAGGTGAAATCGTTGACCCCGGGTGGTTCGAGTTCGGCGAGTGCCATCTTGAACAGCCTGAGGGCGTCAGCGTCGAGGCCGGCTTCGGAATAGCCGTAGATTATGGCGCTCCAGGAGACGACGTTGCGATGGGGCATGAGGTCGAACAGGCGTCGGGCTTCCGCGAGGAGTGCCGACTTGGCGTACATGTCGACGAGGGAGGAACCGACGAAGACGTCCTCGGCGAAGGGGGTCTTGAGGGCGAGGGCGTGGAGGGAGCGGGCAAGGGAGGGAGAGGAAAGGGCTGCAGCGGCCTTAGCGGCGGAGGGGAGGGAGCGGTCGGAGGGAGGGACGGCGAAAAGGAGCATGGAGCGGAAGGCAGCGATGGCGGGGAGGGGGAGCCCGTTCTGGGCGAGGGAGGCAAGAAGGGCGGACCAGGCAGCGGCGGGGCGGGGGGAGGGGGAGTCATCGAAGGCGGCGCGGGAGAGGACCGGGAGGCCGCAGCGGGCGTAGAAGGTGATGAGGTGGTTGGAGAGGGGGCGGGTGGCGGCGGCGGGCGAGGAGAGGAGGCCGGACTTGAGGAGGTGGGCGTGGAGCTGCTGGCCTTTGCGGAGGGAGCGGGCGGCGGAGAGGGAGAGGAGGAGGTCGGCTAGGGCGGGCGCAGAGGTCGGGAGATAGGGCGTATGGGGAAGGCGGAGGAGTGGCATTTACGGGAGAGAGAAGCACATGGCGACGCCAAAAGAAGTTTTATAGAAGCGGCGCAGTAGCCGTTGGCGGCGTGAACCCGCCTGAGGGAGGATGACCCTTTCGGCTGCTACCGTAAGGATGTGCCAATAAAAGTATGACACACAAGCAACGCCAATGGGTCCCGCATATCAATTATTGTAAATGAACGATTTATCGGGAAAACTTTGAGCTTTTTACCTCGGCATGTTTTTTTTTTTTTTAATTATATGGGAGAATTAATTATTTTTATTTTTTTAAAAGGATAAATGAAGTGGGATCGGAACCCAAGATTTTTATTAATTAAATTAATTATTATCCTTAAAAATATATCGAATGAGATTTTAAACTCTCTAATATATTTCTTTAAAAAAATTTAAACCTTAAATGAGTTTAGTATATCATGTTAGATTATGTGATTATTTATAATTGGATAAGATATATAATAAAATTAATTGAATTCTGATGATAAATATTAATTAATAGAAAAAAAAAATTATATTATAATAAAATTCCTTAGGGGATGTGCTTGATGGAAGGAATTGTCCTAATAACTTATCCTTTACCCTCTGTTATTATTTATAAATAAATAAAATTGTTAATGACTAAATAAACGTATTTCATACAAGGATATAATTGAGACATTACAATTTTTTTTTTAATGTCTTTCGACCATCTAAGTGATCCTATGAAAGGATAGAAAGAAAGGAGAAGAATGAGAGTCTAGTTCTCATATTGACAGTGATTTTGAATCTAAAGATAATGTTTTACGGATCACATAGAGATCCTTTTTAGATGACATCAAAAGGTAATCATCGTAAAAACCGATCTAATGCTATTTGATTTGTAAAAAAAAAATTTCCGCATTAGATATAACATATAACAATTTTTGTACTTACGATCGTTAAAATATTTAAAACATTATAAATGATATTTTTTATCCCTTACATCAAGGATTGTTATAAAAACCCTTGAACCATCTAGCACGCTTAATATTGTCTTTGACATGTTCATGTGTTCTTTCGTTCAATCGCTACTGTTAACCCTACTTGTGACCTCTCTCTCTCTCTCTCTCTCTCTCTCTCTCTCTCATTCTTTCTTGCTCGTACCATCTCACACCCCTCTGCCAATGATCTTAATTTTTATGATCTTCTTATCATCTCTAATGATCAGCTCGTTGTCGTCATTAAAGGACAAGTTCCGATTTTGCCTATGTTCTTGGCGTCACCATCGTTGACCACCACTCCAATCTTAATCTTTTGAGTACATCATTATCGTCAAGCAGGCTTCGTCATCGTAGTTGCTTACGAACGGCGCCAAAGCCCTTGCCATCAAGTGTTGCACTAATCTCAACGCCTTCTTCTGCGCTGCCTTTAAGCTCCTCACCGAGATCCTGGGGGGGGGGGGGGGGGGGGGGAGGGGGAGTCATCGAAGGCGGCGCGGGAGAGGACCGGGAGGCCGCAGCGGGCGTAGAAGGTGATGAGGTGGTTGGAGAGGGGGCGGGTGGCGGCGGCGGGCGAGGAGAGGAGGCCGGACTTGAGGAGGTGGGCGTGGAGCTGCTGGCCTTTGCGGAGGGAGCGGGCGGCGGAGAGGGAGAGGAGGAGGTCGGCTAGGGCGGGCGCAGAGGTCGGGAGATAGGGCGTATGGGGAAGGCGGAGGAGTGGCATTTACGGGAGAGAGAAGCACATGGCGACGCCAAAAGAAGTTTTATAGAAGCGGCGCAGTAGCCGTTGGCGGCGTGAACCCGCCTGAGGGAGGATGACCCTTTCGGCTGCTACCGTAAGGATGTGCCAATAAAAGTATGACACACAAGCAACGCCAATGGGTCCCGCATATCAATTATTGTAAATGAACGATTTATCGGGAAAACTTTGAGCTTTTTACCTCGGCATGTTTTTTTTTTTTTAATTATATGGGAGAATTAATTATTTTTATTTTTTTAAAAGGATAAATGAAGTGGGATCGGAACCCAAGATTTTTATTAATTAAATTAATTATTATCCTTAAAAATATATCGAATGAGATTTTAAACTCTCTAATATATTTCTTTAAAAAAATTTAAACCTTAAATGAGTTTAGTATATCATGTTAGATTATGTGATTATTTATAATTGGATAAGATATATAATAAAATTAATTGAATTCTGATGATAAATATTAATTAATAGAAAAAAAAATTATATTATAATAAAATTCGTCAATAATTCTTCCTTTGTTTAGTATTAGTCATCAAAATTCGGATGAGAAATAATGTACCATTATTTATCTGAACGAAGTGCTCTTCCTTTTTTTTTTTTTTTTTTCTCTTCGTCGACTCTTTGGTTTAAGTGTTGGGATCATAATGTCATTAAGAGGGAGGGGTTGAATTAGTGCTATAGTAAATTTTAATTATTTTTAAAGTTTGATCAATAAATTTGTATCGAAAATATGATTAATAATAAAATTTCTTAGGGGATGTTCTTGATGGAAGGAATTGTCCTAATAACTTATCCTTTACCCTCTGTTATTATTTATAAATAAATAAAATTGTTAATGACTAAATAAACGTATTTCATACAAGGATATAATTGAGACATTACAATTTTTTTTTTAATGTCTTTCGACCATCTAAGTGATCCTATGAAAGGATAGAAAGAAAGGAGAAGAATGAGAGTCTAGTTCTCATATTGACAGTGATTTTGAATCTAAAGATAATGTTTTACGGATCACATAGAGATCCTTTTTAGATGACATCAAAAGGTAATCATCGTAAAAACCGATCTAATGCTATTTGATTTCGATCTTAGTAAAAAAAAAAATTTCGCATTAGATATAGCATATAACAATTTTTGTACTTACGATCGTTAAAATATTTAAAACATTATAAATGATATTTTTTATCCCTTACATCAAGGATTGTTATAAAAACCCTTGAACCATCTAGCACGCTTAATATTGTCTTTGACATGTTCATGTGTTCTTTCGTTCAATCGCTACTGTTAACCCTACTTGTGACCTCTCTCTCTCTCTCTCTCTCTCTCTCTCTCTCTCATTCTTTCTTGCTCGTCCTCTCACACACCCCTCTGCCAATTCTTAATTAACGGCGCCAAAGCCCTTGGCATCAAGTGTTGCACTCATCTCAACGCCTTCTTCTGGGCAGCCTTTAAGCTCCTCACCGAGATCCTTGCCGTCGAGGATGAGATCATCGGTGCTCTTTTACGCTATGATTTTTGTTGCCACCGTAGTCATCATATTTCAAAATCAAAAAAGAAATACCAAAGATCAATAATAATAAAAAAATAATTTAAAAAATGATATAAGATTATGTGAAATACTGTTAAGATTTTATAAATGATGTTCATTTATAAATGACATCATCTATTCACCTTAGACCTTTATTTACCTAAAAAATATTTGTTTGGCAAAGGATAAGAAAATTTTGATGGATCCACCTATGATAAATATAAAAAAAATTAAAATTAAAACGTGCAATGTGAACCCAATCATTAATTTTTCGAGTCTAACTATTAGTCTAAAATGATAAAACCAAAGTTAACAATAATATACTCATAAAACCCATATAAATCAATCCAAGTTTTTACCAACTTTTAATACAGAATAAATTAGAGTATTATAGGACTAGAGTATCTTCTTTTCATTTTGCATGGTACGCAAAACAAGAAGTAATGAAATATACAATATTGCCAACCCTTCCACGCAATGTATTCACAAGAAAACAAGCAAAGTATTATTAATATATTATTTTTTAATGCATATAATAATGATTGAGATCCAAACCTAAAATAAATATTATGCTCTAAGACAAATAAACCCTCACCCGAAGTGTAACGAGAAAATGATGTGAAGTGCAACAAATATCTACACCAACTTTTGATGGATGATGAGAACCTACTAGTTATGCTATGTCAACAAACTCCCCACAGAGAATTTTTTTTCTTGTTAATACTATATTAGCAAACTACTTAAAGAATTTTTTTTATTAAATCAATGATTATAAAATTGACACTAACTCTTCGAGACATCTTAAAGTCATAAAGGACGTTGAATCAATAAATCTCTCTCTTTAATATTGTTCATCCTCGTTTTAAAGTAACTAATCCGTTGGTCAATAATTCTTCCTTTGTTTAGTATTAGTCATCAAAATTCGGATGAGAAATAATGTACCATTATTTATTTGAACGGAGTGCTATTCCTTTTCTTTTTTTTTTCTCTTCGTCGACTCTTTGGTTTAAGTGTTGGGATCATAATGTCATTAAGAGGGAGGGGTTGAATTAGTGCTATAGTAAATTTTAATTATTTTTAAAGTTTGATCAATAAATTTGTATCGAAAATATGATTAACGAAGAATGTGAATAAGAGTTGCGAGTAAAGTAAATGAGTAAACAATAATAAATCTAAAGTAAGAGATTGAAGGCAAACCAATTTATAGCGGTCCGTTCTTCCCAACATACGTTCACTCTCGATTCCTCTTCTATTGAGGTCATTGGTTTTCGTTACCGATCTTTTTTCCAATAGACAAAGATCAACTACCATTGTTTAAACTTTTTTTCCTTTTAGCAGGCTTAAGAGAGAACCTTCACACTCACTCTTTTACAATATCTCTCACCTCCTATAACTTAAAATCACTTCTAAACTCAACGAGGAAGAGACTCAAATAATACTCAAAGAAAGAGCTACAACTCTTCACAAACTCAAAATTTGAGACTCCATTAACCAAGCCTGAATGTGATATTTATAGGCCCTGAGAGGCTTCAAAAATGGAGCCAAAAAATTTAAATCCTTAAAATTTTGAGGTACGGGTGGTACTATCACTAACACATAGCGGTACTATCATTGTAAATTTTGACATCGTAATTTTGAACTTTTGGGCAGTACCACCATTGTAATTTTTGAATTCTAAGTGATACCATCATCGCCCTAGGTAGTACTACTACCTACATTGGCGGTACCACCACCGGCAATGTTGACAAGAATTGTTTGTACTTGTCGGTTGATACAAGCGGTATCACCTATCCAAACTATCCAAATAACTATCCTAATATAATTAAATAAGTTTGATATAATTTTTTCTAATTATTTTTTAATTTAGAGTGACTAATTATCTAACTTGGGCTTGATAGTACCATTACCTAGGCTAGTTAAAGGCTACTATTTTGGCATTCTAATTGGCCCAATTCAGCTCGGGTCTAAACTCATTGGCTTTCTTGATAATTTGGCATGGTTTCAACCCAATATCAACATAATTTGACCAAGAAAGACCTTGATCAAGACTTTAACAATCCAACCACATATCCAGCATAATTACAAAGCTTGTAGCATATTGTACACCATTCTGGCATATCGTTCGATCTTTCAACACTTCATCCGAACCTCCAACACGTCATCCTCTCATTCGACATATCGCCCAATCTATCAACATGTCTACTTTCCCATGATATTCGATCTTTTGACACAATACCCAATCCTTTCAGTATAATGTTTTTTTGGTCGAAATATGATATTTGTGTTTTGAATCTAGCTTTAAAAAGTTCCACCAAACCTATCTAAACTTCCCTATAACTATCTTCATATGATTCTAATATTTTGATATCATTTATTTTATTTTTAGATGATTAAATATAATCTTTAGCACATCGATCAATCTTCTAGCTCGACGTTCAATTTTTGACATTATATTTTTCCTGACACAACATCTGATTCTCCTCCTTTAACAATTTGTCCTTTGATAGTTGGAATATGTGATCGAAGTATTTCCTACATTACTTATCTCAAAAATATATTAGTCCATAAACTTATTAATTGATTTAATCATTAAAATTCAGAATTCAATAATTAGTAGATATGGCTATGCAAACCTATGGATATATTTATGTCGGTAATTGAAATGTTATCAACTTTTGATTATATTTTTTTATTTATCAAAAAAAAGTTTATTCATAGATACAAAGGTATATGAAGTGCTTACCTCACAACTATCAAGTGTCCCATCTATTGCCAATAAAAAATATGGATGTATGATAATTTAGCATTTTCTATTTATATATTTAAAATATACTATTTATTTGATATATTAAACTATTTGTAGAGCACACACATTAGTAAGGATCAACAATATGCTAAGTGTAAAAAGAAAAAAATAAAATTAAGAGATTATAAAAGATATTTGAATATCATGGACTTAGCCATCCTACGACCTCAAGTATAGAGGATGTAAAGAATGTAAAGGATTAAAGGATGTTAAGAATTACTTTGTCAATAATGATCCTTTAATAATCCTTCAAGTATAGAGGGATACTTTGTCAATAATCCATAGGCAGGCTATATTTAAAATATACTATTTATTTGATATATTAAACTATTTGTAGAGCACACACATTAGTAAGGATCAACAATATTCCAAGTGTAAAAAGAAAGAAATAAAATTAAGAGATTATAGAAGATATTTGAATATCATGGACTTAGCCATCCTATGACCGATCATTCATTTGGATACTTTGTCAATAATCCATAGACAGGTTAAAAATATATCAAGCCTTAAAATACAACCTATATTTCTTTAAGAAGAGAAAGTTATGTAAATAATTTTAGGATACTAGAGTTAAGCAATAGAAAGCCTTCATATGACCTATGTTATACAAATTATTTGGTAATATCATGTCGTCTTACTAATTTGATCAATATTATTGTGAATTGCTTTCATGTGTTTGGTTTGTGATTATTGAACATATGTTTCAATTATGATTCATTACATGTGTTTGTATCGTGATTCATTATATATGGTTGTGATGGTTCCCACTTATGGTACTTTATTTGTGAAATAGGATGGTTTGAGTTAAATTTGTGATCGAATATAATTTGAGTGTAACTCGAGTATAACGTAAGTGTAATTCAAGTAATTTTTCTCAAACCTATCCAAACTATCCAAATAACTATCCTAATATGATTATAATAAGTTTGGTATAAGTTTTTCTAAATATTTTTTTATTTAGAGTGACTAATTATCTAAATATGGTACTTTTGATTGAATATATGATAGAGTGTAACTCAAGTATAATCAAAGTATAACGCAAGTGTAACTTAATAATTTTTAGCAAAACCTATTGAAACTCCTATGTAACTATTATAATATAATTTTAATATATTTAGTTCTAATTTATTTTAAGTTTAGAATTATTAATTATCTAAATAAAGAATTTATGTTTTGAATTTATAACGTGAGTGTAACCAAAGTGTAAGTCAAGAAATTTTTACCAAATCTATGGAAATATGATATTTGTACATATAATATCATTCTTTTGTAGTTTCTTTTGATTTTTAAATTATTTTGGTCGAAATATGATATTTGTGTTTTGAACCTATCATCAAGTGTAACTAAAGTATAGCTTAAAAAAGTTCCATCAAACCTAACTAAACTTCTCTATAGCTATCTTCATATGATTATAATATTTTGATATCATTTTTTTTATTTTTAGATTATTTTAGGAATTAAATTGTTCGAAAAAGATACTATAGTTCTCGACAGTATCATATGGTCTAGGGGTATGATCTAGGGTGGTATCATAGCCAATGGTTAGTAAACCACTAGACATAAGCGGTATCATCGCCACTAGTTAATGTTACACTATAATGGAATGTAACTCGAGTATAACTGACGAGAAAGTGATGACCACCTTTCTCGACAGTATCATATGGTCTAGGGGTATGGTCTAAGGTGGTATCATAGCCGATGGTTAGTAAACCACTAGATATAAGCGGTATCATCGCCACTAGTCAATGTTATGGAGTGTAACTCGAGTATAATCGATGAGAAAGTGATGACCACCTCCTGCCCATCGGTAACACTAATAATGACATCCTACACCGATGGTATTGATTGTGATTATCGAAGCTTAGCAAGAAGGCAAGGCCAATCTTCTACCTCGACAACGGTGATCGTGACCATCAATGCTCACTGGGATGGCGACGACTACAACTCTTTCAACAACTAGGTTGGGCGACGATGTTCATATTGTCGACGATGACCGTGACCGGTGACAAGAAAGTTGACAATGATGGATGGGATTTTACGATATAATTTGATAGAAATACAATGGTCAATCTAGATATGAATAAATCAAATAATTAGTTTATTTTGAATTGGTATGATCTGATTCACATCAAACAAATCAGTTTAGATAAAAAAAAAATCCATAGTCAAACAGGGTCAATGGATATTATATATCATTATTTAATTTTATAAAAAAAATTGATCCAACTTTGAGAAAAAAAAAGCCTTTGATAAAAAAAATAAATATGAGATACCATCCCATAAAATCTCATATTGGATAAAATGCGCAAAAGTAATGGTTAGGCATATTATGTTAATACGTTAAAAACCTCCATTCCGGAGAAGCACTTCATTAGATGCCACCAAACAACCAACTAACCAATTAGCTCCGAACACGTCGTTTCACTATCTATAAAGAGGACCAATACCCACCTACCTTTTCGGTTATTGGTGCCAACACCGGCCCCACAAAGTAGCAAGACCACGGTAAACGAGTGAGGTAGATAAAAGTACTCTCAGTATATTATATTCGTCTCGCCTCCCTAACAGCCGGCTCTTATTCGCCCTCGCCGATCATTCCACTCCAAATCGTTCTCTTCTCGAGGACCACCGCCGCCCCGGGCGGCATCGAGAGCTCTCCATCTTCTCCTTCCTCTTCTTCTTCCGTCCTCCTTCCTCACGTGTTCCTTGCTTCACCCGCTTCTCTGTGTGCCCTTCTTCTCTGTAGTTAGGGTTGAAAGATCTGTTCGTCATAACACACAGGGAGGGGGCTTGGATGCTTCAGCTGCTGTTCGCGGTGGCGTTCTCGGCGGCGCCGCTGACGCTGTATGTGCCGCCGATGCGGAGCCTGAATCCGTTCGTGGAGGCGGTGGAGATGTTCGCCAGGGAGGCCGCCGTGTACACGCGGCAGGCGTTCCCGCAGCTCCGGCTCGGAGTTCGCCGCATCCTCGCGGTCGCCTCCGCCCGCTTAGGTATATCCCGCTCGTAGATCTGGTCACCGTTCTTCTTCCCCCTTTACCCTCTTTTCGGGAATAATATGCGGAGTTGCGAAGATAATGTTTGATGGAAAGTTTTTGTTGCATAATAAATGTTTCACGTCCTCGGTTTGATGGTGTAAATTGTTCTAGAAAAGAGGCAGAAGTTCTATTGAATGATTAAACGCTATGTCGTGCTTGAAATTGCCCTTTTCCCCTCATTTTCTTTACTGGGATGGTCATTTTTTGTTCTTTTCATTTATATATATATATTGTTTGAATAAAGATAAAAGGAAGATTGAGAGGATTATGGCCTTGGATTTGTATTGATTGTTTTTCCGATTTCGAGTTCGGATGTTTGGTACTTTGGTGAAATCCTGATTAAATCTGAATTTATTATTCATGATGGACAAAAGGCATGGATGAATTTAATCATGTATATGTATCCTTAAAATAATTCTTGGCTTCGAATATTTCTTTTCTTGTGTCCCAAAGATTCTCAAAACTTCCCTTTCCAGAGGTGGTGGTCTGTAGGCTTTGTTTCCAGCATGCTCCATCCGAGGTCGTTCGGTAGGCTTATTCCCAACTTGCAATTGCCAGGATGAAGAAATCATGATATGTCCCTCTGCATTTTATGTCAGCAGTTTCAAATCAAAAGGGGAGATTTGTATTCTCTTGTTTAAAATAAATAAATGAGGTCTGAATTTGTATTCTCTTCTCATAATCTCTGAAGCCTGCCATACTGTTTGTCAGTCCAAAATGTCCAAGATTTCAGCTATTCTAACAACAACAATTATACCACATGTTCATGTGGATGAAGCCTCGGTTGCATGAAACGAGCTGCAAGAGGCAAAGCAAGGGAAGGTGAGGAGGAACTAATGGGGTTGGGACTCCATGTGCAGTGCCTTTTTTATCAGGCTTTGAAAGCCTGGAATCCTCATTTCTGTACTCTTATTTGGAAGAGTGCAGGAAAACCTGTTGCAAATTTCGAAGTGTCAATATTCTCAAATGATATTGCCGATGGATGCAAAGTTAAAGAGAGAGCGTGTCGGCTCTGTTGTGGTTATATTTATATGGGAATCCTAAAAGCTATATATATATATATAAAATGAGGTGACACAGGAGATGAACCGTCAAACCCTTTTATACACTTGCTTTAGCGGATGATTTGATAATCCATATGAGAGCAAGCAAGACGATGACCGAGCTCTTGAAATCTCCATGAAACAGCTTCTGGAAGAAGAGGAATACAAAGGCGGTTCACCTTCATGCTTGTGTAGGGAAATCCAAATTCAATTATTTCAACATGAACCGGTAGAGGATTTATAAGAAGCTCAGTAGCTGTAAGGACAAAATTGTCGTCTCAGGTAGCCATCAGCAACCATTCAAAGGCCAAGCAACACCTCGTAATGACTCTTCAGCTGGCTCCTAGTTTTCTCGATAACTCTTCGTAGTTCTTCCTTTCCTGCTCCACCAAAAAGAGTCAGACTTGGTAGGTTGGAATCATCAACTAGACTAATTGCTATGGAGGGAAGCATAATATTCTTTTGAAAACAAGATATATATATATATATACAAGAATGTATTTCCATCACAGTCTAGGATGCAGAGAAAGATTGCAGCCAGTATATCTACCAGTCAAACATTTATTTATTCAAAATAAAATATGTGATTTGGTAAAAAGTCAAACTAAGGCATCATGCGTTGTTGGAGACGGGAAAAGAGAAAACACACTATCCATCATCTATTTGTATCTATGGACAGCCTAAATATACCAGACTAGTCATGCATCTTCTATATACATCTTCCTAGATTTAAAATAATAATAATAATATTTGTTGGCATGTTTTTTTAAACAAACGCAATGCATATTGCATTCCTTTGTTAGTGTTTCTTTAAACAAAATAATGCACGTGAACGAAAATATAACCAAATCCAAGATGGGTAAGAACAAACTCTCAGTTCTGGTTCTACAGTACCCTACTTCTAGAATTTTCTCTATCTTTTCATTTTCAAAATCACACCAATAATAGCAAACCAATTTGAGATTAAAATAATGGTTTCACAGACTAACAAAGAACCACACAACCACCCTATAAAGTCTTAATCACAAATCTTTGGAGAAATTAAATTTAGATTTGACGAGCAACTAAACCCTTATGGCTAGAGCATGAACAAAGAAATACTGCTTGCTGAAGATTAATTGTAGCTGGTGACCCAAAAACAAAGTGAGCATGCAAGTAATCAAAAGATGAGTTTAATTTAAATGTTGGTCCTGCAGTGATCATGCATCACACTGAAAAGGTTGCTACCGAAATATAACCAGCAGCAAGCAGAAATGGAGCTCAAGAAAGGGCAAATAGAAGGATAATCACTTGGATCTACTTTGTGCAATAAGATATTTCCACATACCTTATCGGCGACAGATGGTTTGATTTTCTGTAAAGCATGCTCAAAGTGTGATGTCTTGATAAACCATGGATTTATATTTTCAATCCCCTGGTCTATAGAATCCTGTTTCTCTTCCAAAGCAGCCATGGCAGCTTCATTCATCTGGTGATTTAAAAACAGTAGTTAAATTCTTTTGCAGTGTAGTTGAGCTAATACAACTACTATAGTAATATTTATATTAAATATAATGATGTTCTTAATAGAAGCATTTTTCTACAAAAAATGAGTGCTTTGACAAAAAAAAATGAAGATGAGTGCTTTGACAAAAAAAAATAATAATAACTTACTCAGATGTACCACCAACCATTATAATAGAGAGAACAGTCCATTCTAATGGATTACCCACCATTATAAGTATTTAAGCAGGAGTCCATTATTAATCACTCAAGAAATATATGCTACCAGGTCAGATAAGTATTCTCAGTGTTCATCTGGTAGGTCAGCGGTGATCAAGCTAGCCCCACATGAGAACCACCAAACTTGGTTTGTTAATAAGTCAGATACAGGTTGAAGAACATGTTCCCCCAATGGTTAGGGTTGGTGAGGATCAAGCTCACTC
Organism: Musa itinerans; assembly: GCA_001649415.1. Lineage (NCBI taxonomy): Eukaryota > Viridiplantae > Streptophyta > Magnoliopsida > Zingiberales > Musaceae > Musa > Musa itinerans. The sequence continues at coordinate 12,360 of LVTN01000070.1, read as the reverse complement.
AGGCGTATAAAAAGGTAGTCTTGGAAACTACCTTTGGGCCTAAGTTTAGACGTTATCCCATATTTAGTATTGCTTTTGCTCTGAAAGAAGTGAACAACTTTTATTCATAAGCAATTATTTGCATCCCTCCAACCAGCAGTTAAATAAAAATAAAGCCCCGTGGAAAGGGGAAAAGATGGGTAAAACGTACCAAAGCAGCTAAATCAGCACCAGTGAGGTTGTTGCATTGCTCGGTACATGCCAGGGCTTCCAAATCTACATCTGCTGATATAGGCTTCTTTTGAGCAAGTGCCTTCAAGATTAGTTGACGTTCATCAGAACTAGGTAAAGGAACATAAAGGACTTTCCCAAATCTGCCTGGTCGTAACACAGCAGGATCCATAACCTCAGGTCTGCAAAGGTATCGACTTCTTAAATAACATTGAGTGTGAACCGACAAATGCATTAAGGACAGAAGAAAACTTACCTGTTTGTAGCTCCAATGACATAAACACCCTGTCGCCGATCAGCACCATCTAACTCAATGAGTAGCTGCAGGGATTGACAGAATGATTTAAATGAAATGACAATAAAAAGATATAGGGCAGTTTGTGTATTTGAACCCAGAGCTATAAGAAAGATATAACAAGATCGGAAGCAAAATAAAATGACCAGCAAACCTGGTTTAGCAATCGTTCAACAACCCATCCACCCTCTCTTCCACGCTTAGTTGTCAAAGCATCCACCTACAGAAGGTACAAAAGATAGGAATTAAATGCTAAAACATAATAAGCATCAACTGACCAAGGAATCTATCACTCACTTGTTTGACCAAGGAATATCTATCACTTCCTTGTTTCTTTTCGTCCAAAAGTTACAGAATTATTGATAGTATTGCATGATAAAAATGTATAGGCTATTCAACTTAATATCAAATCATCGATGGGTGATTGGTTCAGACTTGAAACTCAAATTGCAATCCAAAATCATCCATAGTAATACGTGTGCCTCTCCCATTTCGTCTTGCACAGCTGCCTGTGGCTGCCTGCCATGAGCCGCCTGGTATGCTGCCTCATCCTCTTCCTCTTCCTCCTTCCCCTTCCTCTACCCCCACTATCTCTTCTTCCTCTTCCTCCACTACCGCCTCTTCTTCGTTTCTCTCCCTCCTCCTTCCTCTTCCTTCCTCCTCTTCCTCCACCGCCCCTTCCTCTTCTCCTTCTTCCTATTCGAAATATCGGTACGTTGGTACACCGGTAACAACTCCAACCCATGATCGATACCCAAGGAATATCTATCACTTCCTTGTTTCTTTTCGTCCAAAAGTTACAGAATTATTGATAGTATAGCATGATAAAAATGTATAGGCTATTCAACTTAATATCAAATCATCGATGGGTGATTGGTTCAGACTTGAAACTCAAATTGCAATCCAAAATCATCCATAATAATACGTGTGCCTCTCCCATTTCGTCTTGCACAGCTGCCTGTGACTGCCTGCCATGAGCCGCCTGGTATGCTGCCTCATCCTCTTCCTCTTCCTCCTTCCCCTTCCTCTACCCCCACTATCTCTTCTTCCTCTTCCTCCACTACCGCCTCTTCTTCTTTTCTCTCCCTCCTTCCTCTTCCTTCCTCCTCTTCCTCCACCGCCCCTTCCTCTTCTCCTTCTTCCTATTCGAAATATCGGTACATTGGTACACCGGTACCAACTCCAACCCATGATCGATACACCAATGTATTGAATCTCGGATTTTGATGATGAAATCAATTGATGAAGTTAAGATCTAATCTGTGTTTTGAGTGACGCAGAACTAACTTCGATCAGAAAAGACAAATCGATTAAAGCAGGAGGAATCGGACGTTGGGCCGGAATGAAACATCTCAGGAGATTAAACGTCGAGCCGGAGGATCGATCGACGTACCGACAAAAGGACTTCATGCCATGAGTTCGGGCATCGGGCCGAAGGATCAGACATTGTACCAAGGAGATCGGAAGTTACGGGAGTCAACATGCCGATTGGGCAATACGCCGAAGGATCGGACGAAGCGTTGGATGAACCAATGACATGCCGGACAACATAGGATTCAAGCTTGTAATCGTGTGTCTAGATCGAGTTAGTTAAGACTAATTGAGTCGGTTTTGGGATGAAACAATGTCAACTCAATTAGGGGCCAATTGGGTTTGCTGTTTGGCCGATTCAATGACTTGTACCAGGGTTTAGCGGTGATACCGTCTAGTGTCAGTGTGTCAAGCGATGGTATCGCTAGACTGGGCGGTGGTACCGCTAGTACCCCGAAAACCCGAGTATTCGAATTTTGGCTCCAATTTTTGAAGTCATTTGAGGTCTATAAATACCCCACAAATTCTTGCTTAGGCATAGCAAGAAAGTAGAACAAAACTCTGTAATTCTAAAGTTGTAAACCCTTATAAAGTATAGAATCCCTCCTCCTAAAGTTTAAAGACTATTATAAGGGAGAGTGTGAGGGAAACTTTATAAAAATGGGGTGTAAAGGTTCTCTCCTGAGCCTTTCAAAAGGAGAAAAGAGTTGTAAGGGTAGTTGATCTTCGCTCGTTGGAAAAAAGATCGTTAGTGAACATCAGCGGCCTCGACGGAAGAGGAATCGGGAGTGGACGTAGGTCATGACAACTGAACCACTATAAAACTCGATTTGCATTTCTATTTTATCGTTTACCTTTATTGCAAACTGCTTTACTTGCTCATTACATTCTTATGAAGGTGTTCAAGTTAAACATATTTCCGATATAATTTTATCAAACGAGATTTTATTCAAAACTTTTACGAAAGCACTAATTCACCCCTCCTTCTTAGTGTCGATTTCGATCCTAACACAGTGTACCTTATGTTTGTACATTGATACAAACTCCAACCCATGATCAATACAGCTCCGGTACGTGAAACAAGGGAATTAATTCCCTGCTTAATAGCATCCTATATAACAAAAGTCATCTTTTCTATTTCAAGAGAAAAAAAAAGAAAAATAGTATATGTTTAACAATGTTTCTGCATTTTCTTAAATACTATTGTTGACAGAAATTATGAAACCAAAAAGGTATTTTTCAAAAAATCCCTCTTCCAACAACATTTCCCACTTCAATCACACTACCATCCTCCACAACATCTGTCTCTGATTTTACAGAAACCTGCACTTCAATCACACTACCATCCTCCACAACATGTCTCTGATTTTACAAAAACCTATCAGGAAAAGAAAAGAGAGAGTATGAATACCTAGAAACAATGACACACAGGCCCTCAATGAAACATCAGACTAAGGTCCGCAATACCGTACCGTACCAGAGTTTCGACCTGGGCTCGATACAGTACGGTATGGGTGTACCGACCACGGTACGGTATGGGTGTACCGAGTGGTACACTCAAGTATACCGACCATGTACCGAGCACTGTAGCAGTGCTACAGTGCTGCGGTATACTGTTTATAGTGCTACAGTAATACAATGCACTGCTACAGTGCTACAGTGCAAAACTGGTACGTACCGCCCGATATCAGATACAGTGCTACAGTGCAAAACCGATACGTACCACCCGATATCAGGCGGTCCGCATACCGGTAACCTATCGGACCGGTACGTACCGCCCGTACCGGGCGGTACACATCGATACGACAGACCATGATCAGACAATTTAATTAATTGTCTGTTTGAGACAGTCCGCTTAAGCATCTGCTAATTGCCAGAACACAGGTAATCTAAGTGCTGTCTGCAAATGGTAATCATTTTCTAAACATGATGCTCGGGTGTCAATTTTTGTATTTAATTGTACAGCTTACATGATGTCAATACAAAATTACAAATGATTTCAATTTAACAATTTCTTGATAGGTGTTTCTTTTTAAAAAAAAACTATAATGGGCATGTGAATTTCAAAATCCAGAATCCTGGAACACGTGATCTGTCACATCAGTTTAAAGGGATCTAAAACTATTATTATGCTGTAACAGGTTTCCATTCAAATGTAGTCCATATGGGTTTAAACTCTTTACATGTCAGTGCATGCTACCAACGAAACATGATACAGTAAATGCAAATTCATAAATCAAATGATACAAACACAGAGTATCATATATCTGATAATGATGTGGCAGTAAAGTACCTCATCAAAGAATAGTATGCACGGAGAACATGTTCGGGCACGGCTGAATATTGTTCTAACTGCCAGCTCACTCTCACCAACATATTTGTTCAACAGTTCAGGCCCCTGACCTCAACAAATAAAGAATGCAATTATCGAATTTAAAAAAATCCAAAATTCAACTGTCCAATCATGTAGACTGTACAAGAACATCCAAAAAATGGGTACAGTTATAGAGAAGTAATAATGCAGAGTAAAAGAAGTAAAACCTTGATGTGTATAAAGTTGGCCCCTGCCTCATTCGCTACTGCCTTGGCAATTAATGTTTTACCACAACCTGGAGGCCCATAAAGCAAAAATCCAGCCTCCAAATTGATTCCAAATTCCTGAAATACATGGCAGTATCATGAGCAAAGAAAGTATGATACCACGAGAAAAAAGAATGGTTTTCTTCCAAATAACATGCAAGAAGAAAATCCTAATCAAACGAACATAGCAGGTGAAGTGAAAATAAACAGATAGTAATATTCAACACATTATGTCTATTTTAACATTTTATTTATGCTACTTATGCCTAAGACACTAAATTTAGTTTACCTCATAAGCCTCAGGGTGTTTTACACGTTGAACTATATATCGATCAAACTCTTTCCTCAGTGAAGTAAGACCACCAACATCTTCCCATGTAACATTAGGTATTGAGGAAAATCCTTCTCTTCTGGAAGAGGGTTGAACCATTTTTACTGCTTCCTGCAAAATGTCTCTCAATTCCAATAATCATTTGCAGAGAAATGAGTGTAAACTACACTAAATGATCCTGCATAGAGCTTATATTAATAACATCAGACAACCATGCAGTGGGCCCCAGAAGTAAGATATAATGAAAAAAGTAAGAAAACAAAGATATGATTTGAAAAATGGCAACAAATCAAGAAAAAATCAAGGCATCAAGCATATTATTTCAACAAAAATCACATCCAAGCAATATAATGAAGTAAAAATGCTAATTGAGAATACAAAACATAACCAGGACATTGCTTCAGCTTTGATGATTTGACTGATGGTGTCACAGTTAATTATGCAGTAGAAATCATAATTAGTCGAATATCATGTATAAGCACAGATAAAAGAGCATCTTCATAATTCTTGAATATGCAGCCAGAGATACTGTTTGCCTAAAAAATATTTCTCAATGGGTAATTTTTTATGGCCATAAGAATAATTGAAGCATTAAAATAAATATGTAAAAAGAATAGTTGAACGTTACAGCTTGGTGGTGGTGATGTTGAACATACCAAGGAAAAGTTAATTAGAACATAACTTGATAACCTTAATGCAAAAAATTCCTATGCTCTTATGATATTCCACTGGAAAATTTTAGCATGCAAGAACTATCAAACCAAGGCAATATCAATAATCTGAGAAACAAAATTTGACCTTTCGACAATATAGCTAAGTTGCACATCGAAGCACAACAATGCAAGCTTAGACCACCATTGCTAACTGCAACTTTTTATATAATACATTGCCAAACCTTTCAATGGCGATAAAAAGATCCATGTAGCCATCCCAAATAGTTGGGACTTATGGCTTTGTTGTTATGTACATTGCCAAAACTGGAGACAATTACTTTGTTTTAGCTCTATGGACATCTAGACTTCATCCTTTCAAATAGTTGCATTGTGCTTCCATTTACAATTCACCCTCGAAATCCTGTCTTCATGAAATCATATACTTGTTTCTTTCCAAAACAAGATGTTTTTATAAATACTTCAGAAGTTTTGGGGGGCTTTGTTCCATTTGCTTTGAGACAAAGATTGCACCCATGGCAAAATTTGTCATCCACCTTATACTTATAGACTTTTCTGAAACCTGGGAAGTTTTTTATAGGTAATAGGAAACTCATCCAATAAGATTCATTGCAACAAGGCAACGCTATCTAACAGCTAACTAACATTTTACAATTTCAAGCAATTTGCTTGCTCCGCATTTACTGGCTATTTTGCATCAGTATCCAAGAGATGGCATAAGGTCGGTATGCTTCTAACAGCTAACTAGCCTTTTATGTTTTTCAAGCAAGTTCCTCTTTCTCCGCGTTCACTGGCTGTGTAACACCTATCATATATAGCACAGGAAAGAAAAAGGTGTAGACCTCATATATACCACTATTTAGATTATAATAAAGCAAATGGCTATTTCTAGTTTAGCCATACTTAGTCATATAGTTAATTAAAAAAATATATAATAAACTTAACCAAATTTATTCTTCTCTAAAACTATAAAGATCATAAACCATAGCCATAGAAAACATTTTTAGGCATGAAAGAGACGTATACATAAATTTATTTGACAGGGTACCTCGAAGTCGACCATGGTAATGCTAAGACTTTCAACTTCCTCCTTATCCCAGGGTTGCCTCCACCAGTCACCATTATCCTTTTCTTTTAATTCACAAGAAATATGAGACCTTCTTTTATCAATTATTCGCTTCATTGCCAGGTTTCCTGCTTTATTGACCAATGCAGCCAAATCAGCCCCCACAAAACCTGGAGTGGACCTGGCTATCTTAAAGAGGTTAAATTGTCCTTCAAGTTTAAGGTTACGAGTGAGCACCGACAAAATTTCAAGTCTTCCATTTTCATCAGGGACACCCAAAACAATCTCGCGGTCAAACCGTCCAGGCCTTCTCAATGCTTGGTCCACTGCATCAGGTCTGTTTGTAGCACCAATGACAAGAACATAACCAGGCTTTCTATCAGAAGTTTCTGGTTCTGAGTTAGCATCAGTTGATCTAAGTGACTGGTGAGATTCATCCATGCAAGTCATTAGTTGTGTCACTATCCGGCGCTCCATCTCTCTCTGCAGATTTTCCCTCTTGGAAGCAATGGCATCAATCTCATCTATGAAAACTATCGAAGGAGCAGTCCGGTATGCCTTATTAAAAAGGTCTCTTATATTCTCCTCAGAAGCACCTGAAACAGTATTTATCAGTCAACACACAATTGTAGACGACTGCTTGATGGATTTGTGAAGAATAAATATAAAGAAAGAAAAAGCCCCTTCCATCATAAGTACAGCAATGAAGACACTGCATATTTCATTACTAATTCAGACTACAAATTGAGCATTAGCAATTTACGGGCAAAACAGTAATTCCATGACCAAAGGGATAATGATCTTTTGTTATAAGCAATTCCATGCAGTAAAAGGGGGAACATCATATTCATAATTACAAAAACAGTAGTTCATTTGACATAAATATGTTAGAAAATCCGTTTCCAATTGTCAAGATGTCAGAGAAGCAACTTAAACATGGTCAATTGTTGGCTTACCAAAAAAGAACATTGATTCTATCTGAAATGTCATTATTAGGGGTAGAATATAAAGCATGAATACTAAGATGGAACAAAAACCACAACATGACAACAACGTGCCAACATGGCTTACGTTTGAAATATATGATGCAGAATAACATGGATACAACAATTAATAAATACATTTCTTTCCAATATTGTTTTAGTTAATACATATCAAGAGATATATGTTCAGCTTGCAAAACATATGATGACCCTATACATGACCTATGACAAACAAAAAAGATATTCACATAAATGACAACCAATCATGAAAAATACTTCTGTTACACTATAATTCACACCATAACATTCAAAGTAAAAAAAAAAGCATGCATATTCAACATTAACTGACAAAAAACTTCAATTTTGTATCAGCTGAATGTTGACAGTAATGCCTTAAAGGATGCTCCATCCAGTCAAAATCATATCAGTAGGCACATGTAACTGATTGTCTAAAGTGGTCACTCAAATGGATCTTTCGATTCAATTGGATCTTCACTTGAAGCAATTCCTATCACTTAAACCCACGCCCTAACCTAGCCATAATGCAAAGTTTAATTATGCCTAAAGAAATGGATAACATGCAATGAACTCCAATATGAATTCAACTTCATTCACCCTATCCACCTTCCAAAGGCATTCAAGTAGACCTGTCGTATAGTGATCAGCATTAATCAACAGCAGAAATCATCAGCTTAAAATTTCAAGATAGTGAGATTGATAATGAATTATGAAGAGCATAATCTTATGGTTAAACCTTCATATGAAAAATATGGTTCTCATAGAACTCTCATCAGATTGTGATAAGTAAATTGCATACATCAAAATTGATTATCGCTTCAATTCTAAATCAAGAAGAAGATAGAATATCTCACCAGAAACTCCTGAGACGATTTCTGTTGCAGAGATCTTGTAAAATGGGACGCCAGTCTCATTAGCTATGGCATGTGCAAGTTTTGTCTTCCCGCACCCCGGAGGGCCATGTAAAAGAATCCCAGCCATTGGCCTCACTCCAAGTTGTTGCGGCAGCTCCGGATGGCACAGTGGAACAATCACCTCCATCATCAGTTCCTCCAGCACCGCCTTTATCCCACCAAGATCATGGAACCTTGGCCCCTGTTCCCTTACATCATCTACCATCACGCTGCCACCACCACTACTTCCCTTCTCGACTGACATTGGGTTCTCAACGCCACTCCCCCCATCAACAACAGGCTGCATGTTCCTTGGCTTCTCCACCTCCATCTCCACATTGCGCTCTTCCTTGTCTACCCGCTTTGGCCCCTTGCCATAACTGTCACGGAGCATGGATTTCATCAGATCAAACTCTGGCTCCACCTTAGCATCGAAGACAGAATCATCCGTGGACGACGTAGCTGAATCATCGTCGGACGAATTCGATAAAGGAACTCGTTTCCCAATCCGGCGCCGGAGGTGTTCGGACTCCGCGCGCAGCAGACGCTTCTCCTCGGCCTCAGATCGTCTAGGCGTTCTACGAGAACAGCCGGCGCTCGCGAGGGAAGTTCTGGTGCCCTCATCGCCTTCATCGTTATCATCGTCGTCGGGTGCTGCGGTGGCGGATGAGGGCCTGCGGCTGAAAGAATCTAGGGTTTTTCGGACATGGAGTGTGAAGGGCTGGAGCTTGACGCGCGAGTAGTCAGGATAGAGGGAGCGGAGGCGTTGCACGACGACATCGACATCAACGAAGGCGCCGTCTTGCTCGGAAAGCACTTTGGAGGAAGCGATTCGACGGCGGAGAAGGGCGGCGGAGAAGGAAGTGGGCGATCGGCCGCTGTCTCGCCTTAGCCGCTTTCCCATGTCGCTCATGCGGTTCAGCGCTCTTGACCAAAACCGAGGGTTTAACGAAGACAAGGTCGGTGTAGTTACCGGAAGGGTATGCGATAGCATGTGAGTAATATTTGTCGTCCCAAATTATATTTGTGGTTGTGTATCTACGTAAGTTTTCAACGGTGGATGTGAGAGAAGCCCAATACATCTAACGGCTCTTACAGTAAAAATATATGGGCGAATTATGAAAAAAAGTCTCCTAACTTTGATAATGTTTTATATAATGCCCCAGCTTTAAATTTTTTTCATTCAATACTTTTTTAAAAATGATCATGCTACCCCCATGATGATCACCCTTCCTCTCCTCGCTCAAGCTAGCCCCAACAGTTACTCCCCTCCTTTTCATCGAACAAGTGCTCATCGCCATCAACGCCCCTAGTCGCCTTCACACATGGGGCTGCTCATGCTCGTGATAAATGATGGAGGTGGCAAGTGCTAGTGTGGGCGCTCGCAACACCCCAAGGATTCGACTAGGGCATAGGGATAATGGGAAAGACAACGCAAGGAAGAGACGATGATAAATCTGATAGGGGCAAAGGTAAAATAACATTTTCATATGACTAGGAGCACCATGCAAAATTTTTTAAAATTAGGACACTATTTGAAAAATTCTCAAAGTTAAGCTTTGGAAATTTCTAAGAATTCACTTAAAATATATTCTAATTTAGGTGAATTCTCATAAGAAACCCTATCTTTGAGAAATTCCAACACGACACCTCAACTTTCAAAAAATTTTGTAGAGCATCTTTTTTTTTTTAAATAACTATTTTGCCCCTGGCTCTTATTGGACCTATCTCCACCTTCACCCTGCACCCCCTCTATCCCTTTTGCCCCGTCAGATCTATCCTCGCCTCTATCCTTGACTCTTGTCAGACTCGCAGCTTCTACCCTTATGCAGGAAGTGACAACGATGACAACAATGACCTTATCGTACCCTCTCTTGCATGCAAAGGCTATTGTTGCCTTTTTATACCTTACCAAACTCTCCCCTATATACGAGGGCGAGACGAGTTCGACGAGAGCCATGGAGGTAACGACAAATCCAATGGGACAGAAAAGAGGGGAGGCGATGCAGGACAAAGGCGACAATAAATCAGACAAAAATAGTGAAATATTGGTCTTTTCACATAACAAGAACGCTATAAGAGAAAATTCACCCTTTCAATTTTAACAAAAACCAAGAGTGAGAAATGACATGGCAGGGACCGTGGACCAAAATCTCATGCCGGAATCTCAAAAAAGGCATCAATCAAGCCAGAGCGAGATGGTAAATTGAAGGAACAGTGGCCCACTATGATTCCTAGCAAGAATCTTGAAATGCCAATTTATACTACTTTCATTGTTTGTCCTTGATACATATTTAGCGCATACACAAATGTAATGAGCACTTTCTCGAACTGGTACAAAGTTGAACATTTCACACTTCATACGACAAATAGGGAATGCTGGCCAAATGATTCTATCGATTCACCTATTTGAAATATACAACTCTTAGATAAGGACAACTCAGGAATCAATCTAGTTTCTGTAAACCTCTAACATGAAGACTACAACAAGAGAGTGAAAACAAAACAGCTTCTGCAGTGTAATTTGGCTAAACACGTCTATGCAATTTGCTAAATAGAAATCATTATGGCTTCAGTTCTTCAGCTGGTACCTCAACAAAGCAAATTGGACATGCCTGCAACACAAAAATTTATTCAGCATTAGTGGATAAACTTTCCAACAAAACCTGCATCAACCAAGAAGAGCCATCTTAGCTACCTTGTTTATGTTGAGCCATCTTGTCACACAGACAGAATGGTATGAGTGCTTGCATGGAAGAATCATTTGTCGATCACCTCTCCTATATTTCATCTGGCAAATGACACATCTGGAACCAGAAAGTGATATCATCAAACAAAACCCACATAGCTAAAATGTCTCAGAAGTCCAATCTTTCATCATTGCATGTGTGCCAATGTGTGCATATCTCTGTAAGTATTTGTATGAATATATATGATATTTAAATATGTTTATAAATGCATTCACAAGCCCTGCATATATGTTCAGAGGCCCTTTTTTTTAAAGCATTTTCACAAAAAGTGTGTGCTGATCTAGAGAATTTGACAACGAATTTTGATGGTTGCCAAAACATGCAAGTGGTGATGTTTGATTAGAGAAGGATGAAGATATGTTGTTACTTACAAATAACTAAGCAAAACAAATACAAGTAGCAGAATAATAATGCAGAACATACCCAAGGAAGCATAGAAATGTGATGGTATTCAACAAACAAGAAATACACTGCAAGTAAATTGTGGTTGTTTATGAAAAGTTTGCTTCAGCTCGTCTGTAGTCTAACTATGCTTGTCATATTTAGTGAACCTTTCGAAGAACAGTTCTGAAGTTGTCATCAGCAACATGTGGGTGATGAAGGACTGTGTTTGAAATTTTGGATTCTTTATCAGGAACAAATTATTCCAGATATCTAGACTTCCTAACAGGATGCAAGATAAACATCTCTGGCAAATAAAGACTGAAATTAGCAACACAAGTAAGCAAACCACACACTATAATCCAGATGACGACAAATTGGATCTAACCTATGATAGAAGTCAGATTAGGGTACGCCTTACCAACTATAGCTCAACCGTATGGCCCAGTGCTACATCAACATAAAAAACTACTGTTCTAAATATGTTGCCTCCTAACAACTACTACTAACTCCGCATGTGTTGACATGCAGTGGATAATGGATACTACTCGTGCAACAAACCTGATGAGACAAAATTGGTTCCTCTTGTTCCCTGCCCAACCCCACAAGCGGCAGGCGGTTATGAGAACCCCACTTTAAAACAGGACATAAGGCATGTAAGAGGACTCTTCTTCTGTCTTTTACATTTCAACTCTTAAATTAACTTTTCCTACGCTGTAATCATTCCCTTTTAAATAAATTGACAGGAACAATTTGTGGGATACCCACCAGAGCATATTCTAAGCTCCACCCTTTCCATGTTCCCAGGTGGAACCATCAGGGTCATCAGCTCATCAGAACTCTTCCTCCCTCAGACATGGTGTTCCTCATC
>LVTN01000068.1:609626-640317 GCA_001649415.1 Musa itinerans | reverse complement strand
ATTGATAGTTGGACTTGATATAGTATTATTGTGTTTATTGGACTTATTGGCTTATTTTAAAATATGGCCATGTATAAAATGCTTTTCAAAATTCTTTGGAATCCAATTAGATAAAATTATTTTTTTAAACAAATTTTGTTTTGTTTATTTTTATTTTGAACATCTCTTTTATATCTTATCAATTAATTGGCCAAGTGGGAGAATATTGATTTTGTGGCCCTTTATAATTGGATAAGATATATAATATAACTAATTGGGTTCTGTTGATATATTTTTGCCAATAGAATAGAAGTCCACTTACGGAACAATTCCTTAGGAGATAACCTTGATGGGAGGAAATCTCCTAAGATCTTATCGTAGACCCTCTGCTCTCGCCTATAAAAAGATAGGACCTCTAGGGACTGAGTACACGTTAGCATGTATACACGTACAGACGTACCTCTCCGTCTCCGTTGAGGGATTACACTATTAATCTTAGTTGGTATACACGTACAAACGCACCTCTCCATCTCCTTGCAGATTCCTAGCGGATTTGGATTAAAGACGATGCTTATAGCGATCTTGGATTAAAGACGATGCTTGCAGATCAAACAGAAATCTCTGCACAGATGGTATCAAAAGGTACGTATCGCTAAACGAGATCTATGAATTTGATTTCTGTTCCTGGCATAAAAGTTATTTCAGCATTATATGTAGCATATTACAATTTTTATGCTTTCACGTAGATGACGCGGGTGTCGTCGTCCATCAGCATCATCCATCATCCATTTCGGGACTGAAGCAACTGAAGTTGGAAGACAGAGGTTTGTATTGGGAAAGATTAGTTATGAGGTTTTGAATCTTTACAATAAATATTAGATTTTTTTAATTAAACAATATATAATTTAATATTAAAAATATATTATAAATAATTTAACAGTTATGATATAATTTAAATTATGTCTCATTTAATTCACATAAATAAGAAAAAAAGATTTTGATATTTTTTTGTTTTCTTAGATTCATAACTCTATATTTAGTCTTTTCACAACAAAATGATATGAGAGAGAGATTCTTTGGATCGTTTTATATATAGGTAGCATTATGTTTAAATTAATAACAATCGATTATTTTGTTTGAAAATCTAAAATGAAAAATATCTTATTTTGTAAATATTTATGTGAGCAAAAGGCGAAACCAATTTGTAAAACAAACATAGTGGGAACGAATGAATAGAAAAACTATTAGTAGTTTGATTAGGATTGATAATGGTGTATTATATCATGTATCTTAGGAACAAATACATATTCTATGTGGATTAAATTGACAAACTTGCATGAGATGAAAATCCCACATAATAAAGGTTTTTTGGTTAAAAGACTTGTTAATTTGAGATATAAAGATGAAAATAATATGGTTGGACACATGACTTTCAAGATATTATGAATCAATTGAGTAATATGAAAGATTTAGGCTTGCATTCTCCTTAGCACTCTACTTGATAGTTGGAAATTTTTGATAATAACTCTTAATAATTCTACTCATAATAATAAGTTTTTTTATGAGTGTAGTTAAAAAAAACTCTATTAAATAAAGAAACTATAAGAAAGGAACATGAATTCTCTAAATTTTAAAAATTATAAGAAGTCAAGAGGAAGGTCCAAATCAAGATCAAGAATGAGAGTGTAGAATATTAAAAAGAGAACAATAAAAAACAACACAATGAAGAAAAGAAAAAAGAAAAAGATATAACTGCAGTTGCACTTGATGATAATGTTATTATTACAATTTGTGATAGGTGTAATTAATCTCACCTATTGGGATTCTACTTGATTTGTGATCTTATACAGGTGATGATTTGGTCATGTCAAAATGAGAAATAATACAATGACAAAAATTATGGACATTGTGATAAGTTGGGGCACATGAAAAAAAAAGAGCATAGAATATTTAAAAGAGAATAATTAAAAGAAGGTAATAAAGAAAAGAAAAAAGAAAAAGATACAACATACGGTTGCATTTGATGGTGATGTTATTATTATATTTTTTGTGTCAGTGTACTTAATCTCATCTCACTTATTGGGATTCTACTTGTTGAAATTTTTACATCTTATACAGGTCATGATTTTGATCATGTCAAAATAAGAAATAATACGATGGCAAAAATTATGGACATAGGAAAGTTCTGTGTGAAAAACCAATATTAGATGCAAAATAGTATTAAATAATATTATATATGTTCTTAAAATGAATCCTTAACTTAATTTCTACATGTGTACTTGATGATGAAGGTTATGTCAATATCTTTAATAATGAAAGATGAAAGCTCACAAAGATAATCTTGTACTTGCAAAAGGAAGAAAATAAAATAACCTCACCTCTATATGACACAAGTGAAATCAATTGAAGGAGAAGCTAATGTAATTGATAACTCTAGTAAATTATGACATAAGAGGCTTAGTTACATGAACAAGAAGGGACTTTATATTCTTGTTAGAAAAAAAATTTATTCCTATGACAAGTATACCTCTTAAAACTTTGTTTAGTTGGTAAGCAAAATAAAATTGCATTACATGGATTGTCTTCTTCTAGAAATTAAATATTTTAGATTTAATTTATATTGATGTCTGCACTATGAATATTGAAATTGCATTGCTTTTATTACTTTGGAACACAAAGATCTCTAGTGCTTAGTGTGTTTAAGTATTTTCATGTCTATGTTGAAAGAGAAACAAGAAAGAAACTTAAATGCATAATGTTATAGTATATAGAGGGTTATTTGAAATATATTATAGGGAATACGATATCAAGTATGAAAAGATAATTCTTAAGAAACCACATCATAATAGAGTTACAAAGAAAATGAATCCCACAATTGATGAAAGAATGAGATGTATGCTTTCTGCTAAACTTTCTAAATCTTTTTGGAGTGAAACTATGAGAATTGTAGTGGATTTGATTAACCTTTCTTCTCCGGTTTTACTCGATGATGAAGATGTTCCAAAAATAATATCGACGAAGAAAGATGTTTCTCATAATCACTTAAGAGTATTTCGTCATAGGTATTTATTTATTTTTCAAAAAAATAAAAGATCAAAGCTTGATAATAAATCTAAATAATATATGCACACGAAGAATTTACTTGCAGATTATGAGATTCTAAAAATAAGAAAATCATCAAATGCAAACTATTTAAGATTTTAAAAAAATCATAAGTTAGAGTCATTCAATGGACAAATATATGGTGAGATGTATTAAAAAACACAATGAAATAATCTTTTTAATAATATATTTATCACTTTCATATATTCATGACTTTGTATCTGATCTTTTCTAAGATAGCGGGTGGCACATTTCGTAGGCAGGGAAGGCTGGCGCAATGGATTCTTTGGTGGAGGTGGGAGAGAAGCACGACTCTTAAAGCTCTGCGTTATGCTGCCATGGAGACGAAGCGAAGCGCCTTTCGTTCGGTGCTTCCTTTACATCGGGACGTGCATCGCTTCGCTTGGCGGATCAACGCATTGGATTGGGTTATCGGGTTCGGGTTTCAACCCGAGTAAGACCCAAACTTTAGTGGAACCGGATCCAATAAGGATCCAACACCTATAATGCCTTCACACCTATAAGGATGCTCGGTAGAGGAGAGGTCAACTCGACGAGGCACGCATCCGGGTTCGTCCGTGCTTCGTGCAAGGCCAATGGTGAGCGTAGCGTCATGGGAGTGCTCGACAGAATGCCAAGGCATCATGAACGATGCCCACAAAGCAAGTCAAACTCTGGAATCGGTGGTGTGATCTTTGATCTGGACATGTACGACAGGTTGCATCATACTTACGCGAACAGCACGATGGAAGAACAGCACCGGGGCACGGTGCTTGGGCTTTTGGAGTCCACCATGTTCTATCTGCACCTGAATCCCCCACCCAAAAGTGGTTCTATCTCTATGTCTC
Organism: Musa itinerans; assembly: GCA_001649415.1. Taxonomy (NCBI): domain Eukaryota; kingdom Viridiplantae; phylum Streptophyta; class Magnoliopsida; order Zingiberales; family Musaceae; genus Musa; species Musa itinerans. The sequence continues at coordinate 636,388 of LVTN01000068.1, read as the reverse complement.
AGGCCTCTTAGCTACAGCAATCATTGCCCCTTGTTTGACACCAGAACAAGGCAAGACCATGCCTCCTTCGTTGGAGGCTCTGTGATCAACAGTATTATCAAACTGAGAGGAAGGGGCTCACTGATGACGTTCTTATTGCGGTGGCATGAGGTGTGCAGATAACAACAGTCTTTGTTTCGAATGAATTCCTAGTTTTCATGGGGGAATTCTTATGGCCTATCGATCTTTGTATTCAGCAAATCTTTATGCTGGTTTACTTTTGCTCACTTGATGAGAGCTATAGCTTTGTGCGAGCTTTTTACTGATCAGAAGAGCAGATTGGGAATGATTTAGGCACTATATATTGCAGTAAGGTCAATGATAGGAGAATACTCTGATACAGTACATGGTAGCAAGGTACGTACTGTTAAGCTCCATCATCATTAGATTCCAGTTTGAGACAGTCGAGAAGCACCATAGGACCCGCACGATAATTGGGGTGTGTGTGCTTGCACGCATGATTTGATGCAGGGAAATGTTATGTGGGGTATTCGGCCATCATTAACTTCTCCATGTTGATCTCTTGCTCGGCACCCCACCTCCATTTTCTACTCTCTTGGTCTCCAAACCCGTGTCTCTTACGTCTGCTATATCCACCACGGCCATGAATCTTAGCACCATATAAGCTCCTGGATCATCCTCTTCTTCTTCTTCCTCTTCCACCGCCGTTGATACAAGTTGTCAGAATGAGTGACCTCCCTCCTGGTTTCCGGTTCTTCCCTACCGATGAAGAGCTCGTCGTCCATTTCCTCTCCCGCAAGGCTTCGCGTCTGCCATGCCAGCCTGATATCGTCCCCTTCCTTGATCTCCGCCGCTTCGATCCATGGCAACTAAATGGTCAGCTTAACAGTGCTCACCTGTTCTTCTTGCTCGATCGTCATGCATGACTTGGACCCATCACTTTGTATCGATACGTAACCTTTAGGTAAAGCCCTGCAAGGAGGCAACCACTGCTACTTCTTCAGTCACGCCACCGTAAACAAGGTCTCGCCGAGCGGCTACTGGATGCCGGTCGGAGCAAAGGAGACGGTCACGAGCGGCGACAAGGATGTCGGTACAAAGACTACTCTTGTCTTCCACATAGGAGAAGCCCCTCTGGGGGTAAAAACCAGTTGGGTGATGCATGAATACCGACTCTTGGAGGACGGCGCTGCTGTTCCCAGTAGCAGAACCAACAGAAACAGCAGTTCTTCTGCATCCAGAGCGAGAGGGAACAAGAGACCGGTGAGTGCATTAAGCCCTCACGCTATCTTTCCCTGTAATAGATCTCTCACTGAATCTCCCTTTGTTTGCCAGGATCTTAACCTCGCAATTTGCCGAGTCCAGGAGGCGAGCTTCTTCGGCGTCGAGGAGACCGAGCTTTCGTGCTTGGACGAGGTGTTCTTGTCCTTGGATGATCTCGACGAGATAAGCATGCCGTATTAGGATTCATGCACGTAGTTTCTCGATCAAGGCGTGTTCCTGTCGCTGTGTGTGTGTGTGTGTGTTCAAGCATATATGTATAGATCAAGTGAAACAGTTCTTCTGCCAATGAGATTATAATCAACTCTTTGGCCTTTAATCTTGTATTCTCCTCCATGCACTGTTGATTTGCTAGTTGTCAGTGTTCTTTAATCTGCAACAATGCAGAAGGTGTTTTGTCCCAATAAACTCTCTTTGAAAGATGAGAACTGCACAAGAAAAGTGAGTTTCTTTCGTAGTGACTTGTGCCTAACTTCATTGGCAAAGTGCTTCAGTTTCATGCATCCTTTTCGTGAACTGTGCATGAGATAATGACCGCGTCATCTTCACTTAATAAGTTGGTAATCCATCTGTACGCTCCTAATCTTCTGCTTTAATTCCAAAACTTTGGTGGGAAACACGAAGGCACGCTCATCAAAGAGTGTTGGTTGGCCAATTCCTACCCTGTCGGCTGATCATTCCACATATTTTTCTAAGTTCTCAGGTGCTTTATAGTCTTGAGGTAATCATGATCTGATGTGGATTTGTTGACTAAATGAAGGTTTAAAGAGATGAGTGAGCCCAGCCGCCTCTTTTCCGCAAATCTCATCATGTGGATTCAAATCTTGCAACCCTTATGGGATGCCTAACTAAAGAGCTTATATAGCCAATCATATTAGATGTGACCTTACAAATTAATTCAACACAGTTTAACGTGTCATTCGTGTCATGGAGCGTCATCTGTTGGTCCTATGACCAAACGTGGAAGCCTATATAGTTACTTTAACTTCAGGGCTAATTACATATTACACAAATATCAATGCATCTCTGTGTAATTTAACTTCACTTCAGGGCTAATTATATATTACCCTACCCTATATAGTTATACTTCTTTAGTCTTTCGATCCGTAGACTTAAAAATTTTATATTAAAATTTTTATAATTATAAAGTGAAATATTTAATCATATGTACTCTAACGTTATCGATATTACCGATAGAAGATACAACATATACATGAATGATATAAAAATAATAGACAAAAAGGTAATTTCAATGAAGATGACTGTGTAATTACAAATTCCCTCATATAATTAAATTCTTTTAGTATCTCGATCCATATATTTAAAAAATTTATATTGAAATCTCTATAGTTATGAAGGTAAAATATTTAATCTTATTTACTCTAATGCTATCAACTTTACCAACGGAAGATATAGCACGTGATAGTATGTGAATAAATTGCTTTGCCTCACCTGCCTCCTCTTCCTCCTTTTTCGTTATCATCCATGATGCGAATGCCTCATCTATCTCTTCTTTCTCTTATAGCATTAACACATATGCAAAGCGATGTCGAAGGAGGAAGAGAAGACAAAGCAATGTGGCATCAACATAGATATCTTACCTTCTTCTTCTTCCTCCTTGTCGTTGATGTTCAGATTAATATGGACAAGATCGAACATCACCACAAACAGCCACTCATGTCATCATCATTCGCCACTACCAATGAAAGTACCTTTTTGTCCATTATTTTTGTGTTATTTATGCACGTACTATATCTTTCGTCAATACAATCGACGACATTAGGGTAAATGTGATTAAATATTTCACTTTCATAACTACAGATATTTCAATATAAATTTTTTAAATTTATAGATCGGGATACTAAAGAGATTTAACTAGAGGTAATTGGTAATTAGCTCGCTACCATCATTGAAATTATCTTTTTATCTATCATTTTCATATAATTCACTCAGGTACTATATTTTTCATTTATAAAACTGACGATATTACAATAAATAAAATTAAATATTTTATTTTTATAATTATAAAAGTTTATTTTTTAAATCTAAGAGAGACATGCTAAAGAGGTGTAACATGTCATTACCCCCACTGCATGGAAATGTCTCTTCCCTTCGTCTCATCCTCTTCTTCTTTCTCTTCGCCGCCCCACTCGGCCGGCAGGAGCGGTTATAATATCCCTAGACACCTCCAATTCCAACCAAATCTTCTTCCGAATATCCTCGAAGGATATCCTTCGAATATTTGTTGATGCTCCGATCCCGAGTGCGAAGCCATAAGGAGGATCGATTCTTAATGTGGAGGAGGAGGAAGGATCGATCGGCTCGATGTGGCGGATGGAGGAGCGGAGTGGGGGATCGAACCCTAGTAGCCGGGGCGGGAAGGAGGAGGAGAGGGAGAGGAGGAAGGAGAAGGGACCAGCTGACTCGTTGTGGCGGCAGATGGAGGAGGAGGAGGAGGAGCGCCGATCCTCGTTGCCGCCGCACAACGTGGTGATCCTGGCCTGCGACGCCACAAGGGACCACAACGAGGTTGAGCTCGGACTCATCGTGAATGCCATCCGCATGAGGGGCGGCATCCTCTGCGGCGGCGACACCCTCCTCGTCCTCGGCGTCCTCCACACCGTCACCAACCCCAGTAAGATTGAGGTTCACATTCTTCTTGTTGTTTTCTCCTTGAACTAATCAAGAAAGTGCCTCGTAATGCTAAGAAAACTGTTTCGAAATTCTCCACCTCCGCTACCACATCACCATTACCGCCACCACTGCAATTGCTGTTACCACCACATTGCTCGTAGCTACCACCAGTTCTTCTTTCCCCCGAAAAAAGAAACTATATTACATCAAAAAGCCTGATACAAAGTAAACTATGCTCCTCGGAGCACAAAATTTGACCAAAGTCAGCTAAGACCCCTTCCAAATACTAGAAGACTTGGAGGTTTTCGTAAAATGTGCTAACCAGTTAGCACTCTGATTTCTCTCCCTGAAAACATGACCAAAAGTGCAATGCTGAAAACAGCTTGCCAGACTCAAAATAGTTCTTAACACAATTTATCAAGTGTCATGAAGGATTATCCTCTTTGTTGAGGATTTTAGTAACAAGTTCTGCATCTGATTCAACTTCAAGGTGTGTTATCCCTTCCTTTAGGGCAATTTCCAAGCCCAATTGATTGCATTGAGTTCAGCCCTCCAGCAGCAATTGTCTTCGAGGAGTTCATATCCAGCAAGTAGAGAAGCCATACCACTAGTTAGGCCATGTCTGGTAAACATAACTTCTTTTAGTCTCACCAGATAAAAAAATGGAGATGAAAACTAGAAAATACTTTTGGAAAGTAGAGAAGTCATTAGTCTTTCCTAATACGGTTGGTAGTTTTGTCCCTTGTTAACTGTTCTGAGTGTTGCCTTTGGGGTTTTAGTTATCTATTTGAAGTGGAAGTATCACTAATAGAACAAATTAAAAGAAACTTATTGCATTATTAAACTCCGGAAAAGCTGAGATGTCAATTGTGATTTTAACTTCACAAGGTAAGAGGTTATGCTTAAATAAAACAAGGGTAAGAAGTTACATATTCTCCCGATTAAGATCATGGATGTTTGATGTTGCTTTTCTGTGGTTATTGACAAAAATTGAAGACAAAACATGTGTAACTTGTCAATCAGATGACCTTAGGCAGTATATTGAATAAATTCCTGGTGACTATCTGCCAATAAACCTAGCCACTGTGTTCGTGTTTCTCCACTGAGCTATAAATTCAGATTTAAATTTTCTGTTCTTTGTCAGTTATTAGTTTAGCATTCATTTTATTGCTTCAGACATTGTTCACAGAGTATACAAGGGTTGTTTCTTTGCTAGAAAATTATCTAATTATGGATAGAATTGATACTGAAGAAGCATTTGTAGACTGAAGTGAAAATGGTTGCTGCATTATTGGACGAAAGAAAGTAATTATTCAACTATGCATGTATTTTGGCAAAAGAGTTGGATAGTGTTATGTATTTTTTACTCTCTACGATGAGTTGCACTATTTTGTTGTCACATGTAAACCATAATTGGGAGGGAATAACATAATGTTCTAGAAGGGAATAAAATAAAAAAGCTACAATGTTAAGTGTCTAATATGTGTTGCATTATCTTCTTTTCTTGATTACTATGATTCAGTTTGTTTGCTCTATTTAGTGGGATATCAAACAAAAGCATGCGCTGACTCCTTTGGTGGGACGAATTTTTGGGCACTTGAAGAGGAGGTCTCAAAGAAGGTTGATAAATATGAGAGCATGCTGCAACAGAGTGCTGAAAAGTGTAACAATGAAGCGGTAATAGCAACAAATTTGGAACAAACACCTTTACTTATTTGTTGTAAGGTGATTTACTTTCAATCCTTACCATTTGCAGAATTTCTACCATGATGAGTTTTATTGAGGTGACACTTAATGTATCTTCCAGTACATGTGAATCAATTGGGATTAGCATAAGCACTCATGTCAAGCATCTTCAACTTGAGGCACATATATGATTTACATCTTCTTGTTCTCTTATTTTATCATTTTATGATATCCACCTGAATCTTCTCTTCCACTTTGGATTCTGGATTTAATCTGTCATGCAATCTTGCATCTATTGGAAAACACAAAAAATCATTGTCAAGTTAACATTTGGTTAGATGCAATTCTTTATCTGCATCTTATAACTGCATCTGACATGTTTGAATGCTTGAAGGATTTCTGCAGAAGCCAAATTTGGTTCTTGCTAATTTTATTTGGTTCTTAAATTTTTATCTATATATATCTTGTTCAACAAGGCAATGATGCCTTTTCATTCATATATTTGGCTATGCATCTATTTTGACCTTCCAATATGTAGAGGGTGTAAAAAAAGGGGGCAAACTATATCTCATGTATCTGTTTAATATCATATGATCAATGTGCTAGGTCAGCATCAATGTCAAAATTACTGCCGGAACTCCAGCAAAAGCTGTTATTCTGCAAGAGGTTGTTTCTAATAAAGCCTCCTGGGTGATACTTGATAGGTACTCTGCTAATAATTGCTTGTGTTATTTAGATTCTTATTTCAATGCAAGTGAATCAATAGAGATTTTGGATGTATCAATATGTATGTATGTATGTATGTATGTATGTATATATATATGTGTATATATATATATATGTATATATATATATATATATCCGTTGGCTCTTATATTATATTATATCACTTTTGCCCTCTTATGGAATCAATCAACATTTGTTGCTACTAAATGAATTTGCATTTCAAAGTATGTCCTTTGAGTGCAGTATTCATGTTTATAAACAATCAATTGAAACAATGGTTTGCAACTTTGCATTAAACCAATGGGCTCCCACTACTTATGCTCTGTTTCTGGAAATATGCATGCAAGAGAGATCTACATAGATTTTTAATAATGCTTGGCTGGTACTTTATATGTCATATCAATAATCTATATAAAATTCACTCTGCTGAAGGTAGCTACTTCTGACATATATTGGTTATTGGTTGTGACAGCCCAATATCAAATTAGTTCTGCATTGAGGCCAAGATTAAGTTTGAATTGGTTTACATGGATGCCTTTCCTCCTAGCATTTCGTTCATTATCCTTAGTGTACCATTTTAACAATAATCAATGAACTTTTAAATTTGATAAATTTGGATCATTGGTTCCATATGCCAAGCGTTTTGAGGTTGAGGGCATAAGAGCAGTGATTGGTAAAGCAGCTGCAACTTGGGACATATGTTTTTAATTGTGACAAAATGATTTTGTTTTAGAAAACAGAGCTTTATTCTGATGTATAATTAGTGAATTCATTCTGTGTACTGAGTCGCAACTTTTGTGTGTTGGCAAGTCTTTCATGCATGTGTCTGGGACCAGAAACAAGCTTATTAGTAATTCCAGTAGGGTTCCAATGAATCTATCATAAAATAAATTATTTCAGGTTGCTTGCTTGTTTCTTTGGGATGCAGTTGAGATAAAATCACAACATATTTTTCGTAGTTATTAAAAATAACATGCATGAAATTTATGCCTCAAATTTTAGTATTTACTGCACAAACTTGTCTTATTCAATAGCAAAGGTGAATTTTGCTTTAGAAAATGGAGTTTGTAGTTTAGTTGAACAGATCAAATATTAGCTAACTATTGCTAGCTGCAGGAAGTGTGAATTTGTCAGTTGTCACATGGACAAAAAAATTTATCACTGAACTAGTGCATCTCAACCTCTAGTGAATAGTTGAGCCTCTGAAAGGATTTGAGGAAGGATTATGTGTTGGTCCATACCGGATACTTGTTGCTAGCAGCTTGGTACAGTATATCTGTATAGGCAACCACAAGGAAGATTAAAGGCCCAGCCAAACAAAAACAAGAGGAAAGAAAGTGATTTCAGCTTGTCTGCCCTTTGCTTCTTGCTGGAGGTGGAGTTGATTGGAGTTCTAGTTACTTGGGCATCCTTGTCATCCTCTCCACCGCATCGGTTTTGAGGTTCAATCGTCTCATAGTATATCCGATTAGGACCACCGCCACCTCCTCCTCCTGATCATTATCCCCTTATGTTCGGGACTTGAATCTCTCATTCATGAACCAGTTTTAAGGTTTAGGTTCCACTTTCCACTAAAAGTTGCTCCTCAAAGTATACAGGTTTGCATGATTGATTCACTTCACTTAGTTATTTGTCCTGGGTGCCTCTTTTTCCTCTTATCTCATGGAAGCACAAAATTTGTTATGATTTTTTCCTTTTAATATTTCAACCTAAAGTGCTTACTAAATCGTAATAATGACATGCGTTGACAGACACTTGCGAAGGGATTTGAAATTCTACATGAAACACATATCTTGCAAAGTTGCATTGATCAGTGATAGTCTATCAATTGAAGTGCCAAAGCCATTTGTAACGAATTCTTCGAGTAAAGGAATATTAGAGCAGAAGTTTTATTCTGTCTGGAAAACCATTCAACCCAGTTCAAACATACAGGAGGATAACCAGCAGGAGAGTCAAACCAATTTGTCTTCTTTGATGTATTCTGCAGACTATTATGCATCTGCGACTGCCCAAGATTGCTCCAATGCCTTTAAGTCAAAGTCAAGCATGATATCTTCATCCCCTGGAAGGTCCTGGGATTATAGTATATTGGCATCTGATACGACTGTGTCATCATCTAAGCAAACTGGTACGTGAGAGTCGACCTCTACCATTTATTACAAGGTTTTGTTTGTATAATTGTTTCTTTTTTTGGAAGTCTATATTATTAATCTCCTGACCTTCGCTTCATTCGGTAGTCATACAGTTGTCCTGGAATGATATTCAGAATTTTAATGATAAGAATTTTATGATTTTCATTAGGTTTTGAATATCGATCTGTTCCGACGTATCAAGCTTTGCTCGGTATGACACGTATCGATATGTGTTAGGATCATAAAAGCACTAAGAAGGGAGTAGGTAAATTAATATTATTAAAATAAAGTTTCAATTTAAAAATTTTGATTTATAAAACCCGTATCGAAAATGTGAGTAAAAGTAGTGAGTAAATAATCAGTAAATAATGACAAAGGAAAACAAGAAAATGATATAAATCAATTTATAGTGGTTCGATCGTCCCGACCTATGTCCACTCTCGATTCCTCTTCCCTCAAGACCATCGGCTTTCACTATTGATCTTCTTTTCGATGGGTAAAAACTAACTACCCTTGTTACAATCCTTTCGAGAGAACTTTTACGCCTCTCTTTTAAAAAAGACCTCGCTCCTTCTTAATATAGCCTCTAAATTCAAGGAGGACTAGACTCAACACTTTTAAGAGAGTTTACACACTTCAAATCACAAGTTTTTGTTCATACACTAAGCAAGCATGAGTAAGGTATTTATAGACTCCAAATAGTTTCAAAAATAAAGTCAAAAAGTCAAATCATCGAGTTTTCAGGATATTGACAGTACTATCGTCGAATAGAGCTTGGGAATCTGGGCTCTAGCGATATCATCGTCGGCTTAGGCGGTACTACTGTCACCCTAGGCGGTACGATTGCCAAAACTCCCGAAAAAGCACAACTCGTGTTTTTTGGCTCTCAAGCGGTACCATCGCCTGGGCCAATCTTAATCACCGAATTGGCTTTCCAATAAGCCCAATGAGCTTCTAATTAAGTTGGCATGATTATGACCCAAAATCAACTCAATTAGATTCATAACGACTTCGATCAAGACTTAACCACTCTAATTACAATCATGAAACCTTAAGCATGTTGTCCAGCATGTCATCTGCTCATCCGACACTTCGTTCAAACCTCCGGCACATCGTCATTTCCTTTAGCATATTGCCCAATCTATCGACATGTTGACCTCCTACAACATCCGATCTTCTTGGTGCAATACCCGATCTTTCCAACCCGATGCCCGAACTTATAGCATGAAGTCCATCCTTTAGCACGTCGATCAATCTTTTGGCCCGACATCCAATCTCTGACATGATGCTTTTCGACCCAACATCTGTTTCTCCTACTTCGACAATTTGTTCTTCGATGGTTTGAGTCTATAATCGAAGTTTTCCTATATTACTTATCTTAAAAACATATTAGTCTATAAATTCATTCATTGATTTCCTCGTCAAAATATGAAATTTAACAGTATGTTGTACCATTGGTATGTTAGGACATACCGATAATACACTCTAAAACCTTAAAAATACCTTTACCTACCATGCTAGGGCATACCGACTAGTATGCCTTGGTAACAGTCGAAATCCTATCGATCGGTATGCCTCGATACTAGTCAAAATACTGGTATCGCTTAGTAGAGGATAGTCCGCGTACCAGTATCCTCTCAGATCGGTACATACCATTCGTATCGGACAATACACATTGAAATTTAGAACCATAGTTTTCATATTGATATCTTCTAATTACATAATTAATCTTTTTTTTAGTTTTGACGTTTCATGACTAGCAATTTTTTGTACAAATTTTCTGTGATATCTGCTGTGAATGCTGCTGGATTTAGCTGACTCTGAATTGGAAGGTTGCAAGGAAAAATTCACATGCCTTTTAGGTGTGAAGCCAGGACCAATGGAAAAACCTTTTGAGTGAAGGGTGAACTCAGTTCATTGGAATACTGAGCAAACTGCCACAGTTGATTGAATCTGTATGCTTGTATCCTCTAGTACATAATAAGTAGCCTTCATTTTATACTTCATGTTGGTTGTATAATGAATATCGTAATTTTGTGCTCGATAAAATCAATATGATGACGAGTGCTTTATAGCTTGTTATAATTCTACAATAGCTTAATATGCTATTCTACTTGTCGGCTGGTATCTACTAGCTGGAAGTTCCTTTTTCATCCAAGTTTTTATTGTAACAACGAGTGTGTCTACTTACAGGGATGAGTTCTAAAGAACAAAGAAGTCTCTCTTGTGCAAACGTCCTGGGGGGCAACAATGAAAATGTTTTGCAGTATGATTTCTTAGAAAAGCCAATTCTTTGTGCTGCTTGTGGACTACGGTCAATGTTTTATATCAAAGAGTCTATGAAGTTCCGTTTTTCAGAGATTCAAGAAGCAACTTCTGATTTTTTAAAAGAGAATCTATTGGGAGAAGGTGGATTTGGTCGTGTATACAAAGGCCAACTCAAAGATGGCCAGATTATTGCAGCAAAAATGCGAAAAGAAGAAAGCACCCAAGGATATACTGAGTTCTTTTCTGAAGTACATGTTCTAAGTTTTGCAAGACATAGAAATATTGTGATGCTTTTGGGTTATTGTTGCAAGGAGAAATATAACATTTTGGTTTATGAATATATCTGCAACAAATCTCTTCACTGGCATCTGTTTAGTAAGTGATATATAGGACTGAATATGGCCTATTGCTTGCATACTAAAATGATAAATTGTCAGTTATTTTGTAGTTTAACAGCTATATGCAATGAATCATTAACCTATTATAATTTTATTTTAGATTGATACTAATATCTTAAACAAAAAATTAGGTCAACCTGCAGAGTTACTAGAATGGCACCAAAGATATGCTATCGCTATGGGAATAGCCAAAGGTCTCCGTTTTCTACATGAAGAGTGCCGTGGAGGTCCCATTATTCATCGAGATTTGCGTCCAAGAAATATTCTTCTTACACATGACTTTGTTCCCATGGTAATTTGCTTCATCACTTATATCCATTAGCTTCTGCTTTAACTCAAACTATTTCAAATGTTGCTTTTTCACTATGTGAAAGAGAATAAGTTGCTTTGATGTGGATAAAAAAAAATCCTTAATGCCAAAATCTGGCAGAAGTGGACACAATAATTAGGCGATGTGGATGTACTTTGCTACTTTCTGTCACACAAAACCACTGACACTTAGTTCGAGGAACTGTCAAATTGCTTTTACATCAAGTGACACTTAGTCCCTTGTATCTAGGCATGCACAAAGTTCTTCCATATATTATGTCAAACATTTTTTTTCTCATGCTTTCTCTTTCTGGTATAAATAGCATAAAATTCATTTGAATATTTGTGCTACTGCTTCAAAGGAGAGGTCTTTTTTATTTGGGGATTATGAAACAACAGAACACTTGCATCCACTTCAATATTGACACCCTGCATCCTTGTCTGATTTCGTGCTACAAAGAATTTACTATACAAAAGGTAAAAGAAGCTCTTAACTTTCATGTAGTTTTAATTTTTAACTTACTAAAAGATTAAGTTCTTGTTAGGTTAAGATCTAAATATATTTTAACCTCATGTTAGTCATATCCTCATTTGCTGGGCTACCATAGCCACCCCAAAGCCTAAGACACGTAATATAATGAAATTAATTTCAAATTCTGGTCCTTTGCTACTATTTCCAACCTGCATATCTTTCATGTAGCTTACTTTATTTGTTTGTAAGATAAAAGATCGCTTGCATTTATATCTTTACACAGTGCCAAGAGCATTGTATGATGAAGTCTGCTTTTAAACAGCTCGGGGACTTTGGTCTTGCTAAATGGAAGTCCAATAGTGATTCATTCCAAACGAGAGTGCTTGGCACATCTGGGTAGGGAGCTTCTGTCGGTTACTATGCGCTGATTGACAGTTTTATTTGAACCTTCCATTTATTCATGCTGACAACTATTTTTGAGAGAATGTAGGTATATTGCACCTGAGTATGCTGAATTTGGTATTGTCTCAGTAAGGACTGATGTTTATGCATTTGGAATAGTACTGTTTCAACTGATATCAGGACGTAGGGTACTTGATGAAGCGAATGGGCATCACCAACATCTATTGCAATGGGTATGAGCATATTACTATATTTAAATTATTGTTTCTTGTCAGATGGCAGCAGCATGTGTAATTGGTGGTATTTAATATTTTGTAGGTGGAGCCACTAGTTGAAAATCTGGCTTTACATGAGCTTATTGATCCCCGCCTTGGAGAATCTTATGACATTTATGAGCTTTACCATTTGGCTAGAGCAGCATTCCTTTGTGTTAGGAGAAACCCTGAGATGCGTCCATCCATTGGAGAGGTTTGTCTTTAGACCCTCATCGTTATGATTCTTCAATTAGTTCACGTAAGAGTAGTGATTTTGGTTGATAGATGATTGATGCAGTTCAGAAAGCACTTCTGCAACACTTGTAGATAATCTATTCCAAGCATTGGCCTTCTTGAATGGAGAATTGGTAAAGTACATTTGTTAATAATTTTAGTGCATAATAATCACCATATTGTTAGTAAATTTACAATCATGTACTTTAACCTCAAACAACTGCACAATATAAGCTATGGTTGGACATTTGGTAATTTTAGAGCAATATTTTCTTGGAGCCAAGATCATTGAATTGTATGTTGTCGCACCATTAATTCCTCAGTTAATTTGCCTAGCCAGCTAAAATCTTTAACTGCAATTTCTATTTTAAGAGCAAAATAGTATATTACCTTGTATGATTGATTTTTGATGGATATATCCATCTGCATACATATAACATACATATATATTTACAAGGCATGTATATCTAGGAAGAAGTCGGCTTCACTGTTATGTATAGGCTGGGTACTTTAGTGGCAAGCAGATGATTTATCATAAGGAGGTTGAGAACAATTTAGAGTCGGACTTCTGCAGTATCAGACACAAGGAACAGTAAAGGCTGTTGAACAACCTACTTCAAGTTTTACTAGAAAAGATCTAAATCCCAAAGGTAGTTCAAGTTATGCACTTGTCACACGACAACCCCCTTAAAGGAAGACTAAGCAACATGGACAACTAGTAGAGCATAGAAGAGTTTGAGATATTTGGACATCACAAGATAACAGAGTTCTTTACTTGAATTAGAAGGTAACTTAGATGTTACTACCGCTTCTATGGAAGTGTTCTCGATAGTTGAATGTTTGTTCAGATCGTTTTAATATGACAGAATTACGGTTGGTAGTTTGGATCTGTCCTTAAGATGTTTTTTTGATGATATGAAGCTATCCGATGACAAGGAGTTTAAGAAAACATCATTTTCTATCTTGATTATTCAGAGATTATCACCTTGAAAGGTTTGGATCATCAAATTAGTTTCAGTTATATTTGAATTCAAGTTGCAATGAATAATACTGGACCTGAATGTTGAGGTGGTCAACCACGAAGTTATATTAGTTTCATAACTAAGTGTAATTATCTTCCCTGATTATAGCTGCAACTAACCCTCTGATCACAGTGTTCTAAGAGTAGAGCCTTTAATCTAAATGGATTGAGAGAATGTGGGGCTGGCAAGATAGACTGTCGTATCAAACCTATGATGTTACGAGTTTTATGACTGACACATAAAAGCTCATGCTATATGTACTCCACCTATTTCCATATCGGTGTTGTTTACCTGAAGAAAGTAGAGAAACATACAGTTCACTGGGCTACATGGAGTGTTACTTGGCAGCCTTCATCCTGAAATCCTCGAGAACACCAAACAAATAGCTAGTTGGTTTCCTAGGGACCTAAAAATTACAAGTTGCTTGGACTATTATCAAAGGTTCGGCTAGTTTGACAGATGATTCTGATGTTTGTTTGTGCGTCTTTTATCTTGCTTTCTCATTATTGACATCAATATAATATATGGAGCTAATAGTGACTTAAATTTCATGTGTGTTCTCTTTTCTTGTTGTTTTACTTCACTTAAGCTGCTGTGACTAGTTGCACTTCTGGAAAGACAGGTTGTGCACCTTCTTGAAGCAAGCCATGGACGAGACTTGGCACAGCAGTTTGTTCCACACTACATCAAATGAAATGTATGCCTCTTCTTTGGTTTCTCATATGCACTGTGCATCCTTTGGATCATATATATCATCGAGATGCTCCTTCAATACTTTTGTTGAACCACACGCTATATACATCGATTACAGTAAAAATTCATGCATATGTTTTGAGTTAGGTTTTATGTGTATCAAGTGACATGGCATCATAAAGCTTTGGCCTTTAGCAAATGTCGCTTGTTAGTTTGGCACTCATCAATTCTTACTGCTAATCTTGTTTCATAATTCAGCATTAACGCTGGTACGAATCATTCCGAAAGCAAACAGGGGTGATGGCACATCTCGCATGGTGGGTTCTCGTCCGTATGCCAAGCGGCCACGTCACCCTCACCACCCAAGTAGGTTTTTGCTAAATGTTCTCGTCACAAAAATAAAATTTGTATTCGTTTTGCTCTAAGCTATTAGATAATATACGTGGAATTAAAATCTTAATTTTTATCTCAATTAGTTGAACCCGAGGATCTAATGTTGAATGGATTGACATTATCGATGGAGTTTGATTAAGGTATCTGCGTAAGACCGATTTATAATGAAAAAAAAATAAAAAGAGCAGATAAAGAGTGTGATGGGGATAAGAACTTGAAACTCTTCTTGAGCAATGAGGGGCATCAGGCAACCTAGTCAAAATGGTTATTGCAAGTGGCCGACAACTTCTAAATTGACATCACCATCTTTATCTTGATGTGACAAAGTCCAAAGCATCATCATTTGCCGAATTGGGTGCCAATTGTGCCAACTCCAAGTATGATAGATGACATTTCACATCAATTTTATCAGACACCCACCGGAAATAAAAATTCCTCACTCATCTATTCAGCAACGTCCAAAATCTCGGATCAATTTTCTTTAAAAAAAATATCAGCAAATTTGTTATAGAAATAGAACAAGTAATATAAAACTACAAAAATGTAAAGAAAGTTGGTCATGGAGGAACAAGAATAGATTCACTAGACATGTATCAGTTGGTAATTTCTAACTAAATTTCATGCATTAAATACAATATTGTAGAAGTTTTTATTTTTAAAATACTCAACAACACAACATAGGATTATAATGGCAAGTCACAATGAGGTGAGGTGATAATAAAATATAAATTGCTACTTCGATGAATAAACGATGGGACTGACTAAAATCCATCGACAATATTAATGTATGTGCCAAAGCAATTCACCCACATTACCTTTTATTACCTTGCAAATACGATTAATGTATGTGCCAGTGATGATACTATATATACCCTCAAGTGATGCTATACGTACACTTGCGAACATAGATTAGGATGGACTGAGATTTTTGTGTGATAAATCGTCCATCTGACCGTGAAGTCTGCTTTTGGCTGTTCTCTTTATGAAAAGAGGTCTGACGTACCCAACAAAACGTCGTCTTTTTGTGGTTCCTTTCACCCACACCCCCCCCCCCCCCCCGGGTCGCCCACACTTTCTCTCACGAATCCTCGCATCAACCGAGTCTCGTCACCGCGTCGCGCTCGGCGGCATGGGTCCCACCAGGAGGCGCCAGAAATGAGCTCGGCAGACACGTGTCCTTCCGCGGCCCACCGCCGCTTCTCCCCCTCGCGTGACCCGGGACCTGGCTATAAATGAACCATTGCGGGAGCTCCGACGCTCAGGGCATCGGCTTCGATCCCTCGTCTCGCTTCCGGCTTCGGTTCGATCCCCTCCTTTCGGATTACTTCAGCATCCGATTCTTTCACCAGGTGATCGTCTCTCCGATTCCTGTTTCTTTTCTTTTTCTTTCTTGAGTATTCGTGTAACCCTCGTTGATCCACTTCCAAGTTCGAATTTTTCGGTCGTTCCCTTTGAAGACGAGGAGGAGTTTTGCGATCGAGGTTTTGGTACTCTGTTTCCCTTGCTCGTCAGTTTTCCTTCCTGGCAAAACTCCGTTCGCCTTATTCCGATGAACAGTTTCGAACTTAAGGAGGTTTATAGAGCCAGCTGTCCGATGCTTCGTTATTTCTTGATTAGGGTTTCCGAAAGTTTCCGTCTTCGCCAGTCTTTTCTGTGGATTTCTCGAAGCATCGGTTTGTGGGTTATGATGTTTGTGTAGGTCATCGTTGATATACGTTTAAATGTTCTTTCTGCGAGTGTCCGTTATCGCCTATTTTGTTGCTAACAGTTGAGATGTTATCTTTCTTAGCGTAAAGGTTGTTCTTTAATTTCTTGGAAGAAAGGAACCGAGGATTTTAGCTTCAGTTTGTGTGTCACTGTTACTTCGTTGATTCTTTTCTACTCTGTATGATATTTTATTTGGCCTTGCGTTTTTGCCTCCAACAGAAGGAAAAGACAAAAGAAAAAAGAAGATAATTTGATGCAATTTTATTGTTAACTTTTTCTGTTTAAACTTGCTATGATGCAGGTGTTCTGTTGAATAATGCTTGGTAGGAGTTCAGAGTCGGGAGATTTGGACATTTGGTTTAAGCGCCTCATTGTGTCTGGTGGTGGAGGGAAGATGGAAGGGGCAGGGGATGTCATGACAGGTTGGAAGGACCTCCCTATGGAACTTTTGCTGCGAGTCCTGTCTCCAGTGGACGACCGGACTGTGATTGTGGCTTCAGATGTTTGTACTAGCTGGAGAGATGCACTGCGGTTGGGAATTACTAGTATTTCCTTATCATGGTATGCTTTCCTGTTTTCTGCTTCTGTTATCCCTCTACGAACTGCTGCTTGTAACTCTATTGGACGCTTTTAATTGTTCATCCTCCAGACGTTTGCTTTATTTTTTGATCCAGTAGGAAGTAATGGCATTTTTAAGAATGAGTCGTGGCTTCATTGACTGGCGGTTGATGCTTGGCCAATTCGTTCATATTGGGAGGTTATGTGATAATGTATGAGAGTAGATGAGTTATTTCCCCCCTCTTCTCTTCTTGGTTACAATCACCATTTCTGACAATTTCTGAAATGTCTAGCAAGAATTTCTTATCCTACTAAATACTTTGACCTATGTGTATCCTGCTATATATGCTACATAAGAGTGGGTACACTATGTTGATGTGTTTTTTGTATTCGCCTGTTGAAAGCTACCATTTAATGGACCATCCTTCTAAATTTCCTTATCAATCTTGTTTTGAGGTTGATTTATTTTGCGGATTGATTTATTTATACCGGGAGATAATTTCCAGTATCTGATGAGGGGCTTACCAGCTGAAATAACCTTGCTGCAAATGCCGTCTCCTGTCACTTTTTATCATTTCCCTGTTTGTAATCATATAACTTATCAGTCGTCTTTCTTTTCTATGGTGATGTATCTGGCTGACAATATTCTGGCCAGCAAGTTAATTGAATTCTGGTGTCTATGTGGCATCCACATGGCAAGTCCAAACATTGAAAGGGATCCATGTGTGCACCATTTGGGTGCATGTCGAGGGCTGAGGCTTGTTTACATAAAGCATCAATCTTCAGAGATAATAGGACACATATAATTGACTATTCCAGGCAGCAGTTCAAGAGGGATCCAGTGGACCGGCTGATAGGCTATCTGTGTATTTCTTTTGTGATGTTCCTCGCTCAAGATCATGAATATAGGAACTTGGTCAGCATTATGAATGTAGTATATTTTCTTTATGTGGTGATGTTAGTTCTGTAAGAGGCTAGATATTAGAACTAGAAGGAAATATGGGTATTTCATTCAAGAACTTTCCAACTAGGGACTGCAAGAACTCTCCAGAAGAAAGCTTCTGCAGAAAGTCACTGTTCCTATATCTGAACCTTTGTTGTCTCAGAATCAGCTTCTGCAGGACATATTGTTAAACCTGAAAAGATGGTTATGGAAATTTATGGAGTATACAATGTTACCATCCTCATATTTGAATGTCATAAGTTATGTTGAAGCCTGAAAACATAGCTGTATGTATCAATCTAAATCGCGAAGCAAAAGCTGATTAACTTTCTTTGATAATTCTAAATTAATATATATAGATTTTTCAGCAGTACATGTTACTCTGTTATCGGTGTTATGGCAGGCTCACGTTCCAACTCTACATAAGGGCCAGGATTGTTCTGTAAATGAGGATAGCTACTAGCAAGATATTATGATGGATTCCCAGATTGACCTGCAACAGATTACCAATCAATTTGAGTTTTCTTAAATCATTTGCATCTTTTGGAACTTTTATTCTGTTGTATTTCTCTTTTTAAGTTTCTTAATCCAATCCTTATTGTGTGTGGTGAATTTTTTAATGATGAAAATAAGACTTGATAATCAGAGATGTGTCTCGTTGGATGTAGGTGCAAGTACAACATGAACAGTCTTGTGAAATCGCTTGCCCCTAAGTTTGTGAAGCTGCAGGTGTTGACACTTCGACAAAATTATCGACCTCAGCTTGAGGATGATGCTGTCGAGACTGTTGCTAGGTACTGCCATGATTTGAGGGATCTAGACCTTAGCAAAGGCCTGAAACTGAGTGACCGCTCTTTGTATGCTTTGGCCCATGGATGTCCCCACCTAACAAAACTAAACATCAGTGGTTGTGAAGCCTTCAGTGATTATGCTCTTGTATACCTGAGTAGTTGCTGCAAAAACCTGAAAAACTTGAACCTTTGTGGATGTTCGGCAGCTGCATCGGACAGAGCTCTACAGGTATGGTTTTGTTTGGTAATTTGGTCCCATTGGTGCTTTATCCTTTTGCAACATCTCCTTAGATCTGATGGGTATATTGCAGGCTATTTCATTTAATTGCCCTAAATTGCAGTATTTGAATTTGGGCTGGTGTGAAGACATCAGTGATGAAGGAGTTACCAATTTGGCAGTAGGTTGCCCTGATCTCAGGGCGCTGGACTTGTGTGGCTGTGTTCGCATAACAGGTAATCTCCTTGAAGAGTCATGTGCAAATATCATTACCAAGAAAGGGATATCAAACTTAAATAGTCTTAATTCATCCTATTCCATGAACGATGTAATAGCTTTGCATTCAAACCTTCATATCTAGTTTAGATTAGTGACATACTTGGGTTGTTTTATTTTGTCTACTTTGTTTAAATAGGACCTAGGAGCCTGCTGATGTTCCTTGTCCTTTAACGTGTTTCCCTTTAAGTTTCATGCATTAATGTTGGTCTAGTTACGTGCATCAATCTTGCAGTGTGTTATACAAGGTACACCATTACAAGTTTAGGATAAATCCCAACAGAACATATATGAACAACACATGATTAGAAATCAGAGTAACCTAGAAGAATGCATCTTGGAACAACTCCTGTCAAATACAATGTGATAATATGCAAGCAATCTTTCCTTCAAGTATTTGATGTACTTGAGCTAGCTCTATCATTTCATTTGCATATCGTGTACATTAGAAAATTCTAATAGTTTGAATTTATCATATCTGTTAGTGAGTTGGTGAATGACCTAAGCCTAATGAGTTACAAACATTCAATTTTTTTTAAGAACATTTTGTATGTCTTCACTTCCGGAGCGTTAATTTTACACTTACCAGGTATCGTCGATTTTGGGTTAAAGGCCCTTGATCTGTGGTTAATTGAAATAGATTATTAGTCGTTTTTTATGTTTTATGGTTCTTCTTGGCAAGCATTTTTTCACCCAAACATGGCATAATTTTATGAAGTTGGATAGAGCCTAGTTCATCTCTCCTATCTTGTGATCTTATGTTTGTGTAAATGAGATGATAAACACTTATTTAATCCCTGTAATTTCAGCAGTTTTTTTCAAATAAATGCCAAATGGAAGAAAACTGGTAAGAGTAAACCAAACCAACAAGCTGTGAAAGCCATACATGATCAGGATAGGCTCATGCCTATACAAAATATACTATTTGGCTTCTTTTCAGTATATACTGAGTTCTAACTATGTGGTAAACATATGTTTAGTTTTATGGTGTTTTGAATAGAAGTACAGTTTTGTCTTTCCCTTTTAAGGTGTTTTGAATGCGTGAACATATTATTAACATAGTGATGGTTCTGCTTTACATTGCTACTTCTCTGCAGAGAGGTAAATTTGGAGTTGCTCATGGAATTTTCATTGAGATGGTATTTATTGTCTTTGGGTTTTGACAGATGATAGTAGATTGTGTTGCATGGATATTGCTGCCTCCTCTAGTTGCTGTGATCACTACACATCATCTTTTAGCGGCGAGTCAGTTCATACTCCAGCATCTAGTGTTCATGATTTGCTTGCTTCATTGCAGATAAAAGTGTGATTGCATTGGCAAATGGCTGTCCGCATCTGAGATCTCTCGGCTTGTATTACTGCCAAAACATCACTGATCAGGCCATGTACTCCCTCGCAAACAGCCGTGCAAGGAACGACGCTCGGATGTGGCAGAACAGCAGCCATGACCAAGGGTTAATGAACCTGAACATCAGCCAGTGCACGGCCTTGACACCTCCGGCAGTCCAAGCTGTTTGTGACTCATTCCCAGGGCTTCATACCTGCCCCGGAAGGCATTCACTCATCATCAGCGGCTGCCTCAGCCTCACTTCTGTTCACTGTGGTTGCACCTTTCAAACTTCCCGTGCCGGTGGAGCAACTTTAGCGGGCGATGCCTAGCACAAGTACGAGTCTCTGTACATATGTGCTCGACACAACGTTGCTACATCAATGTAAGATCTTTAGAATTTAGAACTCGAACAAGTGTTTTGGTTCTGTTTCCTTTCTTGGCTTCTGAGTATGACTTTATATATAGAGATAGTCTTTATGTGGTTGCTTCATTACTGGCTGGGGATCCCGTGACTCAAATGTTAGAGGATGAATGATGGTGTTTATTACTATCCCTGTGCATTGGTTTTCAGCATCTGAAGTATCTGCTTCCTTACCTTCATACTACCTCCTAATTCTTACAGTAACGATGAGCAAGCTAATTCTGCTGGAGAATGAACCTTCACCGGTGATAAAAGTTGGTCATGGTCGCGGGTTGACTTTCTGTCCAGAGTTGCATGTCATCATGACTTCCATAGAAGAAAAGAAGAAAAGTTCATGCTGAAACACAGCTACTATGGTACAATCTTTTCCCCTGTTTCCCATTCATTTCGTTCAAATTCTTATGATCATGATAGAGGATATGAATTGCCGATATGATGAGAGCGAGGAGAGACTCCACCTTGGCTCAACTGGTATTTCTCTTGGACCGAGGCACTGCTAAGATCAAGACCAGCTTATATCGACGTCGGGGAGAGGGATGCGAGGAGCAGCAAGCAAGAACAGCTCTGATTTCCGAGATGCAGTTCCCCCCAAATTCTCTGTCATGTCCAGATCTCCTGGCTTCATGGCATGGGGAAGTTCCCAGTCGAAGCAGAAGAGAAGATGAGCCAGCAGCAGCTCCACGCCCGCCAACGCAAACTGCACGCCGGGGCACATCCTCCTCCCAGCTCCGAAGGGTATGTACTGGAAGTTGGCCCCCTGGAAGTCGACCGGACTTCCTTGGAACCTCTCCGGCCGGAAGCACTCGGCGTCGTCGCCCCAGTATGTTGGGTCCCTCCCCAGTGCCCAGGCATTGACGACGACCCTGCTTCCTGCCGGTATCTTGAATCCCAGCACCTGCGACGTCTCCCTGCCTACTCTCGGGATCAGCAAGGGCACTGGCGAATGCAGTCTCAGTGTCTCCTTGATTGCTCGCTTCAAGTAGCTGAGCCCCTCCGCATAACGTTCCTCCACTTTTCCCTTGCCTCTCATGGCTTCTCTTACTTCCTCCTGTGCTCTCTTCATCGTCTCGGGGTTCCTCATCAACTCCGACATCGCCCATTCCAGCGTCGTCGACGAGGTGTCAATCCCTCCCACGAATATATCCTGACAAGGAGAGGAAGAAAAGATGAGGAGATCGAGTCGCAACAGGCCTAACCACAATCGAGTCAAGGCTCAAATCATATTACAATCAAAATCAAATTGATTCGATGATTCCTCAATTCCAAACCAAATCATAATCGAATTGATTGGTAGTTACGATTTTTATTTTAAATTATATTTTTCTTATTTTTAAATTATTTTTAATTAAAAAATAAAAAATCGATGGTTGGAATCTGAATTGGTTTTGGGTTATGTGGTTCGGTTTCTATTTTGACTTTTAAAAATTAGAAATAAAAATTATCGATTTCAAAATCGAGATCTCGATTTCAAAGTCGATATTACATGGTTTAATTTTTCTCCAACTGCACGAGAAAATTTCGTTGATCAATTGAAAAAAATCCTCTCTTCTAACATGTCTGAATAGATATTATATTTAACTAATTCAAATGTGTGTGCTTTGTCATTACATTTCAGTTTATCATAGTATCAGAGCATCTATTGCCTTAGAGTAAGATTTATCTTCCTTTCTCATTGTCCAACAACATCTCCTTGGTGACAATGAGTGGCTAATCCTCCTCCTCAACGATCGCAACCGTTGCTTCTATCACTGACAGCTGCTGCTCCTTCTAGTCGAAGCATTCCGGTGGAGATCTACAGCCCGCATATGTTCGTCACTATCGCCGAACCCATCTCTAGAGTCGTTGTTGAATCCACCGTCAGGCTTAGGTGCAACGCCACCGACAACTCCTCAACTAGGTTCGACTGCAGATCCACACTGCAGAATCCACCAAGTGGCTGATCTGCCTTCTTCACGAGAGCGCAACATTGGCCACCTCACCACTACCGCTCCTCTCCGCTGTCACGTCCTCGCTCTCCTGCCTCTCAAGCCATAGCTCTACCACCTACGACAAAGCCATCGGATGACATCCCGGAGGCAACGATTGCAACGAACACGACTAGTCCCATCTCGTGACACCTCCAAAGTTCTCGAGTTTCTCCCCTATAGCAGAAGAGCGCAGGGCACTTTGCTTGCCCCGAGTGCCCCTTCCCACCTTTCCCAATGCTGCCACCCTCTTCGATGACATTGTCTCCATCCTAGATTTAACAATCTAAGAACTCTCATAGTAACAGTAAGAGAGCTTTCAACGGCCAACTTCTTGGTGAATTTGACGTGACGACAAGTTCTTTACCGCTCAGATCTTTCGCCACAAGATCTATATTACTGCAGCAACTTTGCCTTACTCGTTGCAGCAACCGTGCCTTTGGAAGAAGCATTACCCTTGTCGCAGCCATCTTCCACCCTTCTACAATTAATGACTCCCAACTTGCTCCCTCAAATACATATCCTCTAAATGTCTTCATCGTGTACCTCTGACGCTCCAATTATTATCCCCGCAAGGAACCATAGCACTTCTCAACATACATGCTTTATCACCATCAATGCTGTAATACTCATCCTCTTCAAATTATCTAAAGGTGACAACTACGCATCTTAGTGTGCACAACTTTCTAATCTCCTATTTGGATATGATCTACTAGGCTACATTGATGCCTCTCTCTTATACCCACCAGTAATGATCAATATCCCAGAAGAACCCATTCCAACACTAACTCCAGCCCACAAACTATGGTTACATCAAGATCGTCTCATCCTCCAAGCTATTCAAGTCTTAGTCACTGGTTTCATCGACCCACTGATATCTTCATGTATGATTGCTATAGAAGCATGGTACAAGTTGCAAACCATCTTGACAAATCGCTCGCGTACTAGCATGCTCAAACTTTTATCCAATATAATGAAAACGAAACAAGAGGGAAGTACTATTACCGATTATCTACAAAATATCAAAGTTATCATTGATGACTTAGCTTTGATAGGTCATTCTCTCAGTGATGAAGAAGTCCTAGTCCATACCCTTAACGATCTAGGAGACAAGTACAAGGAACTGACAATAGTAATTTAGGCACACGACTCACCAATATCTTTCGAAGAACTCCATGACAAGTTAACTGACTATGAGACATATTTGAAGCATGATGACAAGTTGCCCGGACCAACTATCACATTTTAAGTCAGTCAAAAATCCAAGAGGAAGAGCAATTAGTACAATAAACACGTCAACAAAGGTCTGG
Organism: Musa itinerans; assembly: GCA_001649415.1. Classification (NCBI taxonomy): domain Eukaryota; kingdom Viridiplantae; phylum Streptophyta; class Magnoliopsida; order Zingiberales; family Musaceae; genus Musa; species Musa itinerans. Next base: position 611,967 of record LVTN01000068.1, on the reverse strand, counting down.
TTAAGCTGCCTCCTGACCCTATGGGTCTTAAACAAACCCCCCCTCATCCACATCGTCAACATTTCAATCATCACTATCAAGGTGGAAACTTTAATAATCATTAGCCCTAGCATACTAACCTCACAAGCCAACAAAGAGTCGTCTGCCAATTGTGTGATAAAGTCGAACACTCTACAAAAGTCTGTTGGTCTTGACCCATACTTCCTGCTCCATTATGATGGCCTCAAGCGAATCTCATGACTACTCTGACTACTAGCTAACATAATTAGATTGTGGACTTTGGCTCCTCTCATCATATAACCTCTGATCTTCAGAACTTATTTATCTACAACAACTATGGCGGAAATGAAGATATCATCATCGGTGATGGTAAAGGAATTCTCATTATTCATACTGGTTCCATAACACGTAATTCACTTATCACAACCTTTACACTTGATGATATTTTGTGAGCACCTCACATTAAAGGAAACCTCATTTTCATTTCTTAATTTTGCAAACAAAATAATATCTTAATTGAATTCTTTCCTAACTCTTTTCTTGTTAAGGATTCGAGTACGAGGGCATCCTTAGGCCGAACAAAGACAACATTTATTAGTAGCCATTAGTTGCAGCTCTTTAGTTGCAGCTCCAATTGATGTGTAGCGTCGTTGTCTTGGTCACCTATCGTCCTTTATCCAACAAAAATTATTTTCTCGTTATTCTGTTCCTACCTTTAAAACCAGTAACATTATAACTCATTGTAATACTTGTCTTAGTAATAAAAGTCATAGACTACCTTTTGGCATATCCTTCATATCTTACTCTAAATAGTTTGAAATTATTTATACTAATGTTTGGGGTCCTGCCCCAACCCCTTCTTTTGACAAGTTCAGATTTTATGTTATTTTTGTAGGCTATTTCACTAAATACACATGGTTATATCCTTTCCACAATAAATATGAAATTTTAACAATCTTTACCAACTCTAGAAAGTTGGTCAAGAATTTATTTCCGTCTTCAAATATAACAGTTTACTTTGATGACGGAGGCGAATATCAAGCCCTCACATCATGCCTCTCAGCTTATGTTATACAACACCTCAAGTCACCCTCACATACTCCCCAATTAATTGGCTCCACCGAATGTAAACATTGACATATAGTTGAAATTGGTTTCACACTTCTTCATAAGTTTCCCATATTGATGAAGCAATGCCCTCTGCAACATCTCCACTAGCTTTACCTTCTCCTAGACCTAGTGACATTAAAGTGCCACATGCTGGCCCGACCTATGTCAATGACTCACTACCAACTATACCAACAACACAACCTACCACTTTCAAAGCCCCTAGACATCAATGACAACATGCTCCAAAAGCTATATTTTCAAACAACATTAAGTCCTTAACCAACATGCTATAACAAACTCCTCCCCTAAGGCCAATGAACCCACAATAATTATTCAAGTTTCAAAAGCTTGATATATTGAACTTGGCTCGTTTTTTACATTAACTAGCTTTATCAACTCCAAGTTTGATATATCGTTATTCCTACGACAACAAAATAGAGGCATAATATATCTTATGGTATATGTGGATGATATTATTATGATGGGCACTGATCCTTTGGAGATTCAGGCATTCCTAAAGTAATTGACCGATCGATTCTCCCTGAAAGATCTAAGAACCTTGAGCTACATTCTAGGAGTGGAAGCAACATTTACATCTTCAAGTCTCTTCCTATCACAAGGAAAATATATTCAAGATTTATTATTAAAGACAAACATACAGGATGTGAAGAATGTTACAACTCCCCTCTGTTGGGAAATCTTGGGGGCGACATCACATGCGCAGTGGAAGAACAAGAAAACAAAATCCCCTATTCCCAAAGAGATGTTCGTCGTCATACGAAGATTGGTGCGCAAAATCCGCGAAACTTAAAATTGCGTATAGAGTAGATTGTGTTACCTAGGGAGATCGTATATCCTTGTTCCCTTGCAGATCTTTAGGAGAGGGTGAAGGAGGTCAAGTGTCATCCTTTTTAGCAGTGATCTACACAATAGGGCTGCGACGATGCTCTTCAAAACTCCAGGCCTGCTTTGAGGTGGAGAGGGGGAGGAGAATAGGAGAGGCAAGCAAAGGCTCTAGCCTATGAGGCTTTGAATTCCTCCTATTTATAGAGGTCATCTGTCAAACCCTAATGGATCCTCCCCTAGTGGGTATTGGATCTGCATCCAATTACTCAAGCTTTTTAGATTAGTGGATCTCTATCCAATAATCTCTCATGGGCTCTTATTGGATCTCGTTCATGGGATCCAATGATTTAGGGGCTTATTGGATATCCAATAAGACAAGGGCTCC
>LVTN01000068.1:487243-602346 GCA_001649415.1 Musa itinerans | reverse complement strand
ACTCATTCTCCAATGAGCACCTGTACTGTATCCCTAGTGTCCCCACACGAACAGCTATGAGACCAACTGCATCCATCATATGGACGGGTATACAACACACCAGTCTGTCCGATTATCACGATGTCCCTCTCGAGTAACCTATGACCGGGATTATTTATGATCTGTGTTTAAAGGTGAATCGATCTCATTATCGTTATCTCATCACGATCCGATTCCCATTGCACAAATCCAAGGACATCACAATATATATATATGCATATATGTAATAGTTAATATAAAGTGATATATGCCAAAATATAATAAGCAAAAAGATTTTGTATCAAGTCATATGTGCCATCACTCATGTGATTGGCTTGCTGGGCACCTATGACTAGCACACTCTCTACTAGTAAATCACTCAAATTATATGATGGAAGCCCTGCTACGAACTTTACTCAATACCGCCAAGTACTTGGTTTCTTATAGTACTCAGCTCTCACCCGTCTAGATATCTCACAATAAATTATCATAATTCATACATTGACCATCTACTACGCATTGATCTGCAGTCAAACGAATTTTGTGATATATTAGAGGGACCTTAACGACGAATCAACTAGCAGACTAACTCACGAAGCATATGTAAACTATTTTCGTTGTATTGATCTAAGATCAACATCCTTGACATGTGCTCAATCTTAGGGGGCATGATAGTAGATAAGATTTTCTCAACTGCATGAGAAAATCTAGTTGATCAGTCAAAGAAAATTCTCTCTTTTAACATATATAAATAGATATTATATTTAACTAATTTAAATGTTACATTTCAGTTTACGAGAGAGGAGATGTTCCGACCTGGATCACAGCCTTGATGCTATGTAGTGAAAGGTCTCCTTGGTCTTTAATCCTCAGGAGCACATCAATCAAATCTTCCTCCACGTCTCCTGCTCCGCCCGCCTTCTTTATCTGGTGCTGCTTAATTATGTCGTTTGTGATATTTTCGAACTCCCGTCGGATCCTATTTGATGAGGGAAATAATGGCGACAAGACCCGGGCTGACGTCATTTGCCCCATGTGACGTCACGCCCCTCGGTAAGCCTGACAGAACCTGGTCAAACAGACCGGAACGACGACCGAGGCACATTAACGACCTGCTTAGGCCCGATCCTTCACGCCACGCCATCACCACTGTCAGGCGTTGCCAGGAGTACGATCATGCTCCTTGCAAAACAGGCACATTAGGAACAGTAAGCTGCTTTATAAAAACCCCCGCGTCGAAGAAAAAAGGGAGGGGAGAGCACCACTCCACTCCACTCACTGACTTGATCGTCGGAGGGGTCGGGCCGAGCTTCCGACCCGACCTGTGTGCAGGTACGAAGATGGAGCTGTTTCTCCCCAACGCCGCGGAGTGGAGCCCTTCCCCGCAGGACGCCCCGACAAGCCCCTACGCGACTTGATCCTTGCAACCAGCCGCATCAATGACCCCCGAGGGACTCCGGGCAAGATCCCCACCATTCGGACCCGAACCAAGCCGTGTCGACCCCGAGGTCACAGCATAAAGTTGTTCACCCCAACATTTTTGGCGCTAGAAGGAGGGCCCAAATGTCGAACGATCAGCAGATCCACTCAAACGAGCCCGCAGCTGTGGGGTTGCGCCCAATCAGCACCCCGGGAGAACATCCTCCGCGTGATGGGCCTCGAGATGAATGCCCCACCACCACATCGGAGCGCTATTGGCGGTTGTTCAATGACCCTGGTCTGTCACCACCTGAAGGCGACCCCGTCGACCCGTCACCTGTATCGTCCGAAGCCTTTCATGATCTCGCTCATCAGGTCCGAGCTCTAACGGGTGCGGTGCAAACCATTATCCCACTCGTTTCCCATCCGGCACACCCGCATATGACCCAGCCACTATAGCAGCGGGAGCCCTCCACTCGGGCTCATACACCACCTCCTGAGCTCCCTTCTTCGCCTCGGAACCGATCGGCCCTACTCGAGAACCGAGGGGCGGCAGATCCGGGGAGCTGCCCAGAGCCCGAGGCGCTACCTCCGGACTCAACGGACTCCCTGCGAGCCCAGCTACGCCTTGTTAGTCAACGACTCGACGAAGTGCAGCAGGAGGTTCGTAGGTCGAAGGGAGATCTCGGGGCGGACGTACACCAAGGATCCCCGTTCGCGCCCGAAATACAAGATCAAATAATTCCTCCGCACTTCCGACTCCCCTCTCTGGACGCCTATGATGGTGCCACCGACCCAGTGGACCATGTAGCCGCTTTCCGCACCCAGATGGCGCTATACAGAACTTCTGACGCCTTGATGTGCAGGGCGTTTCCAACGACTCTGAGGGGGCCAGCCCGTGCATGGTACAGCGGCCTGAAGACTGGGACCATCACCTCCTTTGATCAGCTCACCAGAGATTTCGAGCTTACCTTCCTGGCCTATGCCAGGCCAAAGCCATCCGTCGCATTACTCCTCGGACTCAACCAAAGGGAGGACGAACCCCTCTCCCATTTTGTCAATCGTTTCACAGCACAAATTCGGGGGCTGTCGGACGCTCATCCTTCTCTATTAATGCAGGCGTTTATGATAGGCCTGCGGCCTTTCAAGTTCTTTTGGTCCCTCGTGGAGCGACCCCCCACCGCAGTACCCGAGATGCTCCAACGGGCAAACCAGTTCATCGCCGCCGAGGCCTGGATGGCCGAGAGGTGCGAGGAGCACAAGAGGGTTAGGCCGGAGTCGCTCCGACAGCAACAATCCACTACACCATGGCGCAGGTTGGACTAGTTTGACCCGCCGACATCAAGGCCCCCGCTTCCCACCTTGGGCGCGTCCCGAACAAAGATATTTCTCCAGATAAGGGAGAATGGGCTACTCAAAAACCCCCACCCGATGAGGAGCCCACGAGAACTCACAGACCAGTCAAAGTACTACCGCTTCCACCGATAAAATGGGCATGACACCGAGCAGTGTCGTGAGTTGAAAAGGCAGATTGAGGAGCTTATTCGTAGAGGGCACCTCGGCCAGGACCTTCGGCAGGATAAGGAACTTTCGCCGCGCCCGGAGGGTCCCGTCGAGTGACACATCGACGTGATAACAGACGGCCCTGCGTCCGGAGGGAACACCATGTCCGGAAGAAAGGCGTACGCCCGAGCCACCTCTGTCGAAGTTCCCAAGCGCGGGCCTGAGCCCGAGGTCACATTCCCGACCGAAGCGCCCGAGCAATCCGAGCATGATGATGTGCTCGTAATAGCGGCCAGGATCGCTAACGCGCAAGTAAGAAGGATCATGATAGATACCAGGAGCTCTGCCGATGTACTCTACTTCGATGCTTTCCAGAAGCTCGGCTTGTCTAGGGAGAACATGGAGCCGATGTGCTCGGCGCTCACCGGGTTCACCGGGGACTCAATCTCACCGCTGGGGGCAATCACCTTACCCTTGACCTTGGGAGTCCCGCCGAGATCGAAGATGGTGATGTCCACCTTCTTAGTGGTCGACCTCCCCACTGCATACAATGCCATCCTCGGCCGCCCGACCCTCAACAAAGTCAGAGCCGTCGTCTCTACTTATCACCAAACGGTAAAGTTCCCGACCCACGTTGGGGTTGAGGAAGTCTCGGGAAGCCCCCGAGACTCCAGGCGCTACTACATGACGGCGGTCTCGTTGCACAAGAGAGTGAGGGTCGAACCATCCCTAGGAGATCCTCGAGAGATGAAGAAACCAACCCCACATCCCGAGCCAAAGGAGTCCACCATCGACGTGCCAATACTGAAGGGTCGGTCAGACCAGACGGTCAAAATCGGGTCGGAACTACCCGAGCAGGAGTGGAAGCAGCTCGTCAGCTTCCTGCGGGAGAATGCCGACGTCTTCGCCTGGTCGCCGTCCGACATGACGAGCGTTAACCCGTGGGTCGCCCAACACTATCTCAACATCTCACCCGACGCTCGCCCGGTGAAGCAAAAACCCAGACGGGAAGCCCCTGATCGGCAATTGGCTGTACGTGAAGAAGTGGAACGACTCTTGGCAGCAGGCTTCATAGAAGAAGTCAAATACCCACGATGGCTATCCAATGTAGTACTCGTAAAGAAACCCAATGGAAGCTGGAAGATGTGTGTCGACTACACCAGTCTCAACAATGCATGCCCGAAGGACTGCTACCCCCTCCCAAAGATCAACCAGTTGGTTGACGCAACGGCCGGGCACGCTCGCCTCTCATTTATGGACGCCTTCTCTGGGTACAACCAGATCAGAATGGCGCCCGAAGACCAAGAGCACACGGCCTTTCTCACTGACCAGGGGGTATACTTCTATAAGGTCATGTCGTTTGGGCTAAAAAATGCTGGGGCTACATACCAGAGAACCGTAAACAAGATGTTCGCCCGCCAGATAGGGCGGAACATGGAAGTTTACGTCGACGACATGATTGTAAAAAGCCGAGCGGCAGAAGCTCACCTCGCCAACTTGGCCAAGACATTCGCCACGCTACGCAGGTACGACATGCGGCTCAACCCCACGAAGTGTGCTTTCGGCGTCAGCTCGGGAAAGTTCCTCGGATTTATCATACACGAAAGAGGAATTGACGCCAACCTAGAGAGGGTCCAGGCAGTCATCAACATGTAGTCGCCTCAAACAATCAAGAACCTGCAGCGCCTTAATGGGTGGATGGTCGCCCTATCCAGGTTTCTTTCCCGATCAGGTGATCGTTGCCTCCCCTTCTTCCGGGCGCTGAAGAACCCAAAGAACTTTCAATGGACGACGGAGTGCGAGGAAGCCTTCAAACAAGTGAAACAACACTTGGCCAACCTTCCCCGACTTGCCTCAGTATCTTTCGGGGAGAAGCTCAGCATTTACCTGGCCGCCTCCCGGCACGCGGTCAGTTCCGTCCTGACCAAAGAAGCCTCCGGCGAACAGCTACCGGTCTATTACATCAGCCATGTCCTGAACGGGCTCAAGGAACGGTATCCACCAATTGAGAAACTGGCACTAGCACTTGTGTTAGCGGCCCGGAAGCTACGTCCCTACTTCCAGGCTCACCCGGTGGAGGTAATCACCAACCAACCGCTCCGGCATATTTTATCTAAGTTCGATGTTGCAGGTCGTCTTCTCAAATGGGCGATGGAGCTTAGCGAGTTTGACGTACGATACGTGCCGAGAGCCGCTATCAAGGCCCAGTCCATAGCCGACTTCATCTCGGAGCTAACCTAGATCGAGGACCAGAATCCCGAGCAACCTTCCGAGGGATGGGTCCTGCATGTGGACGAATTGGCCAACTCAAAGGGCGCTAGCGTAGAGCTGGTGTTATTAGCCTCCGACGGACGATCATTCGAGTGCTCTCTTTGCTTCGGGTTCCTAGCCACCAACAACGAGGTAGAGTATGAGGCACTCCTAGCGGGACTCAGGTTAGCCCTCGAGATGCAGGTGGGCGCCATACACGTCCTCACCGACTCGCAACTAGTAGCCGAGCAACTCAGCAACGGTTACGAGGCTCAGGACCCAATCATGGCGAAGTACCTGGCACAGGAAAAGAACCTGACCACCAAGTTCTCTCATTTTACATTATCAAACGTCCCGAGGGGCGAGAACGAGCGAGCCGACACACTAGCTAAGCTGGCGTCGAAGTCAGCTCCCGAAGCCCGACCCGAGGTCGAGGAGCTCCCATTCCGTGCCATTGAGATTGCTGTTGCAACCTTAGGCGACGTGCAGACCACATGGGTACAAGAGATATTACGCTTCAAGTGGGACAGGACCCTTCCTCCCGACGAGGCTACAGCTCGGCGCCTGCGCTGTACGCAGGCATGGTACTCCGAGATGGGTGGGCAACTCTATAAGCGGTCCTTCTCACACCCTCTCCTACGGTGCTTGGAGCTCGAGAAAGCTCGGTCGGTTCTGGCCGAGGTCCACGAAGGAATTTGTGGAGAGCACATCGGTGGGCGAACCCTGGCGCACAAGATACTTCGCCAAGGGTACTACTGGCCAACCATGTGCCAAGACGCAAAAGCTTACGTACGATGGTGCGATACATGCCAGAAGCACTCCCGCACGCCCCAGCAACCCGCGGTCCCGCTCGCCCCCATCGACTGTGCGTGGCCGTTCGCATAGTGGGGATTGGACCTGCTCGGACCTTTCCCACCAGCCTTGGGACAGCGAAAATACATCGTCGTGGGCGTGGATTACTTCACCAAGTGGGTCGAAGCCGAACCACTCGCGATGATCACAAAGCGACAAGTGGAGGAACATAGTGACTCGGTTCGGCTTGCCCAGAACAATCATCACAGACAACGGACCTTAGTTCGCCAATACGCGTTTCCGGGAGTTCTACGCAAGCTACGGGATCCAGCTGAGGTTCAGCTCAGTGGCTCACCCTTAGACGAACGGGTTGGTAGAGGTAACCAATCGATCCATTCTGGACGGGCTCAAAAGAAAAGTTTCCGCGGCCCGATCGCCGTGGACGGACGAGCTCCCAAGCGTCCTATGGTCCCTGCGCACCACCCCCAAAACCGCGACCGGGGAGTCCCCCTATAGCCTCGCATTCGGAACCGAGGCTGTCCTACCACCCGAGATAGTTTTTCCCACCCTCCGGACAAAAGCTACGATGAAAAGACTACAAACGAAGGACTTCGAACCGGCCTTGACATGCTCGAGGAGCGGCGTGCCGACGCACACTTAAAAGCCCTCTCCTATAAAAGAGCTATCGCAAGGATCTATAATCGGAAGGTACGGCCCCGACCAATTAAGTTAGACGACTTGGTCCTACGTAAGGCCGAAGTCAGCGATCCGACACGAGCAAGGGGGAAGCTGGCCCCCAATTGGGAAGGGCCTTATCGGGTGATCGACGTAGTCAAGGTCGGCACGTACCGACTCGCGACAATGCAAGGTCACCCCTTGCCGAGGACTTGGAATGTGCAAAATCTAAAAAGTTTTTCGCATAAAAAGAGACAAGGGTTTGAGCAAAACTCTTTTCATTTAGATATAAATCCGATTACAGGACAAGGTGACACATTACATCGTCACCCGACCAGCAAGTTAAAAGAAAAATTACAGGAATACATTATTTCCCCGGAGCATCGACACTGTCGTCAAAAGGCACCTCCTCAGGCATGTCAACGCTCGCGTCTTCGGGACAGGAGGCAAAGGGGTTTTCCTCGATCTCCAGACCAGGGTGGCGCGCTTTGAATCGGGCCAGGGCAATACGGTACCCATATTCATAGGTAACCTGCCCCGACCGCACGAGGCTGAGCTGGAATCCCGAGGACTGTTTGTAGTCCTCGATCACCCTCTTGTCTTTCTCCGGCCGCTGCTTCGTCTTGGCGGCCAGGGCCTCGATAGCCCCCTTCGCCTCGGTGACCGCCCTCTCCAGCTTTTGGGTGAGGGTGACCGCCTCGTTCCGGGCTAAGCGCGCCTCGGTTCGAGTCACCCTCAAGAGCCCTTGGAGCTCCTTATTCTTTTCCTCGGCCGCCTTCGCCTCAGTCTTAAGGCTTAGGGCCTCTGCCTCCAGTGCCGAGGTACGCTCTTCGACCGCTATCGCCTCGGACTTGAGGCGCGAAACCTCCGTCTCCAGCTCTGAGGCACGCTGCTCGGCCGCCGCGACCGCCTCTGGGGCTGCCCCTGCGCGAACCTCCTTGATCTGCCTACGCAGCTCGACGTTGCGGTTGCACAAAATACCGAGGGCCCGACCCGCGTCACGCACGCGATCCATCAACGCCATAGTATAATGCTGGCCCTGCAGGAAAAAGAGTTAGAACAAGCACCGTTCAAGTAGAAGTAGGGACCCGATGGTGAGACACCCACAGTAACGACTTGGCAGACTTGCCAAGCAAAATCTCTGAGGGCATGGTGTACATCTCACGAGCCATGTCGAGATGAAGCCCCCCGCAGGCGAATGAGGCCGTAGCCTCTCCATCAGCCCACACCCGAGTCCCGCGGGTCAGGCCCACCCACCGGGCCAACAGAGGGTCGGAAGGATGGCCTTTCGGAAGTTCGCCCATCACCCAAGCTTGATAAGGCTCGTCTGGAGCTCCCGTAGGGAGGCGACACAGGTCGCGGATGGATGGTTCCCGAGGTGCCTTCCCGGCCCCCTCGTTACTCGAGCCGACCTTGCCCCGGCCAAGGCTCCGTCGCCGATCGCGTGCTCCCGGTACAACAATGACCTCACTTGGCCGAGTTGCCGGGGGATCAGGTTTCTTCTGGACGATGGTCTTAGCCTTTTTCCGAGGATGAGCAGTCTCAACTTCTACCGGCGCTTCTTCCGAGCCGACCCTCGGCTCGGTTGGGGGGCGTGGCGAGGCGACTAATGAGGAACGCCCCCCACGCACAACGACAAGGTTCACCATCTCTGCATAAAACACTGACGTTGGTCAGAACGATGAAAAACACAAAATCCTTCGAAAAACCCTAGCACTACCCACTATCGACATACCTCGAGGCGCCGAGCTAAGACCCGCCTCAACCAGCTACGCCTCGGGCATCTTCCGAATGACTCGGGAGGCTGGGAGAATCTCCTTAAGTCGCCGAAGGCCCCGGCGCTCCTCGTCATTTAGGGTCGGAGCGGTGTTGTCAATCACGCGCGCCGCCCACCGGAGCCCGAAGCCCCAGTCCTCCGAACGACAGACATAGAAGAAGCACCTCTTCCATCCCTTGTTACTGGAAGGGGCCCCGCTAACCTAGAAGCTCGGTCGGGCAGATAAATAGTAACCCCCCGACCCCTTGGAGAGACGAAAACAAGAGAGGAAGAGGGATCGGGTCGGGGTAATGTTGGCGTAGTGGCACTCCCCTAGGAATGCCACCAGATAGCGCCAGGAGTTCGGCACCATCTGTGATGGAGAAATGCGCCACCATGAGATGCAGGACCTAATGATAGGGTGCAGGGGAAGGCGTAGCCCGGCTTCAAGGGCGTCTAGGGTTAGGGCAAAACCCTTCGGGATAGGGTCATACGCCCGTTGCCCAGGCTCTGGGGCGACAAGGACAAATTCCTCCAGGATACCGTAACGACCCCGGAGGTAGCCGAGCGACGACTCGCTCATAGTGGAGTCTATGTCATGTGGCCACATCAGGGCTTCGAGGGCCCGAGCCGCTTTCTCGTCAGATGACGAGTTGGGGCTCGGCGGCAATCCCCTCTTTCCGATGTTACCGGAGGAGGAAGTTGAAGAAGGCAAGGACGAAGAAGAAGGGAAAGCCATCCTTACCAACCTTAAGAAGGAGAAGAAGGATGGCCGATTCGGACGAAGCAATATGGTTCGAAGAAGCAACGGGGCGAATGCAAGCAGAGAGACGCGCAGGAAGGCAACTGCACGCTATTTATAGGCAGAGTCCGGCCAAAACGACCCTTCCTCTCCTGAAGCACGTCACATCGGGCAGACCAAACGTCACTCCGCCATAAATACGGCTTGACATGGCAGCCGTTGGGCACGCGGCGCAGCACGAGCACGAAACCTCTGGCCTTTCCGTTCTCGAAAATTAGCGACCCCCATAAGTGACTGTCCCCTCGACTCCTACGCAGGCGGGAAAGGACCTATCCACCCGCGTCCAAGCGCTGCCTCCTTGATGGTCCGGAACAAGTAGCTCCTCGGCTGCATGTCGCCCGAGACCACCTCCTCTGCGCAACTTGCCCGCTTGAGACGTGCTCCTCGGCTGCATGTCGCCCGAGACCACCTCCTCTGCGCAACTTGCCCGCTTGAGACGTGCTCCTCGGCTGCATGTCGCCCGAGACCACCTCCTCTGCGCAACTTGCCCGCTTGAGACGTGCTCCTCGGCTGCATGTCGCCCGAGACCACCTCCTCTGCGCAACTTGCCCGCTTGAGACGTGCTCCTCGGCTGCATGTCGCCCGAGACCACCTCCTCTGCGCAACTTGCCCGCTTGAGACGTGCTCCTCGGCTGCATGTCGCCCGAGACCACCTCCTCTGCGTAGCCTGCCCGCCTGAGACGTGCTCCTCGACTGCATGTCGCCCGAGACCACCTCCTCTGCACGGCTTGCCCACCTGAGACGTGCTCCTCGGCTGCATGTCGCTTGAGACCACCTCATCTGCGCGGCCTACCCGCCTCAGACGTGCTCCTCGGCCACGGATCGTTTGAGATCGCCACACATGGACGGACTCTCCGAGCCGCGTTCTTCGATTTCAAACTCCGCGACTTCCGCAAGAGATCGGCAACCGACCGGCAGGATCAACCGCTTGAACTATAAGCCACGCCTCGAAGCCCCCTAGCAACAGCCGACGCATGGCTTCATTCGGGGGGGAATATGATGAGGGAAATAATGGCAACAAGACCCGGGCTGACGTCATCTGCCCCAGGTGATGTCACGCCCCTCGGTAAGCCTGACAGAACCTGGTCAAACAGACCGGAATGACGATCGAGGCACATTAACAACCTGCTCAGGCCCGATCCTTCACGCCACGCCATCACCGCTGTCAGACGTTACCAGGAGTACGATCCTACTCCCTGCAAAACAAGCACATCAGGAACAATAAGCTGCTTTATAATAACCCCCACACCGAAGAAAAAAGGGAGGGGAGAGCACCACTCCACTCCACTCACTGACTTGATCGTCGGAGGGGTCGGGCCGAGCTTCCGACCTGACCTGTGTGTAGGTACGAAGACGGAGCTGTTTCTCCCCAACACCGCGGAGTGGAGCCCTTCCCCGCAGGACGCCCCGGCGAGCCTCTACGCGACTTGATCCTTGCGACCGACTGCATCAACGACCCCCGAGGGACTCCGGGCAAGATCCCCGCCATTCGGACCCGAACCAAGCCGTGTCGACCCCGATGTCACGACATAAAGTTGTTCACCCCAACACTATTCAACCTGAAGCTGGTGCCGGTGACAACATCTACGAACTTCAACTTGGGGAAGGAGTCAGCGAAGCTAAACCTGGACAGTGATAACAACGCCTCCTTGACGAGTGGCAGCAGCAGATTGTTCTGCTGGTGCTCGAATCTCTTGCCAACCACTGCCGCAGAAATGATGTCGCCGATCACCGTCATGAACTTGTTGCTGAGGTTGATGGGGACTGCCGGGGGCGCGTCATGGAGACGTCCCTCAGCGAGCGGAGGATGGCGTCCTCCCTGACCGAGGCGTAGGACTTGACGCGCTTCATGCTGAATAGCTCCGTGGCGCAGATCTTCCTCAGGTGTCTCCAGTAGCTCCCGTACGGGGAGAAGGCCACGTCCATGCAGCCGTAGGTGATGACCTTGGCGGCGGCGAGCGCAGGGCGGTCGGCGAAGTTGGCGTCCTGGGTCTTCAGGACCTCTTCGGCGGCCTCGCGGGAGGAGACGACCACCACGTCGACCTGACCGACGCGGACGAACACGAGGGGCCCGTGCGGGGCGGCAAGGTCACGCAGCGCCTGGTGGGTGGGCTTTCCGACGAGGTGGTGGATGTGGCCAATGACGAAGAGCCCCCGTGGGCTGGGAGGGAGAGGAGGTTCATTGTTCGGCTGGAACTTGGAGATGGATCTCCTCCTGAGCGCCACCAGGAGGAGGAACGCGAAAGGCAGCAGCGGAAGGAGAGCAGCAAGTCCGAGATCCATCCATGTGTCGATGCATACCGAAGGATATGAATGAGTTGAATTTAGTAGCCACTTGCTTATGTATCATCGATCATCAATTGACTGAATGCAAGGGCGGGCGATGTGATCACCACAGCAGACTGGTGATCGATCACGTCAGCCCGCTGAGACCTAAACAAAATCTTAGGTGATCGATCGTATGTATGATAAGGCCATCAGCTTGGCTGCATTGTTGTGCATGCATCCATGGATTCCCGTGCACAATAAGCAATAGCTTTCAAAGATCTGACAAGGAACTGTTTTCTGTTATATATAAACAAGCACCGAGTTGTCTGTTATATATCAACAATTGAGTCCGAATCAAACTAGTTATACATACATACATACATTAGAGTCAAATAAAATTGATATCAATTCACACTGTTCAATATATGTAATCCAACTCTCTTAATTTTTATCAATGTGAAACAAACTATTTTCATACTCGTCTTGGATCAAATATTTCATAACAAAGCCAATGTACAGCTGAATGATAAGTGCCTTTATTTAATAAATGCATGTGTATTCATCTCGAGAAGTGTTGAAATCAAGGTTTGCTGTACTGATACATCCCACTCGGTACAATCGATATATACCGATCCAATAGTATATCTATACACAGATCGCCCTCCACCAAGTGATACTAGTCACTTGACCACGTATCAAACGATATAGGATCTATACCGAACGATAATGATCGAAATTCGATCATTACCAACCTATACCGATCGATAACAATCGAATTTCGATCCTTATCGATCAAGGGCTAAGATTGCCCTATTTCAAACTTAGAAAAGAATTTTTAAACTTATTTCACTCTTTCAATCTCCTAAATTCTCTCAAACTGTTTTTCACTTATCTCTCATTATTCTCGTATTTTCATTTTCCTAAACTCATCAAAACTGTGATATGTGAATTGGATCAAATTTAGGAAATTAATTTGAAAGGATTAAAAGAAAAAACACTCTTTTTTTATACTTTTATTAATTTATGAAATGAATAAACCTATTCTATATGATATATGACTTAATATCAAATATGTTGCTTAATATGTTTTTGATGATAAAATGATGTTAACTAGGAAGTAATTGAGGTCTCTAATATTGTGATTAATATGTTTAATATTATTTTTTTAAATTAAATACTTAATAGATCAAATCTTTATATTTTTTGCATATTAAGGATTAAATCATATATATGTTATAGTATAATAAATTTAATTAGATTTAATTAATTTTTTTTAACATTATAATTAGTAATTTTGATGATAATTTAATCAAAATTTGATAAATATTTAATTAATTCAGTCGAAAATATATATAATACTATTCTTTCCTAATCTTCGTTATTTTTACTAAACTTATACTATATTTATATTTATTTATATCTTAAAAATCCTAATCTAATTTTTTTTCTATTTTTGGTATTTTAATGATTTTTTTTATGATTTTGAAAGTACCATTGATACATATTTCCATACTTCCATAACATTGATACACCTCAGTACATACCACATCAAGCAAAGCTCGATACACCGATATAGATCGAAATTACAATCCTTGATTGAAATAGTTTATGATGTCAAGGAAGCTAAGTAGCCAAAAACAAGATCAAGATGCTAACTTGGCATGTCACAACACTTTCTTCCGAAAAAAGAGAAGCTACATTACACTACTATGATTTCCATAGTTCTAAACAATAAACTAATTTTGTACAAAGAGATAGAAAGAGGCTTATAAGTACTAAATTGACATTTTTTGCATCGAAGATTTTAGCAAAAACTCCAAATAATCAACGTCAACATTACACATTTTAAGATTTTGATTCAATAACTTTTATCACAATATAAACCTGTAAGATCCATAGCAAACTTTAAATGCACAAAAGAACTTTCAAGATTACAAGAAGAGAGGCATTTATGGCCATGTAACCTTAAAGTAATTCGAACAGTACATATATATCTTCTAATATACCAAAAAAACAAATTTCCTTGCATACCTGACATCACTGCATTATAGTCGGTTCATGAATAATTGTTATCTGACATGCTTATTCCTGCAAAACTTGCTCCTCTACTGATATTTCTTTGTGAATTCCAGTCCATATATTATCAGAACTGTTATACCAACTGATCCACATAACATTCTAATATTATATTCTGATCAACCAACAATCCATTCCAAGATGAGATTGTGGTTCTAAAGAAGAGGATCCAACTGCAAGGCGGAACTGAGCAAACTGCAACCTCAAGAGAATTAACTGTCAAAATCTGTTTCCTCCACCACAGAGGCTGATGTGGATTGGTGCCAAAATAAACCATCAGAGCTTACTTGCAAGAAGATGGATGTGTCAATAATTACAGCCCTGAATACCTTGTCTAAACAAGCAATGGAGAGTATATATGCAAGAAAGATAAACAAGATGATAGAGATATATATTATAAGCTTACCTCTGAGAGACTCTCAAGAGGTGAAAAGAACAAAATCTAAAGTTCATATATTACATAACTAACAATTGCAGTTACAAGGGCAAACAAACACAGTTAATACAGAATAATCAGAGGCTTTATGTGCAATGTAAGAAGACTGCTGTAAAGAATAAGCTTCAGATGGGCATGCAATTATTGAATAGACCATACAACATGTGCAGTACGCTACTTAGGAATTAGATCACAAAGTAATGCCATTACAGATTCATTCAGCTTTAATGTCCAGATTGTCATTCGGTGTTCCTATTATTTATGATCTATTCGACTGTAACTTTTAAAAACATGCAAAACAAAGAAAATTGTGTGGCAGAAAGAACATAAACATTTTATCTCATTCACAGAAGTATCGACTTTGTGATCAAATTTTGTAGTCTTGCGATATTTGACTGAAACAAGCAAAAAGATAATATAAATCCTCAAAAAGAGAGGGTGTGGTGTTGGCTTACAATTTTTTTCTCTTTCGCGTAAACCTCCACTGATTTAAGCTGATACTTTGAAAATACCTTTCTGCTGTATGCATAGCATGCAAGCTAGCACAAGGAAGCTACTCTAATCTGCTTGCTTGCTCTCCTTTTGTAAATATGATGCTTACCATGATGTCCCTTGATGAAAAAGTTGTCACTAATTCATTATAAATGTGGGATGCCTCAGATGCAAATCAAGCTAAACTAGACATAAGATTAATACAGAAAGTGAGAATTACATGGGCTGCAATGGACTGGAACACATGTAAATGAGGTGGTGGTAAAAGTCCTTCAGCTATTGCCCATGTACTATTGTTGCAAAATAAGTCTGTTTCACTCTTTAAGGTGAGGATTTCCAATCAAAATGAAGATTGTCAAAACCATTAACATGTCCAGACCCACTCAAAAGCCTGCTTTCCATGTCCTGCAACTGCTGATGATTCATGGTGTGTGAATACTGTGACAGGTGGTTCATCCCAACCCTACCAGTCACGGTCATAGTTTCATTTGCCATAACCGCTCTTAATCCATTAGCAGTTGTCGATTGATCAGGCATACCCATGGCACTGAAACCCATTTCTCGATAACCCGAGTTGTTTGCCATCCCATTTCTGACCAGACAATCAACTCCGTTAAAAGCAGGTGTAACACTATTAAGTCCCTTCAACTCATCTTCCAAGTTGCCTACACCATTCAGCTGAGAGGACATCATTTCTTGTAAGATTTTCTGCACAGAACTCTGTGATTCAGTTGGGTTGGCTTCATGAGACTGTACTGGAGGTTGTTGCACCATTGACATATTTGCAGGTGGAGGAACAGAGTTCAAATGAACAAGGTTAAGAGAGGTTGGGGCATTGTTACCACTTAATGCTGATGGCATCTGAGAGGGAAAAGGAGAAGATGCATTTGGTTGGGAAGGGAGCAGTGAATTGGAGGAGCTGGCTGATGGTATTGGAACCACACTCCCACCACCACTATGGTCATTTGTCGTGCTCACCAGGTTTCCTTGCCTTGAATTTAGAGAGTTCTGGTGAAGAAGCTCGGATATGGAAGTTGTGGTGCAGGTCGCGGTTAGATTTCCAAGGGAATTCTCAACATTCATTGCACCATTACAACCAGCAATCTGAACACTATTTACATGAGAAGAGCTCTGATCATTGTGGGTTGAGTTTTGGGCAACCATCTGGTGATCCTTGGGTTGTTGGGTTTGTTGAGGATGCAGTCCAAAAGAAGCTTTTCGTGGGAAGCTGTTTAAACTATCTGAACAAAAGATAAAATTGACAAGATAAAATTTAGAAATAGCTATTATAAAACAAACTGATCAGACTGAACTTGATACTGTGAGAAACTTTCAAACCCTTCAATCAAATTTCAAGCTAACAAAGGTCACTTTCATAAAGGGAAAAAAATATCAACGGTTACTTTCCAAGTCATGACTAATAGTTTGAAAAAGAAATTCCATATAATTAAAAATACGGTTATCCCTTCCAGCTCCATATCATTGACAAGCCACGTACCACGTTTTTCTCATAGATGAACACCAAAATAAAAAACTGTGATTTTACAAACAATCAACAGTATCTCTGTATCTTATGCATCATGAACATTACAATCCCATAGCAGCCTGGGTTATTCATGGAGGATGGCACAAAGTACACAATATTGATGGTATCATGAACCAAGATCAGGAGCACTATCATATATCTTACTAAATTCTAGATATTTTATTTTAGCAGAGATACAGAAAAAAAAACAACAATAAGAAGCCATGATGCCCAAATATTTCAAGTCAGCTACATAGATCTTTACCATCATTGAGTGTGTGCAAAGCTAATACTCCTTAGTTACAACAATAGCATTCAAACCTCGATTTATAGCTTTTAGAGAAGGCTCCTTGGGCTTACCTCTACCTTTACTCACACCACGAGTACTTATTGTCTCACATCGTCGGACCAGAACCTTTATAGATCCCTTCAAAACATGTCTATAGCATAAAAACTTTAGATGGTTCTCCCTTGTTTAATTTTGTATCAGAGCTACAACCAATCATTTACAAATAAAAATTCTTTTCTATCTTTCCAGGTAACTCCAAATATCCACCTCAACATGCTCATTTTAGTGACACAAATTTTGTGCATGTTGCATTTTAATCGCTTAGCTGGTTCTTTGAAATGATGACTCAGAACGGATCCCTAATCGGTCAACTGGATTGCCATGGCTGCTATGACTAATAGGCTTAAGGAGGCATAAAATTTCGATAGTGGCAAGCACCATTGCAGCCTTGGAATTGCTTAGAAACTCTCCAGAAACCTAAAAGCCAAAACCAGTGGCACACATGGTGGTGTAGTGCCTGTAGACCCAAGCCTATAGTGACATCTATGGTAACCACCACAGCTGCTTTTTAAAACATTGCATTATCTAGATCAAAGCAAAGAGTTCACTACAGAGTTCTAGAAGGATGTTTAAACCACAACTGAGCAACTTAGAACTTGTTAATGTGCCAACCAAAAATCTACTATGAGGCATGCTCGGATAGAGGAAGGAATGAACTTACCCACAGGTCCAGTCCTGGTTTCTCTGCTGTAATCAATCAGGTCTTTCATACTATTAACCACCTCCGATATCTGTAGATTCAATAATTCAATAAAAAGGTTAAAAAAAATGCCTCTCTGTAACTTAGTTTCATCACATCTTGCTTAATGAAACACATATGAGAATACTCATGAAAAATATTGTGTGCCATTTGGAATGCTTCTGAAATACACCGTAGAAAAACTCAATGAGAAACATGTAATTCCACTCATCAGTAGTCAACTACATTCTGTACAATCATTCTGTAAGTACGAGATGCTGAGGTTCAGTGGATCAGCCAATCTGAATCAAGTTTCATCAGTCCTGAAGCTGACTTTGCTGATATTTCAAACTTGTTGCCAGAGAAAGTGAGAGGCTCACCAAAACTGGAAACACCTGAGCATGGTAAATTTTGTCTGGTAGATGCCGACTTAGCCAATTTATTGGCCTTTTAGCTAGAGTTTACCAACTAAAGAGGGAGAGGAGGACGAAAGAAAAGAAGCAAAGGAGGACAAGAAAAGAAGAGAAGAAATAAAATCTACCCTTCACCATTGCTACATGCATATGACTCCCCTTTCATAGGGTTTTTTATAATATCTATGATTTACTTTTGTAAAATATTTCAAAATTATCTGAAATAATACATATGAAAATTTTCTAGCACATACTGTTATACCTTTAACATTTACCCCTTTTTCTAATCTTTTGATTTTTTATATTTGTCATTTTATAGTAATTTGTATTTGATCTATTACTGCCAATACAATCAGACAGATCCCAAAGAGCCAGACCATAGGCTGATCACAACCGAGCAAACCTTTGGAGATGCTCCACGTAGATCTTAAGTTCATTCATGTTACAGGTACCAACTAGACAAGTCTAGGCATTAACAGAGACCAGGTTACAGAATACAAGAAAGACATATCGTGTCCCTAGGATTTTTCAAAGACATCTCCCTCGATGGAATAAAAGCTAAATTAGCTAATGTTGGTCTGTTAGGATCGAGAGTCCGGGGTCGGCACTTAACTTGAAAGCGTACGTTTATGAAGTGAAGGCAGTAAGCACTTAAAGAGGTTTGCAGTAAAGTAATAGCAAGAATAAAATGCAAACCAGAGAGCACGGCAATTTTATAGTAGTTCGGTCGTCGTGACCTACATCCACTCAGCCGATTCCTCTTCCGTCGATGCCACCGACATCCACTAACGGTCTTCCTTCAATAGGCGAAGACCAACCACCTTTTACAACTCAATTCTCCTTTTACCGGGTTTAGGAGATAACCCTTACAACCCCACTCACTCCTCTCTCAAACTATTCTAACACTTAGAACTTTAAGAGAAGTTCACACAAGATTGCAGCAGCATTTCTATACTTTTTTACTCTCAATACTTGTGTGCTTTAACCAGGGATGAGAGGGGTATTTATAGGTTTCAAGTTGATTCAAACTTGGAGCCTAAAAACATCTCATCCCGGGTTTCCTGGGTACGGGCGGTGCCACCACCTGCGCTGGGCAGTACCACCGCCTGACAGAGCTCGGAGACCGAGCTCTAGCGGTACCACCGCCTGACAGAGCTCGAAGATCGAGCTCTGGCAGTACCACCGCCCAGCTTGGGCGGTACCACCGCCTAGGTTTCCTGGGGTGTTGTTCCCCAAGCGGTGCCACCGCCTAGCCTGGGCAGTACCACCGCCCAGGTTTCCTGGGGTGCTATTCCCCAAGCGGTGCCACCGCCGGCCAGGGTATCAACACCCTGGTTGGGCCTTGAATTCGGCCCAAACCAGTCCAACTTTGGGCCCAGTTGGCCCCTAACAGAGTTGATGGGATTACCTCCCAATCCCAACTCTAATTATGTGCTAACTACGATTCCTAAGACATAATCTAAGCAAGATAAGTCTGGTTTCTTCCGGCGAGCTTCCGGCTATCTTCCGACAAGGTTCCGACAATCTCTCGACAAGGTTCCGACGGACTCCCGGCAAGCTCCTGGACTTCACGACGATCTTCTTGGTGAGTTCCGACGAGCTTCTCTGGCAAACTCCGAGACTTCTCGGCTAGTTCCGATAGAACTTTCGACGAACTCTCGAACTCCCAACGAAATCGCGTCCTTGACTCCGGAGCTTCATTTTGCTTCATGTCTTGCTATCGTAGTTAATCTTGCACATATAAAACCACACTTCGATCTAGACAATTAATACTAAGCATTAATCAAGTTGTCCGGCATGTCATTGGTCCCTCGACGCTTCGTCCGATTTTTCGACGCATCGTCCTCTCTTGCGACCTATTGCCCAATCGGCCAGTTGACTCTGCAACTCCGATATCTTTGGCGCAATATCCGCTCTTCTTGGCCCAATGCCCGAATCCACGGCCCGAAGCCTTCTGTCGATACGTCGACCGTTCCTCTGGCCCGACGTCCAATCTTCTGACATGTTTTCCTCCGGCACAACATGATTTTTCCTGCTTTAATTGTCTCATCCTGATCGAAGCATCCTACGTCACTCAAAACGTAGATTAAAACATAAACACTTATCAATTTGTTTCATCATCAAAATACGAGATTCAACATGGTCAAAAAAAGCTACTGCACATGCTTGCCAGAATAGTATGTCATAAATCTGTACAAACTGTAACAACTTTAAACCTTTGCGCCAGATTTAGAAACCCCTTTTAAAAAGTCAAAACCTAACATGTAATGTGCATTCTATGCCTGATTCATAACTAGACAACTTCCTTGGTCCTTCAGGAAGGCCCAGAAAATACCACATTCATGAAATAGAAACATAAATGTGCTTTTATCAATGTGACACATGCTGAATTATTTGATTCGAATCAGAATTGTCAATCCATATCTTAGGTGAAATTGATTTTGATCAAATTAAATTGCATATTTTAGAGTTTGTTTGATGTACTGTGGGGAATGTTATGCTTAAATATTCATGTAATGGTTAAGAATAAAAGATTCTCTCCGAGCTTGATTACTGTACCATAATGCACTTGAGACAATTATGTGAGTTACCTCAAGGACAAGCCCAAGAAAAAGCAACACTACTGGTTTACATCCATTAAAGTGTGTGTCCTTAGTGGCACATCAAGAACCCATCAAAAACCAAGCAACCTGAATATTTATTTAGTCTTAAGCAAGAACAAATAAGGTATTAAGACTTACAAGCAATGCTTAAAGAAGGAATTCCACAATAAAAGTGCAGAATCTAATGTAAGTAGAAAAAAACGATATTCTGACTTAGTTTGCCAATAGCTAACTCAATATTGGATATAGGCTCTGAAAAAGAGAAGCTGCAGTTGAAAATTTTATTTAGCCAGCCATCTCATCTAAGATCTAGCAAATATCTAAACAATCAGTAACTCCTCATAGTCTGAACTTTAATAGTGCACTAGTTTGGATTTTACATTGTTGGTTATACCTATTACCCTATAGGTACCAAGATTTAGTACATGGAATCTTACATCTGCAAGTCTTAAACAGAATCTAAAGAAGATTCTCTGAACATAACATTTTTAACCATGCATTAGAAAAATATTCAGGATGGGGATGGAGTAGAAATAAATTAACCAGCAAAAAAGAGCTTATCAAATAAATGGATAAGCACTGAAGACAAAAAAGGCCAAGGAGTTGTGCAAATTGCAACAAGTTGCAACTTAAATAACAGAAGAAAGAAGTCAGCTAACAGGTAAAACACACTATCACGAAAACAGGAACTGAAGTATCAGAAAGCAACCAACCTGAAGGCAACGGATATATCTTTTTGTATATCCTAGATCATTTACTAATGGCACCTCCAGAGTTTTAGCCAATTGACGAGCAGACACCACAAATCTGACATACAACTCCAAAGTTGTCATAATAGAATTATATTATCCTGATTGAAGATCTGAAAACATAGAAATAAACTGGCACACAGAGCATCCACTGTTCTGCGGTGCAGTTAATCATAACCTAGGACACCTTGCATGCAAGATAAATGTAAAAACAAACATGCAATTCAAGAAACAAATAATACAATGTAAATGACTACAACAAAGACTTTGGTTCTCTAATTTAAGTTAACCTGAAAGCAAGGAACTTGATTGTTCTTTTGTCTCTACTTTGCTCCATAAGCTTGGCATAGGACAAGCAAAGGCTGCAAAGCCCTATGCCATTAACAGGACAACGCATCTCAGCAAACAACCTTCATTAATTGGCTATCAAGAAATTGGCACCCAAACAACTATATAACCAACTAGAACAATTTTCTTCCTCAGCAGCAATTTATTTGAGAATGGCAGCAAATATAGATAGATTGAAGATAGAAGCGATGGAAGGACTATGGAGTTTTGCTCAAGGTATTCAAGGATGGCAGAGGTAGACATGTGCATTGACATGAATTGCTCGTTATGGCAACTGGACTAGAGAAATGTGCAATTCATCTGATGGAGACTTCAAGGTCTTCAGCTTGCCTCATCAATTCATGGCCAGACTCCTGGCTTTTATTTTAAGATCTCCAAGGGAAACAATGAAGATTTTATGGCTATTTTTACAAATGGATGGTGGATTTTCGAGGGCATCAAAGACTAAAATTAGTCAGCATGGCTATAAGCAGAGGCATTGGGAGTTGGAGAGCAGTGGGTTCAGTGCTTCAGTTGTCTCCCTACATCACCCTATAAGAAGATATATATATATATATATAACATGTGATATTACAGCCCGTCGGAGTAGGCCATATAACTGTAAACCAGTTTAATATCCATAAGTAGCCAAATTGACGATAAAGCTTGTTACATCCACAGCTCATCTCACCAGAATCACATGCACCTTACACACCTCAGTACATATTCTGCCAGCAGAGGTTCACAAGGACATGATACCTGAGTTCCTGTCATGTTATCAAATGGTTGCTAGAGAGTTTCATATGCTTCTCTATTAGGTCAATAGAGACCTACCCATGCAACACAGGGTTTGCTATAATGAAATTAGCTTGATAGCATGCAATAATATGGAACATCACCAGATAACGCGTCCTAGACCAGAATTTTACAGTTTTATAAATCATGTATCACGATTGACTGAAACCTAAAGAATGCTATTGCACCAGGAAAAGTAAGATTTCAACCGACTGTTTCATTTTCACATGCCTATACAACCACAATTGCAGCATAATACATTACAGATAAAATGATGTTACATGTAAGTGTGTAAATTCCAAAACCAGTGTCAGTGAGTCTAAAGATAGGAACATTTACAACTAACCAAGCAAAACCAATATATATTATAGGTAGAGAAGACTTACGAATTACAAGTATTTTGCAAGTCCTGAGCAGATATGCTGGGAGGTGAATTTTGAGCTGTACTCTGATATTTCTGCGCGGCAGCCCCAAGTTGACTCACCTGAAGCAAGGGACCCATTGATACACCTTATCAAGGACTACAAGGACATCATTTGGATGCTACATTACATTATCCAGATAACATTTACATGACCATATGTCACCTATACCTGTGGTATTAACAACCTTCGAGGAACAAGCTCTTCATGCTGCCTGGCACAGAACTCCCACGAACATATCTGACCACGGATAAGGAACGAGGATTATGACAATAAAATATAATAGAAGAAGGAAGCTCACAAAAAACATCACTATTACCAAAATTCAGCTCCTTTAGTTATATTATACCTTCAATTCAGCAGAGAAAACAATCCGCAGTTGACCTTCACGCACCACGCGTAACTGCTCATATACACTCTCCTGAATTGCTTTACCATAATCGAGGACAATCTGACCCAATGCATTTTGATATTCACGAGGCATATCAACATATAGAAGTTCCTCCAAAGTACCACTGGCATATTTAATTTGATATAGTCGTGGCAAAACTTCAAAAGTTGTTTCTTCAAAAATCAATATGCAAAAGAAATTAATATCAAATTACAAGGAACCAAGACATAAACCACATAAGAAACTATATATACATCTCAACATAATTGGGAACAAAAAAGACAGGAAACTTTATTAAAGGATTTTATATACCAAAACCACGACCAGGTTTACGGTTGCATACTTCACAGTGCCATGCATCCTGCAAAATTCACATGAACATATGTGAAGACGTTAGTAGACAATTTAGTCAAGAGATTTCAAATTTACTCCATGATGAACACCAATCTGTGCATGAACATCAACCACGATCCATGTTTAAATTCTAAATAAGCTAGAACTAAAGGATGCAACAGCCATCAAGATGTAGAAAACAAGTGAAGCAAAGTGTCAATGGTAAACACACCTGAGGAAAAACACCAGTAGTTTGACGCCCACTTCCATAGAGAGAAACACACCATCTCTTCTTGGCATTGGGGGCAAAGTATTCCGCAACAAATTTTCTCCAAAATTTGATATTATTATCCTGAATATGGAAAAAAAAAAAAGTGTAAAAACAGAAGACACCAAAACAAAGCACGAAACATGACATGAAAAACTTAATACTTCTGGTCTATGCTGCTGGTGGTACATATATTGAGTCAAACGTCGAGCACACGTTCCTGGCTCATACAATGTGGGTTTTATTTGAGGTCTTATAGAAGCCTGTTGAAGCTGCTGTTGCAACTGGTTTCTTTGTTGTGGTCGGGTTCGAAGTATCTGTTGCTGTTGTTGTTGCTGAAGCTGCAACATCCTCTGTTGTTGCAGGAGACTCATCTGTGCAGCAGCAGCAGCAGCCTGAGATGGCGGCCTTGACATCTGCAGCAACTGGTGCTGCTGCTGTTGCAGAACAAGAGCTGTATCGGAATGCTGACGTTCCAGTTTTGCTGGGCCCAGACTTCTAACAGAGTGCAGCTGCTGTGGCTCCAATTTTGTGGCACTGGAGCTACACAAGGTCTGAAAGTTCTGCGATGGACCAGTTTTATCAGACGGATCCATCTGCGGTTCCAACTTAACAGGAGCTATAGGCCCCATATTGCCCAACCCACCCCTCAGCATTTGCTGCTGGATGTGAGGCAAGGAGAACTGTCGCCGAAACTTGTGCATTCCCTCCCGATGCTCGTTCTGCGAACGATCCAATGCAAGCTGATTCCTAGATGGATTCTGCAAAGACTGTCTTTGGGCTAGGCTAGATGCTGAAGTGAACGAGAGAGGATCAAGTTCAGCAGAGCTTAGCATCTCAATTGCACTTCCAACACCACCACGTTGTTGAAGACCAAGAGAAGCTGCCGAAAGCCCTCCGCCCGACACAGGCACTCCATTTCCAGTTGATTGGTTGAGGAGCGATGATATGTTGGTGTAGTTACCCAACAAGTTCATGTTGTTGCCATTACCATTACCAATATTGTCGAATTGGGTGCGAGGAGAAACCAAGGGCGAAGCTGGCTGCTGAGAAGGGAGAGAACCAGGCTGGGCTCCTCTCGACATGGCAGAGTTTGTTCGGAGAAGCGAGGCCGGGACCGACTGGCCTCCACCAACCGGAGTAGGGGGTCCTGAAGGCACCATCTTTCTCGAGGGTAGGGATTAAACTGCCTATATGAGCCAATCAAAGAGATGAAATCTTTGATGCATCAGTTCAAATCATTAGTAATCCAGATACAGGTAGGCATCACCAACTCTGTTTGGGCCATCGAAAGACCGACTTCTTGTTTTCAAAACCATAGGAAGAAAAGGAATGGCGGAAGCAGATTCCAAGAAAGAACTTCTAGGTTGCAACATCCCCAAATTACACCCTCCGTTTAAAGAATCACACTCCGGTATTCCAAAAATCAGAAAGAACCAGTATCCAGGTCACAGAAATCGCCCAATAACTCGATCCTTTTTACCACAACTAGAGACAAAAAGGGGGATCAAGCAAGCAAGAAACCGAGCACCTTGCTGAAAAATTAGAACTCGAGGGTCAAAATTGCAACTTTTTTGCCAGAAATAGAAACCTTTGGACCACAGCACACCCCCCCCCCGGAAAAGTGCTCGAGATCCGAACCTTTTTCTTGCGCCTTCGTCTGCATAAACTAATACTCGTCCACTTTCTTCCGCAGCCGAAGGCCGAAGCAAGACCGGCGTTTGCTTGGGGCACCGGGTGTGGTGTACCACTTGCAAAGTAACCGAAATAAAGCACGGAAGCAGCTTCCCAAGAGATAAAAGCTATTCACGGCGGAAGACAGATTGGAAACCGACAAAGGGGAACGGCTCGCTTTTGTTCGAATCCACGGACCGAAGGAGTGACGGAGACCTCCACCGATGAAGGCGGCTTCTTCACAAGCTTTGCACTTGGATCTCTAGCGACGGGGTTTCACCGGATTGATCCCGAGACGTCCCACTGCGAGGGTTTGGTTTGGACTCCCTTCCACAGACGTTTTCTTGAACTCACACACACACACTCTCTCTCTCTCTCTCTCTCTCTCTCTCTATCTACCCATCTTCATACTCTCGGGCTGGTGATATCGAGCTCCGGCGGACGCCAAATGCTACTTGGATTTAATTGAACATGTGATAATTGTACCCCCGCAGTTTGGCCACTAAACCTCGCTTTCACTTTCCAATGTTTACAAATTAGCCCTTTTCATTTACAAAAATACACTGCACTCCAAAAAAAAAAAAAAAAAAGAGGCCATTAGTGTTTTCAGGAATATATCTGATTAAAAATATAGAAAAATTAATACAATTTAAAGAGTAATTACACTTCAAAAATGGATCATCATGATCATGGAATTGTTATGTTGATATCATAAAAAGGTGAAGAAGGTAAAAGAAACTTCTTTCATATAATGATTAAAAGGCTCTGCAAATTCCCTTTTACACCTTTCAATATGATTGTAATAATAAATAAGTCTTGGGCTCATATGCAAAAAAGCTGGCCACCGGGGATCGCCAGTCAAGTGGGGCGTTATGATGACATGAGCATGCGTGATAATATCATTCCAGCTCGGCCGTTCTGCGTCCCCATATATGCCGCTTCGTCCTCATGTCATCATCCTCGGCGACGATGCTATGGTCTCATGCGATCATCCATCACATCCAATCATAGCAAATATGGCAAATATAAAATATGATATGATATGATATAATATAATTAAAAATACGATCCGATCTCTATTATTATTTCCGTGAAAAAGTGGATTCGAAATATAATTGGAAAGTCACGTCGCTGCAGGAACGCCGACTGACATGTGGTTTGATTGGTGGAGCCATGCACGTCGTCGACGTGGCAGAATGGGAACCATACCGTCATTTATGTTGGTCTCGTGTCTCGGGCATTGTATTATCGTGGACACTAAGGTTTAGCCTCGTCGTTGTCCATAGTATTCGAGCTCTTCTCCGAAGCAGATAAGAGCTACGGACAAGAAGGGCAACACAGTCGCTTCGCTGTCATGCGTACCAAAGACTTGCTTTGCATACGACCAAACCAAAGTGACACCCAACTAAAGTTTCATGGGAGATGATGAGTCTGAGTCTGTATACATACAAACAGACTCTTCCAACTATGATTCGAATTAGGTTGACGATTTGATTATTTCAAATCGTATGAGAATCAAGTTTTCATCATTAAATAATAAAACATCTCTCCATATGATTGATTGCCTTTTTCGATAGCTTAATAAATAACTAATTTGAAAGATATTTTTTTAAAAAAATATAATTAGTAAATCAGTTTTGATTTTAAAAATAAAAAAAAAATTAACGTTTTTGTTCTTTAATTAGTTTTTTGTTGTCTATTCTTTTTATTCATGTTGGGTATCTCTAACTCAGTTTTAACGGAGTTTGATGAAATGTTTTGCTTATTATTTACGAAGTTACTGTTTATTATATGGATATCAAGGAACATAAATTGAGATATATAATGTTTATTTATTCCAAAATTATTAAATAAAAACTTATTTTTTATTTTAAAAATAAAAATAATAATAATATCGGATAATGTAAACTTGAAATAGTTCGGTGAAGAAAATCAAGCCAGTAGAATTGGCTTATGCTGCATGCTAAGTGATGATAATTATATACTAGTCAACATTCTAAACAAAAGAAGACCCATCCACTAGTTTCTTTTTAATCACCTTTGAAACATTCCTAGTTTTTTATAATATTTTAAAAAAGTAAACAAATTAGCATCACTCATCCTTGTGTTACAAGGAGTAGAGAAGTATTATATTCTCAAGGTAATAATGGTTTCTATTTGGGAGATTTTTTTTCCAAAGTGAATAAGAGAATACTTTATCATAGAAATTAATTTTCAATCCATAAGTAATATATTTATCAAGTAAGCTAGTTGATATCTTTAAATATTCATTGTGATGAGATTTTAGACCCTTAATAATTGATAAGTTTGATGTATAACCAATAGATCAATATCTTATATGTAAAAAATTATAAGTTATCTTATTATTGGTGCTCAATGTTAATAATTGATAAATCCAACTTGATACAAAACCAATATATATTAGGAATTTTCATTCAACCTTTAAGTGTCTCAAATGTTTGACGTAGTGTCAAATCTGAAACCTAAGTTAAACTCGAAAGTGGGTTTAAAAGAAAGAGTGTTCAACCTTAAAAGCTACGTTTACATTTACTTTTTACAATCGATCATCTCTTAGCTATTGACTAGCATAAACATCTCACTTAGTATATCGATCGAGTAAGATTTTATCACTTTTTGATGATATGGCTATCACCGTATATATCTTAAACCTTCGATATATAATAATTGGATATCCTTGAACCTTCAATATATAAATATTCTCAACCTCTTTAGTAGATACAAAAAAAAAAGTTTGGTGCCAAGTATTTCCTCTAGTTGGGTGAGTTTTTTAGATCTAATTCCCTACTACGACTAAACTACCATCCATAACTTGTCATTATGTTTAAGTCATTGACCCAAAGAAGCTTTATGCGTACAGTAAGTTCAGCATAATGCCTTCTTTGGAGGTGATTGAGACAAAGCTTCCTGTTCTTTGGAAGTTGCAATTAAACCTCCAAATCATTGACCTTGCGGGGGGGATTTCTGTGCTTCCACTTTCAATCGGAGCAAGATATGATGATTATCCTCACAAGAGGCCACTGGTTCCTCAAAGATCATGCTCTCAACCTCGAGAACTTTCGACCTCAAAAGTAGTCAATGTCCACCATCATCCCAACCTGATTGTAGCTCCCAGATCTACTGATCGAACTAATGTTCTCGAGAATCATTTTTTAGATCACTGCTTCTGGAACAAGGAAAAGATTTGCTGAAGTATCTATTATGTTTGATTACTTACAGCCTTTACTACAAGAGATATAGAATAACGAATTTAGATTTCTTTTAAATCGTTGCTTAAGAGAATCTTTGAAGCTTTTATTTTTCCTAAGAGATTGTGGATCACAATGTCGATCAGCATAACTAGAGCAAGCTGTCGGAGCAATGACCTGCACCAACATAGACAACTCCAATGAGCACAGCTCTAGCATGAATAATTTCGACAAGCTCACTAGTAACATTGCAGATTTGGGTTTGTTGTATGAGCCTGGGAATAAAAGTCTAGAGAACGATCACAATTTCATGATCTAGTTTAACCAAACCAAGTCAACACAATATTAAAGGGCCCTTCTCCTCTTATCTACGATATTAATCCAAGATCGTGACATGATCGAGGCGCATGCTTCGTCTTATCCTTATCGATCATCGTATCTATGTTGACTATAGTCTTCACCCAATTATACATATCTCTTCTCTCTCGAAGCATCAACACATAATCGATTTAAAAAAATCGATTTGATTAAATCAGTTAGAAAAATTAAAAAAAAATCCTAAATGATCAAATACCTCTCAAAATAATGAATTTATTTATTTCTTTAATAATTTAATAAATAACTAATTAAAAAATATAAACAATAAATAAATAAAAAAAACATGTGGTTCTGATTTTTCCAAATTTGAAGAAACAAAATAGTGAACTTATGAGTGAGATATTGTGTAGCCATATGAATAATGCGAGTTTGATTTTTTTTTTTTTAATAAAGAACTAATAATTTTTATTTTTTTTATTATTTATCGTCGTCTATTTGGTATCGCTAAATTAGTTTTAATGAAGTTAGAAGGAACCTTCGTTTATTTTCTATGAAGTTATTGTTTTGGTGATTAATTATAGAAATCTTATAAGGATATCAAAGAATATAAACTGCTATATATATACACCACTTTCTTTTGTTCCAAAATTTAAAACTTATTTTTTTATATTTTAAAATTAAATAAAATCATAATATCGGATGGTATAAACTCGATACAAATAGAGATTTTAATGATGGAAATCAGGCTACTAGAATTGGTCAATTTTGCGTGCAAGTGATGGTAATTACATACTGGTCAACATTGTAAATGGTATTTCTTTTTAATTGTGTTTGAAACATCCCTCAGATACATTTCAGAAATATAAGCCAATAGCATTTTACTTATTCTTGTGCCAGGATAAGTAGAAAATTATGTAATATAGGTTTTCTACTTGGAAAATATTTTAATATTTTTCAAAGTGATAAAGATGAGGCTTCGATTACAGCACTTTCTTATCCATAATCAATATATTTATCAAGATAAGTTACAATCCTTAATCAACTAAATGAGTTTGATATATGATAAATCTAATATAAAAATTTATAATTTATTTGATTATTGGTGCTAAATATGGACGATCACTTTTGAGTTGATTGATTAGCACGGCTTGATTCATACTCAATGTGCATTAGAAATCATGGTCTCGATGGAAGTACTTAAAATGTTTGATTTGATGTCAAATTTGAAATATTTTTTTTTACTAAATCATATGTCAAAAAGGGCACTCTTAATGTAGTCCTTTAACGCTAAAAAAATAATCTGAAAATTAGGCTCTGAGGTGGATTTATAAAGTAGAAAAAAAATATTTACATCAAAAGTTATATTTATATTTATCTTTTATAATTGACTCTCTCCTAATTATCGATGGTTTGATAAATATCTTGTGTACTAGAAATTATTTCAAGAATAATTTTATTTAGATTTTACTGATGTGATATTTTTGTAGGATATTTTTTTTTCGTTTTTTATAATATAACTATCATGTATCTAGTTTCGGATTAAAATAAATATTCATAAGAAATCTCAAATTGGTAATTAGATGGGATATCCTCAACCCCTTCAATAATTGCTTCATTTCCCGATGTGACCAAACTACCCTCCCTACACCGTTGACCTTTTCACGAAGGTGAAGGAATAGATTCTGATCTCCATCCCATATCACTGCTGTAAAAGAAAGAGATAAAAAGAAGGGCGTGATGGTCACCTGAGAAGGCTAATTTGGTAATTTCAACAAAAGAGGAATCTGGTCGTCCTAATCCTCGAACGGGATGGTATGTGATGCATGCATGCGAGCGCATGTGGGGCATGGAGAACCGCGATCATGTCAAAGATGATGATGATGATGGTGGTGTTCTGTCTACATCCCCGATGTCATTACGTCATGCCTTGAGTTGCTGCAGAAAAGGGCATTGCCGGATCCAATTCGAATAGGATGGATCCACCAAGGATCCGAAGCCACATCCCGAAAGGATCTGTATGTATCATCATAGCAAGGTATGCGAACAGAAGATTTGCAGTTTGAATTTTAGTATATCATAAACATCCCTACGCATTAAGATGATTCACATACGTTCCCACGTATGATCATTAATAGTGAACATAAGTATACCTGAGAAAGCACTATTACATCCTATGATCACCATTACAAGGTTACGACAACTTACGCGCATCATCATGCAGGAAGAGATCATACAGCTAACTTATCATCTTAAACTATTTCAGAACATACGAGCATACTCACCTGTCGGATAAGCGGCAGGAGGAGGATACTGCTGCTGCTGCTGCTGCAACTTGGCCAACGCAAGCTGGCCTTGCATCCCATCCTTAGAGTACCGGTTCCACAGCTGCTGCTCCTCCACGAGCAGATGCTGCTTCCTCTCCATCTCCGACATCTGGACGTACGAGGGCGGTGGCACCATCAACGACGCCGCGAACGGATCCCCGCCACCGCTGGTCGTGCTGTCTTCGAGCGGGGCCGGCAATGCCAGCACTGGCTGTGGTGCAGGCGCATGGACCACGACGCTACTCCCACTCCCGCTACCCGAGTGTCCGTGGCCCACGGCGGCCTGCGCCTGGTTGTACATCCCGTCCAGCAGCATCATGTCGAAGCCGCCGCCGAAAGACGCTTTCTGGCCCGACAGATTGCTCGACGTTTGGACCAATGCCGTCTCCCAGTCCGACGAGTTGCCGTCGTTCGTGAACGCCTCCCATTTAGGCGCTGCGTCCGCCATGTTGCCGTCGAACAGCGCCAGTGCCAGCATGTCCCCGTGTTCCTCGCTGGTCATCGCGTCTTCCTTCAAGTTCAGCAAATCTGCTTCTGCTTCTGCTTCTTCCTCTTCTTGCTCCTCATCTGAGACGTCAATCTTAACCTCGGCGATCGCATGCTCCTCCGTCGTATCTTCGGTGTCGTCCTCCGGCTCGGGCAATGACTTGACAGCGTTCATGTTGTGTTCGGGCTCTTCCTCGGGAGGTTTGGCGTCGTCGGATGCGTCGCGGTCCGCCTCGAGGCTGCGCTGCCGCTTGGTGTGGGCCAGGGCGGCCTTGTCGCGGATGAACTCGTCCATGATGTCGAGCTTCTTGGTCGTGATGCGCTCGACCTCGGGGTACTCGGAGGAGCGGCAGATGCCGGCGGACTTGGACCAGCCATAGAAGACTTCGAGCTCGTCGAACTGCTTGGAGAGGCGGGAGAAAATGTCGTGGACCCTAATGCAATCGGGGACTTCGAGCTCCATGAAGCGATCGACGAAGATGCTCATAATGTCGGCGAGGTCCAAGTAGATCTGGAAGCTCTCCTTCACCAGCGGGTAAAGCGCCACGGCCACGATGCGGTTGTGTTTCGCTGCACCTACATGTATACATTGACCGAGGAGGAAGGCATCAGCCCGTCGAACGAAACCCAAAACTAATCGGCCTCCTCTTACACCATGGCTATGCCACACCTGTAGGCCGGCACGCGAGGAAGCGTTCCAAGAGTTGCTGAAGCTGCTGCGTCCTGGTAAAGATCCGTTCGGTCTTCATCTCCCTCACAGGCGTCGCCTTAGAGGTCGATGCCGCAGCTGCCTTCTCATCCTCCTCCTCCTTGTAGATGTTGCTCCTGCTGCCCCGCCGCTTGCGGCGGCCATGCATCCTGTAGTCCAGCCGCTCGTCCAGGTAGAGCGCGTACGTCCTCACGAAAGCGGAGAAGTCCCAGGCGTCGGACCTCGACGTGTCCCTGAAGTCGGACATGTTGAGCATCCGCGTGCCCCGGCGCGTGGCGAAGAAGATCTCCTGCTCATACGCAGGGTCGCCCTCGGAGAGGAGGCGGTGGATGAGGATGAGGGTCTTGAGGGCCACCGCCCAGCTCCGGGTCTTGCCCAACCGCCGCGACAGCAACGACACGCACGCGCCGATGTAGGCCCGGGAGTAGCACGTCAGGCTCAGGATCTCCCGTACGTGCTTCTCCTCGGCCGGGAACTCGTTGTGCCGCGTCGCCTTCACGATGGTCACGTCCAGTTCCGACATCATCGTGCTGTTGCTCACCTTCGCCAGGCCGATGCTCGTCTGGTCCTTCACGGCCCCGAGTGCCATTCGGAGCCTACTGGGCGCCATGGCTCCTCCTTATATCTCCGGTATCTTTCTCGTCTTGTCACTTACAAACACCACCAACATGACAGATGAATGGAAGACGGTGAGATTGATGTAGATACACGCAGAAGTGAGAGACGAGACACATACGTACATAGCGTAGGCGAGGAGGAAAGAATGGGAAGAGGAAGGGAGACGGCCAAGCTCTTCCACGAGAACAGGGAACCCGAGGAGCCGCACGAAACTCGAAGCTAAGTCCTCCGTGAACCGTCCATCCCACTCTTGTATTAAATCTCATCCGTCCACTGGCTTTGGTAATAAATAAATATCATTTGATCAGAATCAAACGGACGGTTGAGACCGGAGCACATCCGGAACAGGGGGAGAACCGTCGGCTGGTAGAAGAACTCCCGTCCGTTGAGCGGAGGGGTTGTTTACCTCCTCCCCAGTCTTCGCCTTTGACGAGTTCCCCTTCCGCTGCACCAGTTGTCGGGCCAAGGCGACGTTCTATGGACGAAGGGAGCCCAAACCGGCCCAAGAAATCCATCATCATCATCATCGCCAATCTACTACTCTTTATCGACGACGAACTGGCTTTTATGGTCAGCGGCAGCACATCAGACGCACTATTTCCCCATGTTTCATATGAATTCTGACAAACTATTTGAACCATAAGGTTTCTTCTTTTGCATTGTAAGTCCAACATTTCAACACCGAACAATCCCTTCAGCAGTTCAGGAAAAGGAACAATTTAAAGGAGACAGAGGAAGCATTACAAAGTTTCAACTTCAATTGATGTCTTCAGTAACACAAACATACTAAACACCTCAGAGTTGACGAATAAGCATACGGCGATGCGAAATGTAAAGCCAGAGTGGCTCACAAAAGACATTAGAACATCGATGCTACAGCCAAACCAACAGAGATCAATCGACGCATAAAGACCTCACCAATTAGTGATCAATACATAAGCCCTAAATTATCAGAGCGGCCGACTTCAATCTACTTGGATGACCAAATTACTCGGCAAAGCTCAATATCGTAACAAGCAATGAGAGAAGACGACACGGATCGCATATCGATCGAAGAAATGAGAAGCCGATTGTAAGACAGAAAGATTGAGAATTACGAACTCACACCTGGGGGAACCCAATGGAAGCGCAGGATGACGCCCCGCAAGTAGAGATAGAAATGCGGTGGGGGTTTTATATATGGAGTAGTCACTATTATCACTAAGTTACATTTAGTGATAATAGTCAATAAATTCATGAATCTAAATTATATTTATAATATATTATATTTTTACACAATTTTCTCTCCTCTTTTAATTTAGTTTGACATAATATTTTAAGTAAATAATGACTGTACCTACAAATGAAGGAATTGGAGGAATAAAATGTCATATTACAAACGCAGGTTGGAGGAAGGAAGGAAAACAACAATGTTTATTTATTCAATATTAACATAATAAAAAAAGTAAAATACACAATGCCCCCATGCAGGATCGAACTACAGACCTTCAGTTTACAAGACTGACGCTCTACCACTGAGCTATAAGGGCGTCTTGCATTATTTACAACAAGCATTTATTACACAAAAACAAATACGGAAAGGAAAACCAAAAAGCCAGAAAACTTTTACAAAGGCACTCCATTTTAGTCAAAGTCAAGGCAAGGTAATTGAGGTTCTACGGTATGTAGCTGCATCCTGGAGGGAGGAGGAGGACAAGCCTCAGCCATCCATGCGGATGATGCACCTGAGACTGGCCCCTTGGAGCATGTAGTCGAATGCCTTGTTGATCTCTGAGAAGGTCACTTCATGCGTGATGAACTTCTCCAACTCTATCTCCTGCAACAATACAAACATAGCCAACGGTTGCTCCTTGAATCCATTACCATTAGAGTGATAGAGAGAAAGAGAGAGGCTTCTGCAATGAGTGTACCTACCTTGTTCATGTATCTCTCAACCACTGAGGGGAGATCGGATCGAGGTTTGTAGTTCCCGAAGAAAGTCCCCTTGAGGGTCCTTTCGTTCAAGAAATTAACAGGATGAGTCTTGAGGACAGCGTCTTTATGAGGCACACCAACCAGCACAGCCACTCCCCAACCCTGCGCAATGTTAGAGGTACCGATGTCAGAGTGCTTCCAGGTATGAGCTCAAGAGTTCAAAGCTTCTTACATCATGAACGCACTCGAACGCAGATATCATGGCGTCGATGTTCCCAGTGCACTCCACGCTCCGGTCGGCTCCACCGCCGGTCATTTCAGCAATCACCTGGAGCAAAGAATCAAACTCTATTGTACCTTAAGCTCATACTCCGCAAGAAGTTCTAAGAAGATCACAAACCTCCTGAACAGGTCTGTCATAGTCTTTTGGATTCACGAATTCGTTGACTCCAAACTTCTCGGCTGGTAAAACAGAGCAACAAGTAGTCCATTGAATGAAAATTTGCAGTCATGATCGAGTTAGAGAGAGAGAGAGAGAGAGAGAGAGAGAGAGAGAGAGATTTGATTCATTACCTTCTTCAAATCTCTTGGGGTTCACATCAACTCCAATGATCCTTGAAGCCCCTGAGACTCTTGCACCTTCCGCGGCCTACCAATACAAATTTGTGTCAGGAAGTTGAAGCTGCCGAGCAAGATAGGACAGAGAGGAGGAGAAAGTGAAGCTCACAGCAAGGCCTACTGCACCCAGTCCGAAAACTGCCACCGTCGAGCCCTTCGTTGGTTTGGCGACATTGACAGTAGCACCAAAGCCTAAGAGCAGAAGAATGATCATCCAAGGAATTGATCATATGAGTCAATTGAACTAAAACTGGAAGTGGGAGTGGTCTCACCAGTTGAGAAGCCGCAGCTGAGAACACACACTTTGTCGAGGGGGGCCAATGGATTGATCTTGGCGACGCAGCCGCTGTGGACGACGGTGTACTCGCTGAAGGTGGAGGTGCCAAGGAAGTGGTTGATGGGCTTGCCTTTGATGGAGAACCTCGACTGGCCATCGCTGAGCATCACTCCCCTGTCGGTGTTTATCCTCAGGAGATTGCACATGTTGCTCTCTTCGGACAAGCAGTGAGCACATTCTTTGCATTCTCCTGTGAAGACTGGGAGGACATGATCTCCTGGTGCCAGATCCGTCACTCCCTCTCCGACACTCTCTACGATCCTAATCACCAAACACATGGAAGCTGAGGTGAAATGGTGCTGAAAGGAATTGATACTGCGATACAAAGAGAGAAGAGATGAAATGTAGCAGTACCCTGCTGCCTCATGGCCTAAGATTCTTGGAAAGATTGGTTTTTGACCCTACAAGAAATGAAAGAATGCCAATTAGAATTCAGACGACAAATTTATATGAAAAATCGAAGAAAAAGAGATGAATTTGATCATCGGAAAGAGAATCTGCAAGATACACCTACCTTGGCTTCCCAGAAGTAAACATCAGTGTGGCAGAGTGATGTGTACAGGATCTTCAATCGAACCTCCATCGCCTGAGGTGGTGCCACCTCCACCTCTTCCATCACCAATGGCTTCCCTGCCTCCCATGCAACAGCAGCTACACACAAAAGAAATGTGAGTTGTGTATGACAGGACAGAGACGAGAAAGGTATATCTTCAATAGAGGATACGAACCTCTGCATTTGATGACCTGCCCAACTGTGCTCTCCATCTCTCTCCAACACTTGGCGATCACTTCCCACAAGCTTTTCTCTCTCTTTAGCTAACTTGGTGAGGAATGGAGGTGCAGACAAGCCTTTTATAGCCAGAGGAATACATAGCACTTAACGACTGCTTTTTTTTACTATCTCTGGAATCACAAATACCATGGCCTGTGCATGAAACCAGAGTTTGTATCCGCTGCTCTTCCACTAGCTTTTATCGACCATATTACTTCTCTAAGACAGAGTCAATGGCTTGAATTGTAGGGATTGTGAGTTTGTCCCATTGAGAAGAGTAGAATAAGATGGACCACCACAAGATGGTGCCCTTTGAAACCAGAAACCACTTACAGACACTTGATTCCATTGCTTCTGGTTTGAGTTGGTCAAAGGTGAATGGAAGGAGGAGGAATTGATTGGGTCCTGCTGCTTGTTAAACCATCAAACAAAATGCAGTCTGGGGGAACAGGACAAGGACCTACCTTGTTAGAATATTCTGTCAGAGAAGAGGTCTTTGATTTCATCATTTGCCTTAATGTCTAATTTTTCCCTCTTATTCCATTAAAGAACCATCAAAACTTGGTGCAGCTCAAGGTCATAACAGAGCATTTTCTCAATCCCTATTCCATGTTACTGTTACATCAACAACATCATCATCATCATCTTCAACACTTCCATGATCAAACGAGTTGGAAGCAGCCACAACGAGGCACAGATGAAGCCTCCTGTTTCCAGATACCACTTAGGAGTAGGTGCTTCGGAACAGCCAATGAAAGCTTGTATGATAGATTAGTTTATGTATGTCTCTGGCGTCCACTGTCAACTATTCTATGACAAAAATGGGGAATCTACCAGCTAAGGAAACAATGGATCTGGCACTGGTGCAGCTGGAAAAGAACCATCGGCTGTGTGCATGTCAGGATATCGACGAGTGGGAGCAGAAGGTGAACGGGCAATAAAATATATGAGGCACAAAGCTTCCAAATCTTGACCACATCATCTCTGGAATAGTTTAGATGAATGATAGACTTTGGTCAGAACTCCCAAAGTATCAAAAGCAGAGCTCTATGCCTCATCAGAGGATGCCTCCTGTCTTTATCTTGGAGCCAAGTCAAGGTAAAATAAATACTGTTCTAGCAGTCAAGCAAAAGTAATTCAAGTTACTCATGTAGCTGAGCTTTGATGTATCAACTTCTGCTTGTGGTAGCCCTCTTCACTAGAAGTTCTTTCGATCCACTTCAAGAAATTTCTGTAAATGTGAGATCTTTCATATGCTTTCATGCTGCAATGCCATATTTCTCATGTGCCCTAAACTTCCAGATGAACTATGAACTCTGCTGTCAAAGCATGCATATTTCATTCTCTGTGATGACTGTAAGCTGACATTAATTCTTCCAACCTCATACTTGACTTGAAAAAGAAGCGAGAAAAAAGATGAAAGCATATGAAAGATCTCACATTTACAGTTCTTCATCAGTTTCTCATCATCGGCATCTACAGAGATCGATTGCCTCATAAAAAATGTTATCTATACTATATTTCAATTACATCCCATCTAGCTTAGCACATTACAGAACAAAACCACGAACATTAAATTCTCAGTTGACCTGTGCTACTTCATACCATCTCCAGCATCAGCTGCTGACAAACGTTGACCATTTCAACATCCCTCGTTGGACGAGACGCTTTGGAGTTCTGCTGCCTTCCCCTTCTTTATCTTTGTGACCTTTAAACCTTCTAACTTTCTGTCATTTCAACAGCGTCGGCTCCAAGGAGTGCACATACTTTATTGCACCGTTGGCTGTGGCTGTGCTGAGCTCGGTGCTGTGCCATACGTATCATCGTGTCATTTGACGTCCTTCACTGCCCAGCATTGCGGACGTATTGTATGCCTGTGTGTGCCTGAGACAAACGGCATCATCTACAATGTATTGGATCACCTTCTCTCTCTGCTAGTGAGTGCATGTGAAGAACTATCTACAGAATATCCATACTAATATATAATATCAGAATCACTGTTGGTGTAGGGTTTCAAGTTCCCATGCAAGTTTCCTTTGGTAAAAAGCTAAAGG
Source organism: Musa itinerans (assembly GCA_001649415.1). NCBI lineage: Eukaryota > Viridiplantae > Streptophyta > Magnoliopsida > Zingiberales > Musaceae > Musa > Musa itinerans. The sequence goes on along the minus strand of LVTN01000068.1, from coordinate 563,975 downwards.
GTGACTCATTTGTTTCCGTCTCGTTATACGTATGATTCTCATGCATATGATATCTTCTCTTGTCGAACACTTACTATACGTAGATTTCTTCTTACATATACGTGTAATGCGTCAATTCGATTAACATTTTGTTCTTTTCTTCTTCTCTTCTTTCCCGAGGTAGAAACACTCCTCAACTAACGTCCAACATAGCAATCATTAGTTGTAACATCAAACAATGCAGATGATCATACATATATGTGAGCATATATATATATTCTTATGGCTTGCACATCGAAGCAGTCATACGCTGACGTGAGCCAAAGGCCAGTGTTATCATGAGACCATCGACCAGACTGTAACACACATGAAGAAGAGCAGAATGTAAAAGAAGGAGAGCACGCAGAAGCAAACTATGATCAAATAGAAGTTCTATATACACCTTCGAAGCTACCACCTTGTTTATATGCTACGTTGTTTGGATTGCACCTCGACTACCACATTACAGGGAATTACGAGCTAAATTACCAGCTATCAATCGTTTCCATCCAGGCTTCGTACTGACCTCTCGAAGCTTAGTGCCTGGGCTGGTGGGCACCCTGCTCACCGAAGCCGAACCCTAGTCCCAGTGAAGCTCTCATGGCGGAGGATGAGGAGGAGGGCGAAGAAGAGGCACGAGCCTCAGACGTCCCGGGCCACTCCACGGCTCCGACGACGGTCCCGTCGACCACCCCGATCTGCGCTGCTGGTGGCTGAGGGTTGGACTGCAGATCATGCACCTGCCTCTTGAGGAACTTGACGTACCGAATGGCCTCGTCGAGCATGGAGGCGGTGTCCATCTTGGTGCCCCCCGGGACGAGCCGCTGGAGGATGCGGATCCTCTCGCTGATCCGCTCGCGCCGGTGCCGCGCCGCCACGCTCTGGGGGTCGTCGCTGATCCGCACGTTGCGCCGCATGGGCTTCTTGATGGTGGAGGGGTCGATGTCCACCGGCTGCATGGCGGCGATCCTGTACATCATCTCCTTCATGGCCCCCAGAGCTTCCTCTTCCTCTTCCTGCTCCCCTTCCCTCCCTCCTTGGACGCTCGCATGGGTGTTAGCAAAGCTCGGAGAATTGACGTGGGGCTGGAATGGGTCAGCAGTCTGAAACAATTCCAAAGGGGTGTGATCAAAGGGGAATTGACTCCCCATGCTCACCTCAAGATCCCAAGAGCCACCATTGTTGCTGCTAATGTTATTCTCCATAAAGAACAGTCGATGGCATTGGTCTTGTGCCAAGAAAGAGATGTGGGTAGGAGGAGAGGGAGGGGGGAGAAAGGAGAGACTATATGGAGATTGAGGACACCGCTGTTGATCCAAGAAACCTAACAAAGTGGACCTTATATAACCCAAAGGAGCTATAGACCAAATTTATTGGGTGCGAGGGAAGGGTAGGGGAAGATAGGAAGGAAGGGATTTAATGCACTGAGACTTCGGTAGAGCTTTTTGCCATAGGATGTGGGACATGTTTTGTTTCTTGTTTGCTGAATTGGATGTAGTGAGGGCAATAAAATAATGGAGCGGTAGAGCGAGATAGGGAAGCCACCAAATGATCGATGGTACAGCTGTGCTCCTCGTGAAAGATCGCAGGCTTTTCCACATCCCTAGGGTTTCTCTCTCTCTCTCTCTCTCTCTCTCTCTCTCAAGCACACACACACACACACGCACACACATACGACTCTTCTCTTCACGAGTGACGAACGCAAGCATTGAATTCCAAGGCTTCCTTGGATCCAAACTAAACCTTCTGCACTGTGTCACATGTCATGCCTTTTCCATTCTTCTTGTCCATTCACGCTGCTGAAACACTCTCTCTTTACGAAGAGAATACCACCTTTCAGATCACATCGAGGAACAATAATCTCTCGAAGAAAAAGGATAATTATAATTAATTTTGAACGGTCCTGATCTTTTATTTCGCCAGAAAAAGATCGAGACAAAAATGACATCTCATCTACCTGTTTATTTTCTCTGTGTGTCAATTCAGAAAAGAAGTTGTTGTGATTGCTGTGTCAATGAAACATAAAGTACTGAGTCAATTGAAGGCAGTCACTCAGTGAAAGAAAAAGTCCCTCATTCAATCAACAATCAATGAGATTTTTACTGCACATGGAAAGTACAAGTAAAGTTGGAAGGGAAATTAATATGAACACAGACAGTCGTCTCTAATGCCATTGCAGCAACAGTAGCATCACAAGCCATTTGACGAACAACTGAACTAATATCAGATTTAGTAGAACAATGCTTTTATGAGCTGATTTCTTTCAGAACTGATCAACGATTTCATTGTTTCAAGCCAATTTATGATAATGTGCTTACTGCGGTATGATATGATGCATGATCAGGAAGTCAACTTATGGGAATAAACTTCTCAGGTAACACTTAGTCACTTAGAACGCTATGATCAACCTGATGTAATCCAACCATGATCTAAGCCTTTGATCGTGTCATGTTACATCGTTAAGCGAAATGAATCTTCGACGACAAGAAGAAGGTCGATAAGAAGGCGACATTATATTTGGTTGATGAAAGCTCAAGTCTAGGATTTAAAGTTGGAACAACTCATGACTGAGAGAGAGCAACACGACACCCATTTGTGTCACCTAAGATCATAGATTGAGATTCACCATCAGGAGTAAGAAATAAATTTCGATATTCTCAATGACCTAATTAAAAGCTGAAGTCGATAGAGAACAATAGAATTCACTGCATGTCGATTATATGGCTACATTCCAATAAACAAGGTGCCGAAAAACTTCTTTCCAGCCCAGAGATTAGATCAAGTAACAAAAAAATTCATAGATTACAAGCTAATATCATAATAATACCTAATTAAGATGAAAACAAGAGGATGTTTCTATGGCTAAGATTCTGATAAGATTACTGAAACTTGTTGTAGAAAGGAAATGATATCATGTAATTATATTTACCGATACTGGAACAGGTAATTAGTGTAAAGGCTAGGTAATTGACATCTCCATGGATTTCTTGATGAACTTGTGTAGTTCTCATCTTAATTCTATTAAATATCCTCTCTCTAAGATGCTAGTAATTAAGTTATATACTTCATGGGTTATGGGATCTGCTTGAAGCTGTTAATTGGAACTCTTTCTAATTTATAGGATTTTGTTTATCATTTATACAAGTGACCTGATCTTCATATGTGTCTTCACATTCTAATCCTCAAAGCAATTGAGGTAGCTCTGAGGTCAATGGCTAACATGAAATGTGAATTGATTAAACAGGGAAAAAAATGCATATAGGATAAACATGAAATGTGAAATTTAACCAAGTAAAGTTCAAGTTTATGCTAGAATGCATTCAGTTCATCTGATCTATCCATCCTTAATATTCACCGATGATTATAGGATACACACTCTTCAAAGAAAAATCACAACACTCTGTTGTTGTTTTTGTTTGAAGAAAATAATGAAAATTCTAGTTTAGTTTAAATTAAAAATAGGTTATAACGTAAGAAATAAAATAGAGAGTTTAGGAAAAAAAAACAAAGACATACAAAAATTATTTTCAAGTATATTCCTCGTCCCCGTGCAAATGTCGATCGAGAAGTCACTCAGGATACGAGTAAAGATCCTTCTACATGCATGATCATAAAGAATCTTTAAAGATATTCTAAGCACTAATAAAATCAAAATATGAACAGAAGGTTATGGAAGAAAAGAGAGAAATGATTGGATTTAAAAAGAGGAATAGAGAGTAGCAACATAAGTATCAGTTGAGGAGACCATTTGCCTTTTAAGTCTCGTCCATGAAGAATGTGTAACCTATGCGCTTCTCTTGCATACAATAATGAAATATAGTTATAATCAATAATAGAAAATATATTTATCTCAATCATTATTCGACATACAGTGATATAGTGGCAAAGTCAACATAGAAGTAAACCCTAGCTAGAAATATAGCCACCTAAGCTAAGTCATAATAAAGAATTCAAAAAAAATATTTTACTTGTACCATGAAATATTTGTTTGAGCCAAACCTATCATAAAAACACATCACTCTACTTTATTAAGGCCAATTATTATTTACTTATGATTTAATTCTTCATCTTAAAATTAACTTGAGCATCGAAGGGATCATATCGAGTGCTCATCCCGATTTTGATTCTTATATAAATTAAACTTTTAACAAACATCGAAGCTATCTCTTTGATTGTACCAAACTAACATCACTGCATTCATCACATCACTCGATTCAAATAATATATAAAAATATGATCAAAAAATAAATTTATTTAAATTATGAATAAAAAAAAGAAATATTATAAAAATCTTATGTTTTCTCTGTAAATATTTCAGTAGTTTTGATGGTTTGTTGAGCGTGGTGCAGCCTCACGTGATAGTTCAGCGTCATCAACAGTGGTGAGCATCACACTTTATGGAGGAACGGAGAGAGAGAGAGAGAGAGAGAGAGAGAGAGAGAGAGAGAGAAAGATTGCAGATAAAAGTGCTGCCTCAAGTCCTGCCCTTTATTCCAGCCTTTCCCTAGTTAAGGAAAGACAAGTTCCGAGATGGATCCGACAAAATCTCACCTCATTAACTTTGAGCACGTGAGGAGGAGGGGTGGGAAGCAAAAAGGAAAAAATGATGCGCAGAGTAAGCTTGTGAGGAATCACACACCGGCACTGAATTTAATGGGTTTCCAAAGGAAATGGAATTTGGTGCCATTGATTGCTGACAGAAACGACAACGAGAATTCTTGGAAAGGAGTTGCGTTCCCCATGTCTTTTGGGTGGTGATGCAGTGACCTGATTTGGGAGTACGGACACATTTCATGGATTTAGTCGAACACTGTGTCTACCTCTACTCGCTTCGTCTCCCACATTTTGCACTTTGTTGTAGCTAAATGCATCAACAAGAGAGAGAGAGAGAGAAATCATTTGTGAGATGAAGCAAATCTATGGCGTTCGGAAGCAAGAACATGAATCGGAACAAGAATCGTCTATCAGATGCAATCGTCTTCCTCCTCCTCCTCCTAAACGTTACGAGCTAGGCAGAGCTGCAGAAGGATTCGCATTGGTATGGCGATCACTGGACGAGTTCTTCTCACCCCAATGCACCAGCATGCTCTCCCAGGAGCAGGACTTCTCTGCGCAGACATGCAATCTTGGATCTGTGATGTTCTTCCTCCAGTGTCCGTCAGGGTAGCTCGCCTTCTCCGCCTGCCTCCTGTTGTACTCCAAGTAAGCCTTCGTCTTGGTTGGCAGAAGACAAAAGGCCTTCAGCTTCTCCGTCAAGGTATCATGCACCTTCCACCATGTCTCGTGTGCTGCATCACTGGCAAATCCCCAGTACGTGCGCACATCCCAGTTACAGTCGTAGTCCCGGAAGCACAGCCATGGCTTCAGCCCCAGGTAGTGAACGACGTAGAGAGCCGGTGGGTCTGCTCCCAGCAACCTGTTCTTCTTCTCTCTCCTCCTCTCTGCGTCCCCAGCCCAGAAGTGCTTCAAGAAGTTCATGCTCTTGGGGACGCGGTGCCACCATGTGAAGATCTCATTCAGGTAACCCTGGTCGCCGCCATTGTAGGACGTTATCTCGTCGATGTGATCCATCAGCAGCTGGAATGTGCAGTTGGATGGCTCCACCACCATCACGCCTGAGTTGAAGAGGGCGGCGTTGTTCCCCACCGCAGTTATCTCAGGCAACGCGAACAGGAAATCGATGTTCCTCAGCACGAGGAGGTCGGCGTCGAGGAAGACGACCTTGTCGTACTCCGTGAGCTGCCACAGCCGGAACTTGCTGTAGTTCCACTCGTTGTAGGCGTCGCGCTTGGCCTTGGGGTTGCGGATCCTCTCCATGGTTCTGACCTTCCACCCCGCAGCTTCGAGGCCGCTGCGGTCATGCTCGCTTATGGTGTCGTCCACCAAGATCACGAGGTCCCTTGCGGACCCCGACGAGCGGATGCTTCGGGCTGCTGCAATCGCGCCGCAGACGTAGCGCTCTGCTGAGTGCAGTATCGTAGCGTATGCTTCTCGCCGTCCTGCCTCCGTGTACGACCGCACTGCGTGCACGAAAGCAGCTTATGAATGCAAGCGATGGCATGCCAAAACAGGGATGACTACTTGTTGTTGCTCATCCATGGAAGCTGACCTTTTGCTTCGAAGGGGATTGCGAGTTTGCATGACCCAATAGGAAGACGAAGCTTCTCCTCCAATACCGTCGAGTCAGGCTTGTACAGCCAAAGATTTCCTCCATGTCCGACGAGATCTTTGCAGGTGAAGAGGTTTGGAATAGGGAGACACTCGGTCACTAGCAGGACATGGACCTGCGAAGCTGCAACGAGTTGGGCGGCAGCGAGCTGCAGGTGCAACCTCGCCACATCCCTGGACCAGCTACCTGATCTATCACAGGGCAGCTTGACTGCAACAAGATCGAATCTTGATCCTTTCTTGACCTGGGGACGAGGGAGAGAAGGGCAAGCAGGCACTTCGTACTCTTCTTCCTCGTCGATCCACTCCGGATAGAGAACCTCCCAAGTGATGCTCGTATCAGCAGAATTCAGGTGCACCGATGAGAGCTTTGCATGTGGCACTGTTTGCTGCCATGATCTGACTTCAGAGAAGTTGAAGTTTAGTAGGCCAACGTTGAGATCTCCTTCCTTAGTGCTTATATCCTTAACAATATCGGATAATCGACCCCAATCGACATCCAAATTCGATACGTATCGAGGATCTGAAAGCGTTGTCTGCCGAATCTGTGCAGCATCTGCCAATCGAGACCTACGAGTCTTGAATTCAGAATCAAATGTACTTGAATCATCAAAGCACGCTTCCAACCGACGAAAACTGTACCTGGAAACAGAGGGCAGCAGCTGTTGCTCCTTGTGGATTGTGGGCGAGAAAGCAAGCGTCAACCCCATGCAGAACGCAAGGATGAGCAGGGCAAGCTTCAACAACTCAAGCTTGCAACCTGATCCCCTCTCCGAAAACAGAACCTTGTACTTGTCCACCTTGAACCTTTGAGGTCGTCTTCTACCTGCGTCATCCCTGCGCCAAGGACGACAACCCCTCGTATCATCTTTAGAACCAAGAGAAGAAGTGAGCAATCGTACACGTACCGATGCACGGAATCAGAGGCGGTGGAAGACGCAGAGATGAACCCCTTCGTGAGGATTAAGTTGGCGATACAGGAAGGCTTCATCTGCCACATGATAACGTACACAGGCACGGCGAATGCTAACTACAAGATTAGAGAACATCTACGTACAGGTTCCTATAGCTTCGGTTGCCGAGATCATAATATAGGATCAATGAACAATTATACTGTCTACTTCTCAGATGAAAACAACTACCGAGTTCGATCAGGAGACGGCAACGACGGCGACAAAAGGAGAACAAACCGAGGACAAAGTAAGCTCAAATGCTAGAGTTTGAAGAAGATGTTGACTGACGGGGTGGGGTTGGCTTGGTTTCTCCGCTTCTCTGATGGATTTTGTTTCTTTGTTGCTGTTCTTTTGCCCCCATGGATTCAGAGAAGTACAATCTTTCTGTCGATGTATCGATTCCTTGTAAGCTGGGGGAATGTCTTCACCTTCACCAAGCTTTTGGAAACATTTGAAAGTGAGATGGAAATCATGTCCCATTACACCCACACACTGATTGGCCAAAAGAACATTTTTATCTATTTATATAAAATACCATATGATAGATCATATATATGCTAAACTAAAATTTAAAGAGAGAAATATAAAAAATCACTCATTTTGGAAGAATACATAAACAAATTTAGTGATATATTCTTGGAATAGGATATGGGTTTTCTCGAACAAACTGGTATTTACCATCAAAAACCATTTTAATGCAATTAAAATGACAAGAAGAAGGAAACAGAGTAAGAAAGCCTGAAACTTGCTCACCACTGTTTAAATCTTGAAACTTGCTCACACTCTGACACCTGCAGATGAACACAAAAGAGAGGATAAGTGAGGCCTGCTTACTGATCTCTGTACACCTACCTCTCTTTTAGCTTTCTAGAGCAGGAACGTTGAGAGCAAACATTGTACCCTGCACCCACTGAACCAAATCGATGATGTTTATAAGACAGATGTGCTGACAACAGTTGATACCTGTGCTTCTTTTGATTGTATCAGGTTCTGGTAGTTGATCACCAGCTACACATATGACTAGTTGTTGATTTATACTCAATGGGATGCCACTTTCAGAAACTGTGGGCAGCAGAAAAGATAGTGATGTGTGGAGATGCATTTTCTCATTAAAAAATGATAATAGTTGTACCACCAAGAGAAATTTCTGAAGAACATTATGATTTGTATCTTCATAATAATTCATTTCTTTTTGGTAAAAAAAAAGAGAGAGGTGGTTTTGTAGCTTCCATGGCAGATGATGCAGATGATGAACTTACAAAGGCAAGACAGAGCAGCATCACCTCTTCAAGCATCCAATCCCCCTTCCTCCACTCTCCACAGAGCACCAGTGCAGAATCCATGGCTCCAGCTCAGTAGAACAAGAGAGGCAGAAGACAAACTAATGCATGGTTACATGAGGACATCCATGAACACAAAACAAGTAAGTTGGTGCCATATTTTTTGGTGAGGCATCTCATGTGCTTGTAGGAAAAATGTCCAACCAACTACACTTAAATGCTCAACCTTTCCTCAATATCATCTGGCAGTTGTTACCTCAATTGCATTATTTGCTTTCCTGAATAAATATTATTATTATTTCATGTGACATGCTGGTACATTTTAATGTGTTAAGTGAAATAACATAATGATTTTGTTTTTGCTCTTAGACTTAATCATTGATAAGACATAGGAGATATCAAGAGGACGGGCAATCGATCTGTCATATGTCAACTCTTGATCGAACATGAACATATTTTTTATAATTGATCTTTCACTTCAAATTATACTTTACAAAAATAGTTTGCTCGAGCCGAAAGACAATATTTTATGAGAGGCATTACACATTAATTATATTCTCTTATAACATATGAAAAGATATATAGATAAAATAGTTTTAAGAGATGAAATAATTAAATAAGAGGTAAAGTGAGACCACTTTACTAAAAAATATAAATAAGATCTAAGTAATCTTGATATGAATTTTTAAAGGACTCGATAATGATAAATTTTTTTTTTGTAGTTGATCCCAAATAATTAAAATTTTATAATTTTATTTTTGTAGTCATTATTATAGTCAAGTTTGAATTAAATTGTTCAAGAATTAGAATAAATAATGATCTGACTTTACAACAAATTAATAACATAAACTCATACATGTAGCTCTAAATTTTTCTTTCGATCTTTAGCAATACAAAATTAGTTTCTTTCATGCTATTGTAATTGCACTTGATTGGAAGATACCTATTTTTTCAAATTAAAAAAAAAAAGTTAGAAATATGGATTATATAAATTGCTTCAAAACCCATGTGAATGCATTTGTTGTAGGAAGGCGAAGGCAAAGACAATTGAGGTATCACTTTCTAGAATCCATACTATAGAAGAGATCTCTTCCTTTAACTTTCCTATCCTATTTATAATCATATCATATCTAAGGTAGATACCAAAGTGCACAATGTGACAAAGGATGTTGACTGGTGGCTGGACCAGGCAAAATACCTCATGAATAATTTAATATTTGGAAGGTGACTGGTCGTCGGACCAAGTAAAAATACTCATGAATGATTTGATAATTATTTAGTAATTGGAAAGGTTGATGCTATTGTGTTTGATCATATTTGTAGTACGAAATTAGGGTATTATACATGCAAATCGAACATCAATCCAATTCAAAAGTTCGAGTTATGAGATTATCTATATATGTCATTTGATACTGTGGTTAATTTTTGTGATAGGTGACGAATGATATGCCATATATGTTGATAACATATGGTTGATAAATCACTGCTCACCCATGTGTGATGGATAGGTGACAAGTGGTTCGATAGTATGCTATGGTTGACATGTTTGACTTATCGCGATCATATCAATCCCACCTGATCGATAGGTGATCCGAGTAATATATCAACACTATGTGACCAATACGTTGATCGTCTAGGGCCAATGACGATCGCATGTGGTTGACGCCACATATTTTAGTTTGGGTTGAGCTCGTTAAAGAGCGCCTTGAACTCGAGATGTCTTTCTCTCAATTTAGCTTGAGAACGATGCATAATCATCTCATGATCATTGATAATCTTGATTGTGATGATCCTCAGAGTCATCTATAAAAGAGCGCTCCCTATGTGTTTTTCTTAAATTCTTCTCATTAAAATTATCTGACTGGTCCGATAAGTTCAAATACAAAACTAACTTGACTACGGAAGAAATATTTACTAGGAATACTTCTTATTTTATAAACGATAACTATGATTAAGACCGACATGAAAACAATTTTGATTGGATATGAACTCTTTTCCAACTAAGGTAATTAGAATATGTACTAACAATTAAAATTATCGGCCTAAATCAAATCGATCAGTATCATTATAACTAAACAATCACAAAGTATTTTTCATTCATGTAAAATTTTAAAAATTTATTAGATCTTTAATACCATAATTTTTACTAAAAATGATAGAACGAAGGTCGAATTGGAAGAAGAAGATAAAAGTGAGGAGATAGATGATGTTTCAATAGGATCGAATCAATATTGAACTCGAAACCAAATTGAGAATAGAGATGATGGATATGGATTTCTTGATTGGACGGATGAATATTGACCTCAAATCCAAATTAATTGGAGAGCATGTTGATCCTTTTCCTTATCGAGTCGAGATGATATTGGACTCAAATCCAAATCAGTTACAAACATGTTGATCCAATAAAAATAATCTAACTGTCGATAGAAGGATTCTGAGCAAAGCCCAATAGATTTCGAGTTTGTCTGTCTGTCTCCTTAACCACTCTAACATATCAACTATGATGTGCAATTTACTATTGATTTATTATTTATATATTATCTTGCTAATTATGCATATTGTTGCTAACTATGTATAAAGTGTTTGGCTAATTTTGGTTAAAGAATTTATGTTGATATCAATCGATTATCCGTCATTTTGAACGTGATGTTCATTATTCATGAAAATTAAAGAGTACATTATAATTATCGTGATTTTTGATAAGAAATATGAAATCATACTATTGCTAATTATCTATCATAAATATTCCTTTAGTAGTGCTTAACAATTAAGTAACCTAAAACTGATACCAACACAACATCAACAACTAAACAATTAAATGGGAATTTCCACTTTTGAAAACCATTTGAGTTAGTAAAAAATGAACTAAATATCTTTAGTTTGTGACCACTAAATATCTTTCCATTGTAAATGATATTTTTTAATATATAATTTCTTTTTATAATTTTATATTTTTAAAAATAATTATTAAATATTTGAAAAAAATAAATGTTTAAACTTTGGAATTTCTATTTATTACTCCATTCCTTTTATGTATATAAGACAAATACTGAAATAAGAGTCACCTTATCTGAGTTATACGATACCCTTGTATATCTATTTATAAAAGATTAACTTTCTCGTAATCTTTATAACGGTACGTATAACGAACTTAGAAAATGAGTGAGTGAACAAGCAATCAATCATGCACATAAAAGATTACTATTTCGTCGAAGTGTAAACATAAGATTCTACTCTATCGAAGTAACTTAGGATTTTACAAACAGATATTAAAATAATATTTTTATATACAATATAAAAATAAAGATATATTTTTTAAGTTCTAAATAATCACGCTAAAAAAAAAGCCAAAACATTCCACGAAAGTCAATGCACACAACTGTACATATAACACTATAGCACGAACATCACATCGGATACGTTTGCTGGTAGGAATAATTCATCTCAAATCCCGTGAATCATATTGATTGAGAGCAAAATTTCTATCTCATCACATACTTTGTTGAACCTCTTGGTTAATAATAAATTAATGATTTCTCTCATAAAACTATAATGATAATATATAAAGCAAGATGAATTTACTTTTATTAAATTATATTTAATATTTTTATTATATGATTATATATATATATATATATATATATATATTCTCAATCGATATCCCCTCTTTTATTTTTTTTCTCAAATAGTACTCCTAATTAAAAATACATAAAAATAACTCGATTTTTTTTGCTTATTTTTTATTGGTTTTAGATTGTTATAGTGTTTTCATTTGGTTTGTTTATAGTATTTTTTTCATAATATTTATATTATTTTTTATTGAGATACTGAAAATACCGTAAATGCTATTGAAAAATATGATAAATAACATCATATTTTATCTCTCTGATTGTCATTGCTCATAAATCATTACGATATCATATTTTTAGGCTTGTAGTTAGTTTGATTGAGGTAGGAATTCATTTGGATCATTTAGGGTGTTTTCAAGTAGATTATATATATATATTATTATGATAGTAATAACATTGTAACAAGTTAATTTTTATTTTTATTTGAGTAATATTTTTTTAAATTATTATAAATACCTATTTGAATCATGATGTATCAAATCCTTGTCAATGTGTTTTGATTTCATTTAGCTTATTCACAGTATTCTCAAGTAATTTTATAGTATTTTAATTATGGTGACCAAAATACTACAATAAGTGAAAAAAAATTTTGAGGAAGAATTTAATATTTTTTTTAAATTAAAAAAATATTATTAAAAAAATAAAATGAAAGGTATTGGATGAGAAATACCCAAAATGTGAATAATTTTAAAAAACTCACACACACGCGCGCGCACACACACACACAAATATATATACATATATATATATATATCACACGCGCGCGCGCACACACACACAAATATATATACATATATATATATATATATCACACGCGCGCGCGCACACACACACACAAATATATATATATATATATATATATAAAGAGATATAAAATTTTCTTGATGGGATTTTAAACCTTCAATAATAAGGTTAAGGTTATTTATTGATATATGTTATGTGAAGGGGAAGGGGTTAAGTCAATATAACAAACAATGGATGAAAAAAGGCGTTACAAATGGGCGAGAACACTTGCAAACGTCCTTTATCCGATTCCATTAATATTAACTACGCGCGCGCGAGTCACAACTAACATTCCTCGAGCCCCCTTTCTTCTGTTCGTGCTCTATTCCTTTATATATTGACGGCCGGAGGTGACACACGAAGTGGCGATGGCAGTCGCGATCGCAGCCGATCCCAGTTTCCGATTTCGATGGAACCCTCACATGTCTCCCACCCTAATTTCTACGATTTTCTCAATCGGATGCGCCGACCCGCTGCCGCCGATCTCGTCCGCTCCATCAAAAGGTCCTTTCCCACCTTTGTATTGACCTTTTTTTTTACCCCCGAATCTTGACAGCCACTGGAGCTCCTTTTCGGCGATTCTTTAGTTAGATTTTAGGGTTTAGTCACCGGTTCTGGAATTTGACTGCTCGCGTTGGTTCTTGGAGGTGGGATCGTGGGTTTTCTAGGTTTTGGATATTTGGGTCTGTTTGTTTGATGGATTTGGTAACATTCTAGTTCGGAATTCCTTGATTTGTAATTTTTGTGTTTCTTTTGGTCATTCTTTGTTCAATCTTTAGGGTTTAGTTTGTAAATCTCGAATTGGAGTTGTGGTTCTTGGAAGTGTGATTATCGGTTCTAGTTTTTCTTAAATATAAATTTCTAGTGTTTTGATGATTGGATCTGTTTGTGATGGCTTTATAGGTTCTTCCAGTCACCAGTTCTTTGGATTTAGCTTTCATGTGTTTCTTTTGCAAAAGAAAAGAAAGAAGAGAAAAGAAGAGGAAGCAAGGAAATGAAACAAGAAGAGAGAGAGAGAGAAACTTCATTTCTTTTGAATTGAAATGAACATTTATAATTCTTGTGCGATTTTTCCAGTAAAAGTTTTAGATTTTTGGGCGTTTTCTGATCAAGTCCATGTTTTCATATTATCGGCAGAGAGCGCGACTTTTTTTACATGAACAAAATTTCCTTTGCTGACAACAAACAATCGTACAACTGCCACCCGTTAATGCTGAACTTCAGCTGATTGGGGTAGACCAGTATTTCAATCAAATTAGTCAAAATGCTAAATTGAATAGATCTACAGTGGTTTGGTTCAGTGATTAAAAGACACTTTAACTTTGTTGATAAACATTATAATCAAGTTTCAGTTAGTTTCAATTCCCACCAATCTTAATTATCAATCTTTTTATAAATTTCAAGGTTTCATAATATAACTTGTATGAGAATTTGAGTAGTATTGGATGGAACTTAGGGATATTTTAGTACATTTTAAATAAAGGATAACAAATCCTCTTTTTCCCACTAAATTTGGGTCTATATTATTTTAAAAACTATACAATATCTATGTCTTATTGTGAAAGAATGACGATAGAAAACATGAAGACAAGTTTCAGTTATAGTATTTTTTTTAATAGATTTATAATATTTTTTATTACTGAAACAAAATACAATTAATTTGTATAAAAATACTATAACCGAACTTTATTTGGTTTTAGTTACAACAAACTTAATCAATGGAACTTCATTTAGGTTTTTGAGGTCTCATAAAATGATTTATATGAGGATCTAATTAGTTTTGGACAGAAATTAAGAAGATTTTGGCAATTTTCAAAGTAAAGGATTACATGCCCTCATTTTTCTCCAATTATTCTTAAATTTATGTTTTGTATATTCTGTAAACACTTATAATATTTGTGTTTCATTTATCATGGAAGAAATAAATGACAATAAAAAAGATGAGACATTACCTAATCACAATGTTTCTTGAATGGACTTATGATATTTTTTTATTACTTAACAAATGCACTTAAATTCTGTTCAAAACACATTATGACTGATTTGGTTTAGTTCTCGAATAGTTTGATTAAACAATTGGTCCACACTAAAAGCATTTCGGTGGGAAACCCAACTGTAATTGTTGTTTGCTGTCAGCTGTCAGCCAGGGTAATTGCAGTGATTTCAATAGGCGCTCAAGCGAGGCGAGGCGAGGCCTGAGCACCTCGCTTCATTTTCAGGCAGTGCGCTTCAAAGAGGCGTCGCCTGGGCGCTCACTCGAGCCTAGGCACTGGGCGCTTCGGGCAAGCAAACCAACGTTTTAGGTCTGGTTCGGTCTCTGGTGCTTTAGTTGGTTCAATCGAACCAACTAAAGCACCGATATCAGCCTTCCTCTCGCGACTTCCCAACCCTAACCCTGCTCGTCGCTGCTGCTGCCACTATCGTCGCTCGCCGTTCCCGCTGCCGCTACTCGCTGCTATCGCTATCGCTGCTATCGCTGTCGCTGCTATCGCTGCCGCTGCTCGTTGTTATTGTTGTCGCTGCTCGCTGCTATCGCTGTCGCTGCTGTTGCTACCGCTGCCACTATCGTCGCTCGCCGCTCCCGCTCCCGCTCCCGCTGTCGCTGTCGTTGCCACTATCACCGCTCGTCACTCTCGCTCCCACTGCTCGCTGCTACCACTGCCATTACCACTGTCGTCACTCGCCGCTCCCGCTGCTGCTGCCGCTTCTCACTGCTACCGCTGCCACTGCCACTGTCGCCGCTTCCGCTCCCGTTGTTGTTGCTCGCTGTTACCTCTTCTCACATCGACTCGATAGTATACTGTTAACAGTATACCGTTAACTGTATACTAATAACAATATTTTTTATATTAGATTAATAATATATTATTTTGATTTTAATACTGCTAATTTTTATTTATTTGAAATTATTGTTATTGTTTTGAATTTTGAGATTTTATGTTAATGTGATATTGTGATTTTGTAATATTTTTTTTATTTAATATCATATTTTTATTTAAATAATTATATTTATTAATTATATTATATATTTTTATATTTTAGCTCCTCGCTTTGCTCGGGTGATTTTTGGCACCTAACGCTTTTTAAATCACTAGGTAATTCTATCCTTTTGAAAAAGTTGGGGCTCTCTGCAGGTGTTGGAAACATTGGGCTTATTTGGAAAGATCCAGAAATATGAGGTTTTTCCTAAGAAACTGTCCTTCTTTCTTTTACCCAAATCTCTCAACTTTTTAAGAGAAAGATTAAAGGGCCTTTCCATTTCATTCCCATTGATGAGAGAAAGTTACAAGTACTGCATCGAAATGAGAGTATCCACTTCTTTCCAAGTCTCTCCTCTCCTCTTCTCTCCTCTCCATGCAAGTAGCCTGTTAGGATATGTGGTTCTCAGAAATGGTCCATCGATACCTTGTTCTTTCAATATATATTGTTTGATTTCTTGGGTTTGATCTTTGAGATGCATCTGATACAAGTATGGAATTTAATTTGATGGATTCATGTTTTGTGGAATATATACGAAATGATAAATCGATTAATTGCAGAGAAGATTTGGTGATGAATTGTTTGTGATATGTTCACTGGATTTTGCAGCACAATCTACTTTGATGTGATTATGAGTAGGTCATTTTGTAATAGAGATTCTTAGTCTCAAGGATGAGATGAATGTGGAGGAACATAAATTATGTCGTAATCTAGTCATAATTGAGTATAGGATTAAGCTAAATTGCACTTTTGTTGTAGGATAATTTTCAAACAAAGGGGCATGCAGATGGTTGTAGTTGGTTTTGATTTGATAACTGAGAAATTAAAGTTATGTTGTCTGAGGCCTTGTATATATATGTTTTGCTCTCTTTTTGTAAATTCTTCAAATTCTCTGCCTGCCCCAGACTTCTCTTTCTATATTTTCTTTCTTTTTTTAATGTTTAACGCATAGTTTATTGATTATCATTGTGCCCATATTTTATTAGCACCATATTAATAAATGACAGATCTTTGTGTGTGGAACTTCTATAATAGATTTATGACTTGAAAGTGTCTAACATTGCCTTTCAGCTTTGTCATATCGTTCCCATTTCAAACCTCCAATGCTGAAGATGATGGCAAAAAGGTGCAAGATTTTCTTACTATGATGGAGACCACCATCAAGGAGCATCCCTTGTGGGCTCATGCCACATATGAGGAAATAGATAGTGCAATTGAGGTAGTGTTTCTGCTGACATAGCATATAGATAAGTGGAAACTTTCGTGTATTAATTTTTATTTATTAGATTTTTTATTGGCACTTGTGATATAAAACTTAAAAATACCAAAATTAGTAGTGTTTGAAACATAGGGCTTATCATAGACAAGGTGCAAAATAGATTGTTCATTGATTATTCTTCTTGACAGTTCGTTGCTTCAAATTACGGGATACTTTGACTATTGAACAAGTGGTTGCAAGCTTCATTAACTCATTTTCGCTTAGTTTTTTACTGAGGTATTACTGTAGTATCTTCAATCACTTCTCTGAAGCTTTATAAAAACCCTTCATGCATTCAGATTTCTTTTTCTTGTGAAATAGTGGCATGCAAGAATCTTGATTAGGTTGCTACTCTTTTATTGCCTACAAAAGATAGAACATATATTTTTCTGTTTTTTAGCTTTGCTTGACTTGCATTCAATGTAAAAAAGCTCGATCTACAAAATTTATGTTCAAATTTGCAAAGTCATGTTAACTTACAATAAGTGCTGAGGTCAGAAAAAATCAAAATAATCCATTTAGCATAGTAGTAAATTCATACACACGAATGTTATTGTTGACATATATACAAAACTTCTGGTGAAAGTCTGGATCTGATTTACATACCTGACATCATACCAGAACCCTTGAAGAAATTTGTCCTGTTAACACTGTTCAACAAAAGATAGATTAAGAAATAAAATAATAATATTATCCTTTTAGGAGAAGGCTTTGTCTTCTTTGGTCCTTTTATAATGGTTGCCTGAGACCTCTCTTTAGTTTATCTGTCAGTAGTTGAGCTTCTGAAAATCACTTCGAAATTGGTAGAACAGTGAAAGCTGGCTGTACACGGAATGAGATTGTTGAGGTCATCAAATATATGTCTTGAGTGGATCAACTGTAGTGAAAATAAATCTAGGATTCAGCCATTTGAGTAACTCTTCAGTTCACTTGTGTTTCATTATGCAGGATTGGTTATCTGATTATTTAGTACTTGTTTTTCTGTTGAATTAAATGTCTAGCAGCCATGTTTCCTGAATCTTACTCGATCATGTTTCACTTCTACTTGTGTCACGTTTTCTTTTTGGCTATGCAGGGTTTAGAAAAGTATATCATGACAAAGTTGTTCACTCATACATTTGCTTCCTCCTCAGAAGATGCAAAGTTGGACCTTGAGATTTCAGAGAAAATTTGCTTGTTGCAGCATTTTATTAAGCCAGATCACTTGGATGTGCCTAGAGTTTTTCAGAATGAAGCTTCATGGCTGGTATACATGATGTCCTCATAGTATGCAAGTATACTTTCTTCACAACAGTGAAATGATTACAATTTCTGCTAGTATATTTTTTCATTATTTTGTAAAGACTTAGTAACGTGTAGCTTATTTATTAGAAGACAGTAGAAATTAATTTGCATAGACATTTGTATTAGTAGTTTTTACAAGTTGGGAAACATTGTTAACATGATTAAAGTGTACTGGTGTTGTGTTTTCTTTAGTGAGCCCAATGTGGAAGTCTTTTTGGTTATATATTTAAGATTTAGATCTCTGTCCAAAGGCAGTTCCAGCAACTTCTTGCAGAGCAATATAGTGATCTGTATTGTTGATATTATAAAAAATATTTAAAAAATATTGACAACTTGCAATCTATATAGCCCGGTACTGATCCTTGGTTGGGGTGGTATCGGACAGTTGAATATTGGTGGGTACATATATGACTGACTAATATTTGAAACCTTGATATGTATACTTTACCAAATTTTGTTGATGTATCATTTTCTCTTGTTTTCACTATGATCATTGTGAATATATTCCTAGTTTTATTAAATTCTTGTTACTTTTCTTTCCTCCATGTATCTTTCTGGAGTTTTAAAATTTAAATACGGATACTGAATGGAGCTCAGAAACTGATATTTCTTTGTCTTTATGAGTTTATAATTTCATACAGAATGGAACAAGAGAAGCTCTGTAATGGTAACCAACAAACCCAGCCGGGCCGAAGTTAGGAGCAGAGTTGTGATTATTGACCATTGGACTGAGGATCAGGATCTGTTGGATTGGCTATCTGAACCGGTGGACTAGCATTTCAGCCAAGAATTTTTCAAACCTGTAAACGAGCTAGAAGGGTTAATTTGAAAGCATGAGGATGTTCAGATGATATGGGAAAACATTAGAATGTGTTTCCAATTTTGCTTTCTCTCTTTTTCCTCTTGTTTCCACTGTCATCTCTTCCTCTTCTCCAACAATCAAATCCTAATGGCTTTCCCTTTTTCAACTTCCGCTCCACTTTAGAGGCAACTTCAGTGATGGGCTCAGTGAGGGATGGTGCTTACCTAGCTGACCTCTTTATCCTCTTATTGTTCTCCACTTTTTCTTTAACACTTGCTGGTGCCAGCAGACTCCATCTATTGTTTCATTTTAACCTTGATTTTTCTTTTGACAGCAATGATGAGTATTGTCTCACCTAGCAATAGCTTGCAATGGAGGGGTATGCTAGACATGATTGTAGCTTGTCATTGTGATGTAGCTGAGATTTGTATCAGTATAATTAATTAGTAGGTTCAGTTTAATTTTAATTTATCAGATTTGAGTCTAGTAGCCAAGTCAAAAAATTATGCTCTCAGATCAAGTTAATAAAGTAATAAAGTCCATTTTTGTTTTCCATCTTTGGATCTATATCCGAAGCTTTGTTTCTAGTTTAGGAAGAATCATGTGGTAAGATTAGTGTCAGGTTTTGTTAGTTTAAGGGAACTAAGCTTCTATATCTTTTGGGTGTCTAATAGAGTATTTTGATATGCCGTATTACTTGGAAATCAAAAAAAGGATCTACAAAAGAAACACTGTTGGTATCAAGTTACTCCTGATTTTTTTCTTTTTGCACAATTTTCTGTCTTTCCTGTTCTGCCAGTACATCAATGTGTTGGCTGTGATGTGGCAATCCAGTGGTCTGCCAACATTGGTTTCTTCCTCAAGAATTTTGCTTACTGGCCACAAACTTCTTACTCATCTCACTTCTACCTCCAGAACATGAATATGTTATCCTGACATGTTTTATTTTTACTGGAATGCTTGATGTCAGGATGGACATTCCTGCAATGGCCATCTAAAAGTTGTGGTATCTTATTGTTATGATATAAAAGCACTTGAGTTTGCACTAGATAATATGGCAGCTAAAATAAGATGTCAATTTGTCGCTTTACTCAAGACTTGAATATATTGAACAATCTCTTGCAAGAATAGGAAATGCACGAAACACATTTATCTTGGAGTTCAAGGGGATGCTTGAAGCCATCATAAAAGGACAACAAATTCAACTAGAAGATTTAGAATTGCACCCTCCTATCTTGGAATAGGTTGCACCAGCCATGGTTCTATTTAGAGCCAATATAACTAGATCAAAAGAGCCTTTTCCAATTCAAAGTGAAGATGATCCACTCAAACTGCCCTTGACAAACTTAAATTTAGCTGAAAAACAAAAAAAGAAATTCATGAATCAAGTTTATGGTTGAAATTATTTAGATTTTAAAAGTGGTGGCCTCCATGCTTTCTTTATGAAATTATTATGCCGCTGTCTATAGTTGATGCTTATGATGAATTGAGTTCGACTGTAATTTGTTTGTTTTCTTCTATAGCAGTGAAACTTAATTGCATGTCTTCTTTACATATGCTATTTTCTACAACGCATGATGCTAGTGCCAGCATCCACATTGCTTTAGAGTGGACTCTTTGATGGCATCAGTTTCCAACAAGAGAAAAGGCTTCCTGCTCTATATCAGATAATAAGTATCATTGGTGAAATCTGGTGGAGGATGGATTTATGTGCAATGCTGATCAATGGCTTCATGCTAGACTCAACAATGTTGAGTAACCAATTGAGCTTGTGAGATTGAGGAAACAATGTTAAAAGAAATTAAATCAACTGCAACTGATCGTGTCACAATGTTTTTAGACATTATTTGGTCATGAATATGGCACAACTCTTGAGAATTAATATTGTAAGTGGCTGCTAAAATTAAACTTAGTTTACCCATAACACAACAAATTTACAAGAGCTGCACATCAAGAATAGCTTTCTTCAGATTTTTTATGATTCTTTTATAAATTGCAATGTAGGTGTTGCAATGTAATTTTTAGTTGCAACTTGCAACAACCTATTAGCTTTTAGTTTTTGTTTATTGAATGCTTTGACTAATTTTCTTTCTCCCTGGTTACCAGTTTGCTGCAAAAGAGCTGCAGAAAATTAATTTTTTTAAAGCTCCCCGAGATAAGCTTCTCTGCATTATGAATTGCTGCCGCATCATAAACAATTTATTGCTCGATATATCAATGACAACAAATCACACACCAGCTGGGGCTGATGACTTTCTTCCGATTCTTATATATGTTACTATCAAGGCAAGCTCTCTTTCTACTTATTTTCTTCCAGTTTTGTATATATTACTATCAAAGTAAGCTCTCTTTCTAATAATTCTGAGAAATCCCTTGTTATTTCATTATCTGTGCTGCTTCTTGCTGTTGTTGCTTGTAAACTCATATCTTAGGTCCTCTTGGTGGGTGTTTATTGTAGGATAACAGACACCAAAAAAGTTTACTCTGCTATCAATGTACTTCAACATGCCATCTATTAACTCATTCTGAAAATACCAATATATCAATGAATAGGCCCTTTTTTTGCTTCTGCTGGCTGGCATAGTGGTAATGCCAAACAACTGAAATGACACTATATCTTGCCATGCCAGAACTCTATTGACATGCTCTTATTGCTAACAATAGCAAGCCCTGAATAAATCAACTGTATATTACTATACTATTAAAGGATGTCAGCAATAAGCAGTTGTTCTAAACTCAACATTGTTAAGATGTAGATCTCTGTTGAGCTTTAAATTGACATTATTTGATTTTGAAATGTAACTGTCAGAACCATGTTTGGATTCAAAGAAACAAGGTTATTTGTGCTTCCACACTATGTTTCTTGTTGCGTGCTAACCTGTACATGTCTTGCTAGTGGTGAGTATTAAACCTAAGCTAAACAAAAACAGGTTGTCTACCGACCGGTTCAGTCACACCAATAAATACAGAGCCATATAATATGCTCAATATTTTTAACCATGATCTGAGTCATCCAATCTCTAAAGGGCTCAAATCAGGAGTGTCATTCCAATATTTTCCATTGTATAAGATGATACATGTAGTTTCTCCATAAACTATATACAATGGTTCAACAACGATAATGACATACTAGTAGAGAAAAATCAAGTGGAATTGTTAAGAAAGTTGAATGGTTCAACAATGGAGAGGAAAGGAAGTGACAGTGAAATCAGTTAAGGAAGATGAGAAACCAATGGATGGGGTACCAACACCCATAAGTTTATTGTTATAGCTCGAAACCAGTAAAAATACCAGGCAAAGTGGAATTGGAACAAGAAAATTGCCTGGTCCATGTTTCGGCTTATGGTCAGACCGGTGAATAGCAGTTGGTATTAGTCGGTCCAACCAAAACCTTCAATCTTGGTGAGGATAGGCTCAATGTTGCCTCATGTGGTTGACCTGGCTTGGATGGCCTTGCGGACTGATCCATGATTTCACAGGAAAAAAAAAAGAAGTGCTTGTGGTGGCAACTTATGACCCATCTTGTGGAAAGAAAAATGCTACCTTGACCTTTCATAAGCTGCTGGACACTTCAAACCATTAAAGTTACTGGTTCATTAACGCACTGATATGACCAAATTTGACTGGTTTGTTGGTAAAACACAGAAACAACACCATTTTAAGTGCAGGGCTCACCATCTTCATGGAACCCCATTATGACAATTCCATTTCCTCGTCAAAACAATTTTTTCTGCATGGAATGAGACAAAATGGGCGGAATTTTAATCCTTTACTGTAACATCATCTAATATTCTCTTTAAAAGGATCTACTTTATGGTTGCAAAGTGTTTGCCTATAATAATTGAGCTGTTAATGAGATTTTGTAAAATAGTTCTTTAGTATTGCTTTGACTGAACTTGGATGTCTCTTCTCTAAGGCAGAGTTTACCTTTTCTGACCTTGAGCTTTTCTAATGTCTATTCCATGGCTGCACTTGAAGCTCTGTCAAGGACTAGTCTAATTCTTACCATGGAACAATTGGCCTGCTGTCTGTTTGAACCCTAACATGCTTTTTCTTGATCAGATGAATGAAATTTGTTATTGATGTTTCTTTCTTGAATACATGTAGGCCAATCCACCCCAGTTGCATTCCAACCTTAAATTTGTTCAGCTCTACAGGAAGCATTCCAAGCTTGTCTCAGAAGTGGAATACTACCTTACCAATCTCATTTCAGCAAAAACATTTATAACAAATATCAATGCCAGTTCACTGTCCATGGATGAGAGTGAATTTCACAGGAACATGGAATTAGCAAGGTTGGCTAGTGAGATCACTGTCAATGAGCCTAGTGGTACGGTCCAACTTTCAGAAGGCAGCCCTCCTATCGTGAGAAACAAGTATATCTATGTTGAAGGTAAGTTATATTATGTTTCTTGATAAATGTGCTTAAATCGTAATTTGAAAAAATCATGTAGCAATCTGTGACTATCATCTCAATGCTAGAGTGTCTATTAACTAAGTCTGTAACTTATCGGACACCACCTACTCTTAATTTAGTACATGCATCATAAATCACCTTATTGAAACAGGAAATTTGTCCGACACTATGAATCACCCTTAATATACGACGAATGACTTTTCATGAATCTGTTAGGACTCAGTGTAAACAGCAGAGTTCATGTCATTGTGAAGCAATGCATATTCTTGCAGTAGCTTGAACCCATATAAGCCATGCAATCATCACTTAGTAGCTTCAACCCATTGTTAAAGTACCTTTATAATGTGAAATAAAAGATAATTGCCAGATACCTGTGTTTGTCTTCTCATCTCATTTGCATGATCTAGTCATGAAAGTTGTGCTGGTTTTCTCACACATCAGTGTATGTTCTCGATTAATCAATGTGGTCCATCCAATGTTAAATATTTTGGTAGTGTCGTTTTTTTTTTTTTCGTTTGTCCTGGTCAGCATAATAAATCAACTCATGCTAATCGATTTATGATGTGTAGAGCACTGAAAATTCAACATTATTTTCCTCATCTTGGATTCTTTTGAGCTGATAGACTGATAGGGAAATTTGGGGTATTTCTTTATGTTCATTCTTGATGCTTTTGCAGTTTCTTTTGATATGATCATTTATTTACCACCCATTATGTTCTAGGTATGTTTTCTTTTTGGGGTGTATTTTTGCTGGGATAACTGGAATCAGGCCTGTTTTTCAGGTGTATTTTGCTAGCTATAGAAAAGAAATCTGTTTTCGTTCAGAGGTTAAATTCTTTGTTCTGGATTTTGCAGGTAATAGATATCCGTTCATGGAGGCAGAAGCACGGGACTTACGGTTGGAGGACGTGCAGCAGTTGCTTGGCTTGTATAAGCAAGTGGTAACTAAGTACAGAAAGTTGTCAGAGGCTCTGAGACAGCTCTCCATAGACGAAAATCAGCTCCTCAACAATCACCAACATCAAGATACGAAGGAAAAGATCGAGCAACAGTTGGAGCAAGGTAAGAATGGAACAAAGTACTACATCCTGCTTCTTCCTTTAT
The DNA here is from genome assembly GCA_001649415.1 of Musa itinerans. NCBI lineage: Eukaryota > Viridiplantae > Streptophyta > Magnoliopsida > Zingiberales > Musaceae > Musa > Musa itinerans. The sequence continues at coordinate 539,300 of LVTN01000068.1, read as the reverse complement.
TTTCCTGGTAGATTATGTATGGTGTATGGTGTCTGGTGTCGGTTGTTTTCTGCAGCTGGCAACAGTGGAGGCACAAGGTGAATGGCATTCAATTAGGTACACTTCCAATCTACGAGTGCTGTAGAATGGTCACAGAGTTGTCGATGATCCATCATTCAGTGTAGGTTGCGTGTATGCCTGTGCGCAAGCTTCTAATCTAATCTGTGCATCAGGCTGCTCCGCTGTAAGGTTGACCGCAAGCCATCCCATCCTTTTCTCTTCCATTAGCTGGTGCGGTTCTCTCATGTAAATCCATTCTGCAAAGTACCACATCAGATTTGTTTTGTGCTTAGAAACAATCAGAACAACTGCTTTCGTATAAACTCAGCAACTCCGGACACAAACCAATATAGATATACTCGTTGAACATATGATTTAGAAATGTGTGGTTAAATAAATCAACGAATGTTGTTTTTATCAAACCAGCATGAAAGAAGGTATGTATCGGTTCAGACATCAATCTGTATGTGTATTGCTCTCATTTTCGACAATCCGTTCCACTCATATATAAAAGAGAGAATTTTCTAATCCTAATCACTTTTTATGTATGTCGCGAGCTTCCTAATCCTAAATATTTTTCATGCATGTCGTAACCTTGGATTCTTCCACATATGGTGGTACCATTTGCTTCTCAACGTAACCTTCGCTTTTCAAGCTTGTCATGCCTCTTTAATCGCTTCTACTGTGTTTTGTTGCTCTTCTTCATCATGTTTATGTTCTCTTCTTTCTTCCTCCTTACTCCAAAGTCCCTTTCTCTTTTCCTTTTTTTTTTTTTTTTTTAATCTCAAACATTGGCATGTACCGACCGATGCATCATACCATACATACACCAGTATTGACCAGCATGTACTACTAGTTCGATCAGATTATTGAAATGGATCCAATTTTCAAAATGATCATCCCAGATATAAACAACAAACGTTCAAACACAACTGTTGTGTTGAACAACAAAATTAGTTTGGTAACAGCTATTGGTGTCTCATATCCTGGACCATTTTAAATTAATTTTTTCATCCTCCTTGCCACCTGACTAAATTATCGTGATCGTATTTCATACAAATATAACATATCCCTTACTCACACCGAACATTAGACTGGAATTTCATGAGATAATAATGTTAACAGTTCCACGTTTAATTAAACATATATACACACACAAAAGAACCCTCAGTCTCAGGTTCTGAAGCACTTTCCACGCATCTAATGTCAGCTGACATTTAGAAAGCACGGAGAACCTCTACCTACACATATATGGGAGTGATTAATTAATAAACAAACGATACCACCAGCAAACAAAAAACATGGTAGATTGATAGAACGGATATGGCAATCGAATGTGTTCCACCATGCCGATTAACTCTGCTCAACATAGTCCAAAACACAGGCCATAGTTGCCACTGCTAATGCCATGGCTCACTGGGGCATTAAAAGATGCTGTCCATCAAGTTGCTAAACTATTAGACAGATACACGAATCAAGAACGATGAGAAATTGGAAGTCCCAACTTATCCAAACCTCTAGGGTAAATGGGACAACCACTGCCCGAAACCCGGAGATTCACTACCAACCATGTAGACTCTCCAAAGGCATTATACCTTTCTCGGCCTTTGTCTTTTTTTTTTGGCTAAGATCAAGTCCATGTGCAGAGAATGACTTCAGTAGAAATGGATAATTTGGCTTAGGTGTTATTGGTGTACCAGTGTTGGAAAAAAGTTCGGAAAAAAAAAAATGGAAAAGAATTCAATTATGGAGGTGAACAAGGTTACTGCATAGTCTGCAATTTCCTCTCAATCATATTCCAAAAAAGCATCGCCGAGGTGTGTGTGTATATATATATACCCAATGCATGACCTATCTCATTAAGCATTCCATAAAAAACTTGCTCACTCACCTTCTCATCCAAATTACCTATTAAAACAATAAAGTGACAATAGAATGGCTTTTCTACACTACAACATAATAAACAAAGAAAAGAAAAGAAGATTAAACAGAAAGATCACCTGAACAACAGGTAAAGTAATCAAACTATCAACAACAATGATCTAGTAGAAAATGGAGATAGAGAGAGAGAGAGTAAAAAAACAATTTGACGCCTGATACTTTCAGAACAAAACCAACAAATAAGCAGATCGACAGTCCTAATTAAGATCAAGTAACACTTCAAAATGAAAACAAATTGTTCAACAAAAATGTTAATGACTCGGATTTAATAAAAAAGTACTTGTCTAGAACTTATGACTGAAAAAAAATGCATCAAAAAGACATTGACGGGAACAAGACGAAAAATAGTAAATTTTGAATGAAAAATAAGACTTTGCCAAATTGTACATTGGAATGCTATGCCTCAGTAGAATAAGTAATATAACAGGACAAATTTCATCAATGGACAGCTTCTGACAACAGTCTTGAAATGACTGCAATTAAACCAAATCAAAAACAGGTGTAGGAATCACACCATACCCTTTATTAAGATCAAGTTAGCGAACAGCGTACCTGTGATTTCTTTGACTTACTAACTGAAGAAGAAAGAGAACACAATTTAACAGCCATCAGAATGATCAGGAATGCATATTTCTTCTCAAATAAACAAAAAACAACAGGATCTACTTACGATAGCTAAAGATTTGCAAATCAAAAGCATAAATTCAAGTGAATCGATTGCACATTACCAAACAGCACTCCAAAAGCAAGAAGGATGCAGCAGATTCCCATATGCCAAAACAAGGACACAAAATGGAGCACCCATGGTAAAGAAAAAGCTCTGGTCCTTCACATACAAATGAGATGCAATCAACTCAACACAAAGACAACCTTCAATACCAATCATAGAACTAAAAACAGAATTTCCCACCAATACCAAACTATCCGTACAACTACAAACCACAAGAAAATTCCTTAACAGATGGCCAGAATAATCCGCAAAACCTAAAAGAATAGACACTAAGCAAAATTTAACGTAATGGACCTCAATGATCTCGCAGAGTACGCTACAATTGGTGATCTGCAACCTCAATAATAATATAAAAAAAAGATCAGTAATTGTACAAGATGTTGAACAATCGCCACATCTACAAATCATCGTGTATCACAACAAGATCCGTCCAGAAATATCAGAGAACAATGTCGAACTACTACGAATAGGATTTCAAGCGCAAAAAGAAGGAAAATCGTAACAGAAGGTACAGAGTTTTATCTGAATCCCGCGCCATGTTCTCGGATGAAGGAAAGATCAGCGAATTTCTTGAGCCACAGCCTCGATCGCCGTCTTCTTGGCCGACGAAGGGAGGGAACAAGGAAACCCCGAACGCCGGAGCAGGCAACGAACGCAACGACCCAAGTCGAGAAGATTCCTAACGGAACTGACAAGAAATGGGGTGTAGCACTATTTATAGGGAGAGCTCGGTCACCGACATAAGCGGTACAGTGGTCCTTCCCAGGTTGGTGAATCTCAGCCGTTGATATCCACAATCATAAGATATTTAGATAAACGTAATGGCGAATCACAGCCGTCAATATCTAATTACACGGTTTCTTGATGCATTCCTATGGAGTAGCTTAACAAAAAGATCGCAAAGTTAGGATAAAGTCCGCATTGAAAGTTTTATGAGATTGTATATGAAGTGTTCGTGTCAGGACCCGGAAAAGATATTAGATATACTGGATTAGAAGGATCAGTCATCTGAAAATTAGGATTCATTTCTTGTCTCAAATATTCACTTATAGCATACCATATCTGAATGGATTGACGTAATTTTTCTACCACATGTATATTTCCATAATGATGGTGTTTATCCAAAATAAAACTTTGTTGTTCAGCGTCTTGGACTAACCATCTAAGTAGTCCATAATAGTTGGAAATAGATGTAGCAGTGGCTTGTTGGAAACCCAAAGTCTTTACTTGATCCAAGATATGTGATGTATATGCCATTCCGAAATGATCTATTAACCTGCTAATAAGTCGTTTCATAACAGTTCCATTTATCACTTTATTGTGAAAGACCAGATCGGCCCGTTCTGCCATAAGTACAGTACCTCTTATATTTATTCTGCTAAGTAGGATTCGACAATGGACCTGAGTTAGTGATTCGAAAACTTCCTTTCCTCGATCTCAATCTTGATTCACGCAGAAATTCAGAAATTATGATACCAGTGAAATTGGGGAGACCCGAATTCCCATGGACACGAACATCACCTAATCTGATTTTTTAGTTTAGATAGCATATGAGTAGGCTGGACAAAACCCCTATATGGCTTCTTCTATTTCCAAATAAAAAGAAATATGATCAAGAGTAGTTGGAATGTATATACAACGGATTTCTTTTGTTACACTTCCTTCTATTAGATAGTGCCCATAAATCTCATGATAAGTACCCAAAGATTCATATTGAACTTCGATGGGAACTTCTCTTGAGCCAATGACACGTTGATCTAGTCTCCATCGGAGCCACAAAGGACTATCTAAACTAATTCGTTTCTGTTGATAAGCTCCAAGTGCATCATAGGAACTAGAAAAATAGAGTTCTTTCCTTTTCGTATACCTATAGTCATTTTTTTTATTATCAACCTTTTTAGTTTGGTAGTTTCCGCAACTATATCTATATGGATTATACCTATTTGCACAAATACCTCGATGATTCCCGATCGTTAATAAATAGAGTCGGATAAGCATATCTTGAGTTGGTACGGAAATAAGATCCCCAATAGCTAGAGACAAGAGATTCGAGAAAACATAGGTAAACAAGCCTCCACTCGAGCTTCCAAAGATAAAGGTACATGAATAGCCATTTGATCCCCATCAAAGTTTGCATTGAAGCCCTTACAAACTAATGGATGTAAACAAATAGCGCATCCCTCCACTAAAAAGGGTTGGAATGCCTGTATTCCTAATGTGCCGGGTGGGTGCTCTATTCAATAATACAGGATGCCCCCGCATAACTTCTTGAAGTATTTCCCATACAATGGGTTCTTTTTCCCGAATTTTACTTTTAGCAATTCCTATGTTAGAAGCAACATGTTGTCTGATTAGACCACGAATTACAAATGTTTGGAAAAGCTCTATTGCTATTTCTCGAGGTAATCCACACTGATGTAATGAAAGCGAAGGACCCACGACAATGACGGAACGTCCCGAATAATCGACACGTTTACCAAGCAGAGTCTCACGAAATCTTCCCTCTTTGCCTTCAATTACATCTGAAAATGACTTGTAAACTTTATTATGACCATCCCTCATTGGTTGTCCACGGATCCCATTATCAAGAAGTGTATCCACGGCCTCTTGTACCAATTTCTCCTGACACATTACTAATTCCCCTGGCGTAGATCTACTTGTTGCTAATAGATCGGTAAGAGTATTATTCCGATAGATAACTCGTCTATAGAGTTCATTAATATCCGAACTCATTAGTTTACCCCCATCTATCTGAATGATTGGTCTCAACTCGGGAGGAAGAACTGGTAATAAGCACAAAACCATCCATTCTGGTTCTACATTTGTTCGAATAAAATGTTTAGCTAATTCCATACGTCTAACCAAAAAATCCTTTCTTCTTCTAATTTTTCTATCTTCCCATTCATTTCCTGTGGACCCCTCCTCCCCTAATTCCTTCCATTCTACTAATGAATTACCTGTAATAATTCGCAAATCTGAATCGGCTAATTGTTCTCTGATAGCACCTGCTCCTGTAGAGATTTCTCGATTTCGAAATGTCTCGAAGCCTTGGGTAGTAAAAAAAAGTGGTATGCTGTATTTCCGAGATTGGATTTCATATTCGAATAAACCTCGTAATCGTAAGAAAGAAGGGTTTTTCGCTATGGGCCTAGCACAAGAAAAATCGAGATAGGTTCCTGTAGGATTGGATTCCCCCTTTTAAAATCGGACGTGAAGGTTTCCTTTCATCCTAGTTACCTCAAAACTGGGATTCTTTCTTATTTTAAAAGTTTGTTCGAAAACCCCTACAAACAAAGAACTACTCCTTACTCAAGTTCCCACTAAGAACTAACGATTCATTCTTCTTTTTTTACTTTCATTTTTCAAATTACTTATGACAAAATAAAAATGTAGGATTTTTGAGTAGTCTACTTCCTGTCAAATGATGAATCCCCTTAAAAGAATACTTTGGGACTCGTAAGGGATTTACTTGTCTATATATCGTTCTATTCGATCCTTTAGGTCCCTACTCACCTCGATGGTTATCCCATGATACCCCTTGAAGTATATATGCGATAGATAGACTTCTGTAACTAAGTCTGATGGGCTAACTGGCCTATCAACTTCATTTGATCTAAATCACGGACCAAAATATTTAAGTTGAAATTATGATCAAAATGCTTAAGCTAACATTATCGTAATATATTCATTAGACTCTTATAAATCAATCTTTTACTCACTTCGGATGTGGGACTTATCGAGGGTGTTTCAATTCGGCTCTATGCGATTATTGTCAATACATCCTACAAATATTCTTAAATTAAAATATTAATTTGATAGTGATATATCTGATTTATTTATATTATAAGTTCAGCATCTAAAATTTTATCTTCTTTATCTTAAGAATTTAATTTACCGAATGTATTAATTATTTAAGTTGGTAAAGACTTTATGAGGGTGACGTGTTCCCTTCACCTGCTTGGTGGTTGGCATTGAAGAGGCAGTTGTCTTCATGAACATAAAGATCTAAAGAGCATTATAATGGTAGAGATATGACACCACATGTTCAGGTTGGGCATTGGCAGAACAGTGAACAAAAAACAATTCTCTTATGGCTCAATCACTATTACTCTGCAAACCACCATAAAATTTTATTGGTAGAAGTTCACAAACTCGGATACAGAAAGGGCCAGTGAAAACAAGTGCTGGTTTCCATCCTCACAAACTAGAAACATAATGCAGTTTAAGTCTGATATTGAATGGACTATGAGATTTCTTACATCTGATTTCCTGCTGAAAACATTTCTTGTGGTTGTTGATTCTAATTACATGATGAAGACATAACGCTGGACCTCCAAAAGTTAAGTGTCAGAAAAACCGCAGAACCAAACGCTGCTACTTTAGCGAGGAGTGGGCGTGCCTCTGCGCCATTGCTTTGGGCTATCAGAGCCATCGGCAGCTTCCTCTTACTACCTCGCTTGGACATCGGACCAATTGGCACGGTGTAAGTTCTTAACCTCTGAACATCTTTTACTTGCAGAGGTTTTAGGATGAAATCTTCAGCTCCGATGGCTCGACAGCTAAAAAAGAAGCACCAATGATTTAATCACTGTGCAAAATGACAATCTCAGATTTAGAAGGTTTTTTGTTTTAGGAGAACTTCAAAGTAACTCGAATCTCTAGCAAGTAAGAATGTAGCAAATACTCAAGTCATTTGATCCGTAAATCTTTGAGCAATTATGAGAAAATTTGATGTATTAAAGTGGAATACGGAAGATAGCTGGAACAAAACCTAAAGTAAGCTCAGAATCATAACTTGAAGACGTTCACAGTGAAAAAGGAAGCAGCAAACCTGCTGATTCTTTCAGAATCATTTTCAGATGACATCATGACTACCGGTATGGATCTTGAGCTGCTATTCGCCTAAGAAATGAAAAGAAAATTATACTCAGCTGAGTATACTCAATAATTAGGAGGTAATTAAAAACACAATTAATACCTTGACGGCCTTGAGGAGGTCTAAGCCAGTCATTTCTGGCATGCAATAGTCAGTAAGAACTATGTCAATCTTCTGGTCCTGTAGAATATACCAATAGTCAGGTTTTGGTAGATTCAGCGTTTTTGTGAGGTAGGCAACATAAATACTAAGCTCACACAGCCAGATTTTGCAACAGTAAAAAGGATGAGAAAAAGGAAACCTTGAAAAATTCATCCAAAATACAGAAACAAAAGAACCTTTTTATACATTCCTTTTTTATGGTCAACAATTTAGAGTGTTGCATCGTGCAACAGATCATTTATCCTCCCAATTGTAAGGACTCTTTGCATTACATCTTTGACAATCAACATCCAGTAAAGCCTTACTACAAGTTTTATGAGTTCCCACAATTAAATCAATATTCTGTAACCACACAGAACCTCACACCTCCATGCTGTCACTTCTGTCCACCTCATAAATGCATTTAACTCATCGTTTATGATATAGAGACTGAGTTCTTAAAGGTTTAGAAAAAGTTAAAAAGTGAAGAGCACAACAATAATAAGTTCCATGGGATTTTAAATGAACACTCTTGCATATTTAGCAAATGGTTTTAGCATCTAAATCATGTTATGAATATATCATGATTGAAAATGTCAATATTGCATTTGAGTACCAGACACTTTCGTATAATATATTTACTTCTACAGATCATATACGTTACAGTTGTATGATGGCCCATGCATAGTATAAAGGAGCTTGTCATTTAGATCATCTATAAAGGGAAAGAATATTAAGCCATTAGCAACCAAGGATCTCATGCAATTAGAGAGCAATCTTCTGAAAATTCCACCTATAAGGGGACATTTTCTGACATTTGGAAAATGCTTTCTTCTTACTGCCTGCTGAGTTGAAGTTGATATTCAGCTGCTCTCCATAGAATAATATTCATTCCTTTTCCTTTTTCTTCTTGCAAGGTAATATTTCAATGCTTTGAAAGCCATTAATTTTCTATTTACATTTTCATGTTCCTCCTTATCCTTCTCCACATAAACAATCTGAAGAACACTTCTTTCCTTTCCTTTCCTTGATAGTGAAACAAGATTGATGCCAAAATACTCTTTATCGTCATCGACTCTTGAACAACTTTTTTTTAGCATGGGAAAAATTATCTAGCTACAGTAACATTGTTAAATTCTGAGAGGGTATCTTTAAGTTGTAGTATAATTAGCAAAGATCAATCTAATTGGAGTTGTAACGTAGTGATGCAAGGATCGATCCTCAGAACAACTTATTTACAGGCATGCAAACTGATGACTTTGCTTCTTGAATTTAACCAGGAGATTTTCTATTTTCAACCGGCTGATATTGAATCACTGAGAAAAGGCCATGAACCAAGATATCAAAAGGGATCCGGTACAAGATTAATAAATAACACAGCTAAAAGAGTTTTTTTCTTTTACTTTTTTTTTCATTTTGCAACTTACAGATTAAGTCAAACATAGCTTGCAGATTAAGCAATCGAATAGAAGCTTCAGCAAACTGAAAGAAACATTAATGTGATCAATTTGCTCAGAAGTAACTATTAATCAACAAGATTGAGTCAAAAGTAAATTCAGAAGTTAATAACATTTCAATATATTGGTCCAACTGATAGCTGCAATTATTTAGTAACTGTTTTGTTGATTCTGATAAAGATAGATGACATCAGTTGAATAACAATTTAGATCATACCTATTTTATATGATATAAACAGAAGTCCCTAAGTTTGTCCCTATTTTATATGATATAACAATTTGTTGAAGTATTCTCGAATTATTCACAAGTTTGTGCTCGGGCAAATGGTTCAAAGGATAATTCTCAATAATTAGTCAACCTAAAAAAAAATAATAATTAATTGTTCAAAAAACTATGTGGTTTACTCTTGAATCATTCAGCATCACTTCGAAAACTTATCATGAAATGCGAGGCTATAACGCAACCATGTTCAACTCTGCGGCATCAAAATCTTGCAGTTTTCATATCTTTTTCTTTTCTAGCAACTATATAACCAAATCAGCTCTGAACTTCTATCGAATACACCGATCAATTGAGCATTTGCTTCAGTAATTCTTCAAAGGAAATTACAAGAATTAATTCATTGCCTACATATGTTGCACAGTACATATCAAAGAAACTTAGTGTCATGCAGCTGATAGCAAACAATAATTCCAGGAGCCAGAGCAGGCTATTATATCGAATAACTCAGAGAATAATAATACAAACTTACATCATGGATGGGTGGTTTGGCCTCAATTTCATTGAGGCCGAGAACTTCCATAGCTTTCTTTCCTGAATCAACAGAAACAACTGGAAAGAGAAAAGAAGAAAGAAAAAGTTATAACTTTATGAAGAACAAAGAACAACCTTTTTAATCAAATATATTAAAATTGATCTGCCTGCATTAGGAGTTCATCTTACCATGTAGCAAACAAGCCTACAAGTCAACCTCATTCCCAAATAGAAGCAAGAAAAAGCATTGACCCAAAAAAATGTAAAGAAAAAGGAGATTCTAAGAACAGAAACAAACTCATGTGACCAATGACACAAAAGCATTTACATAGATAGAACATAGATTTCGAATCATAAAAATCACATCTTCCCCAATAATAATTAGTACTGAACAGAAATAGAACCTTTAATTACCATCAAAAATTCCTTCACTCCTTTTGAGCAACATCTCCACAATCTTCCTGTCCACAGGGGAGTCATCCACCACGAGCACTCTCACCACCTCCAATCCTCCACCGCCACAGTCATTTACGTCCATCTCCTCGCCCTCTTCCTTGACCTCCTCCATCTCCTCCACCGCCCTTCTCTGAACTCCCACGAGATGTCCGAGAGAGAGGGAGGGAGTGCGGTGGCTTTGCTTGTTCTCAAGAGGAGGGGAGGGGTGAGAATGGCGTGGGCGGGTGGAGTCGTCGTACCTGTCTTTTCGCATACAGCAACCGCTCTTGTTGGCTCACGTGTCGATATCTGATTGGCCTCAATATGGTCCCAGGAATAGGATTTTAAAACATACTTGATTTTCTGTTTCCTACAGAACAGCAATCGATGATCGTGAGATCATCAACCATGTCATGAGAAAATGGACGGTCGTGATGGTAGCATAGCCTCTCGTCGCTGTTCGGAGCAAGCAGGAAAGCTACGTGTCGAATCCCGTGGGACCCATTACTGTTTACACCTGGGGCGAGCGGGAGGCGCAGAGGCTGTTCCCTGTTTACGAGCAGCAGCTGAAGCATTAGTGGGGGAACGGATTGATTTCTTTATAAGATTTTGTTGTCGGGAGAATCTTTGGATTTGAGTCATTGACCTCCTCCTCCTCCTCCTCCTATCCCACCAGTTTTCTGAAAACAAATTAATTAATTATTCTTAAAATCTAACTCATTTTTTTCATCAGCAGAACAAAAATACAGAGCGAGGTGAGAGGAATTAGGAGTGCCATCACAAGCACTACCAAAGTATTCATTTAGAAGATACAGTGCTGCTGCCGCTCCTCCTCTGTTACACCCATGGATACATAACGAAGTGCAATAAGCTCCTGCAAATGTGAATAGATGGGATTCAGTCCGTGGGTTGATCCTGGAGAGAGCAGGAAGATGAAGCAAGAACTCCTTGCTCCAACTGTCACATCTCTTGGGAAGATTGAAAGCAGTGTTGGATCCTCGAAATCCCGGGTCGGTTCCCTTGTCACCCAGTGGGTGCAAATAGACATGTCCCTGCCTTCATTACTCTCTGTCCCCGTCCGTCCTCGTTTCAGAGAGAGAGAGAGAGAATCTGCTGTAGCCACATTGAAGTCTCACTGTTGCAGACTTCATCATTCGAAGACCTTGTATTCATAGAGACAAGCAAACATGGCAGTACTGTACTGCAAATATGCTGCTGCTGTTTGCGATTATGCTTGTGATGCGTGCACCTGTGGCAACTAATGAAGGAGGCAGTACCGGAAAGCAAAGAGATAGGGCTGCATTTGCATGGATGCGGTCTCCCAAGTCAAGCTCGCTGTTCATCTCGAGACAGTAGGATTTCCAGGGACGAGGATACATGCTGTTCTGGCCGCATAACACTGTTCCAATCCGTTGGTGAATCATGTCGACAGTGCCAAGTAGCCAAAATGGGTGAAGCAGAAGCGATGTGACGAGGCGAGTGCGATGAGAAGGCACAGAATCTTGCTCGTGTGAGGTCATGTCAGGGCAGGTTTCGGAAGGAAGGCTGTGTACAGAGACTCCACTCCGGAGGAGGAGCAAAAAGGCATCAAAGATCAGAACGAGTTGTTCTTCGGAAAGCTATGCACTCGTATTTCGTCAAAGATTTGGGGGACATTACGGAGGAGAAAAGCTACGCACTCTTACTTCGTCAAAGATTTCGTGGAGTACGGTTGGGAAGAAGAGACGGTTGCGTGCGTTCTTCGTTTCGTCAAAACAACTTTTATTCCGTTATGGAATTTGGAGTCGCCGAGAAAATGATATCAAAAGATTATTACGTGGTCGGCAGGATTCGAACCTGCGCGGGCAGAGCCCACATGATTTCTAGTCATGCCCGATAACCACTCCGGCACGACCACTTAGTGATCACCAATCAAATAAAATTATATATATATATATATATTCTTTGGATATTGTTCTACGCAAGCATCTAGCTATCTTTAATAATCGTGTTGGAGAGATGAATAGGTGATGAAGGGAAAATAACCTACAGCTCTAACATGATTAATCTGCTCAGAGAACCTCTATCGTTAATTAAACCATTTAAAATTGAACTGGCATTTAGCGATCAGAACCAAGTAAAGTTACTCTTTTACGACATGAGAAACCAAATGTTCAAGTAACAAAACAAAGACTGCGTATATTAAAGAGACTCTTGAGTACACTCTTTTACCTCATCTCAACAGATATAAGAAGCAAAATAAGTCATTCTTCTTACATTATGATACTAATTTGTATTTCTTGGTAGAATGTTTTGAATTGTTCCTGATAAGATATATTTTGAGCCCTAGCTACATCACGACCAACGCCACATCACGCTATCGCTAGGTCAGCAAGAGGAGCACTCCCACGCATTGAGCTAGGATCCATTCCAAGGCGTTCCTCGGTACATCTCATTCCGAAAAACTCGAGACGACGTCGTTCCACACGTTCAAGGACGATGACCACACAAAGGTACCTCCACGATCCTCGAGAATCGATCGTCACGCCAAACCCGCATACGATCGACCCTCGTACAGTAGTATAAAAACCCCAAGCCAACATCTAGCCAGAGGGAGAATCACCTCGTATAGAATACCAAACACTAACTTACTTGTTGAGGGGCCAAAGTAGATAATCACCCAACGAGAGCCTTATGTGCAGGAAAACGATCACCCTCGAGCCACGACCATCCCGACCAAGAGTCGCCAACCAGCATCCCGACCAAGAGGCGCCAATCAACATCCCGACGCCAGCACCCCGACTTACGATAGATCGACCCCGATGACCCGTTCGGTCGACGGACTCCCGACATCGACCCGTGGACCGGACTGTGCTGACTGATCAACCACAATACATCAATTCACCAACAGTTCCAAATGCACATTAATAAGCAAACATTATGGAACTCCATATACCACAATTACAGCAAATTGCAAGCATGTGATTTACATGACCATCACTATCTGATACACCTGATGCACTTAGTACAGTCTCATTCTTGTGCAGATGCAATCAACTAGCGAAAAGACCACAGTCCATGGAGAACTTATAGTGATCTCAAAGAGAGATCATCATTCACATATAAACAATGCTTACACGCCATACGAAATCTACTGATATGCTTACGTGAGATTATAGAACACACATATGTTTTCAGTAATAAGAGTTTCCAGGCTTCCATGAAAAGTAGATGCATATGGATGAGGGGGGTGTCTTCCAGTGACTAGTTTGGAACACCTCCATCCGTGGATTCATAATGCACCTCATTGAAGACCCACCACAGACCATGGGATCAAGCCACCAGAAGGTAGTGAGGCTCTCATGGTCGGGACGCGCCTCACAACTGAGAAAGCTTCATTGAGACGGGATGCATTGACTTTCAGCTGGAACGCCTTCTGCAATACAGAGATTTATCAGGAAGAGGATCCTCAGTGCATAAATCTGCCGAATCACATGAAAAAGGATGTTGTATGATATTCTACATTACATTTATTTACCCAAGAATAGCCTCATTCAGGTTTCTTAAGCAAAGGCTATATTCTGGTACACATCATTTTAAATGCCAGATAAGGAACAGACTAGCAGTTGAGCAACACGAAGCATGCTCGTAATTTCCGAGGAGAAACTAAGTTGCAAAGCAGGAATGACTTGGGTAACCAAAGATAAAATTAACCAAACACTAATATTCGAAACTCCAACTGATTTAGCTCAAGGTTGTGTTTCATGTTCATTTACGATTGAGGCACATCAATGAACTTAATAGAGATAACACCAAATGCCGAATTTAGCAGGTCATCTTTAGTTGTATTAACTTGATGCAACCATAGCATAGAAACTCAATAGATCAGTTGGATGGAGTAAATTCCAAAGTGTTGGCTCAAATTCCCAACTAGGAAGATACAGCAACAAGAAACCTTTAGGAAAGCAAAAATGTAGCTTCACACAGCGAGTTACCAAAGTATAGTGGGATCACTATGTGTAGTAAGTAACTAGTTCAACATAGCACCTTCCTTGGCATACATGCAAACCACAAATTTTGGCAACTACAATAGCTAACTATCATGTTGTAACCAAGAAGGACACATAAGATCATCACCTAGGATGCCTAGTTGTTTGTGTATTGAAATCTGAAAGACAGGAACACCGAGAACTGTGTTTTTAACCATATTTCAACTTTGTTCACTCTCAACTTGGTATTCGGTAGAGTTCAGCATTTAACAAAACATTGTCACAGAGTTCAGCATTTGCACACTAACTACAATTAAGTAGCAAGTGACCAAGTAAGAATGTGACTAGAGAATGGTAGATCTAAAGTTGAGTGTGTGAAACATAATCTAACTTTCTTTATCTTGTTGATAGATTGAATCTTTTTCATTCATTCAAGGTCCATTAACAAGGGAGTATGACCTTACAAACTAAGTTTCTATGCTATAACCAATAGAATCCAATATTATATGAAAAACTAATATCATGTTGGTGTAATTACTCATACAATATAATTAAGACCATCAGTATATCTGTTCACAATGCACAGAAATATCAAGTCACAAACATAAATGCAAACAATAATTATAAAATGTTAAAGCAAGTGAAGATGGGAGGCAGACTCCAAAAAATGAACATGAACAAGCAGGGGTTTAGATAGGCGTTCGGGCGCTCGCCTAAGCGCGTGGGTGAGGTGAGGCGAGGCGAGGCGAGGCACGTGCACCTCACGCCTTGACCAGATGATGCACTTTAGTGAAGCACCGCCTAGATGCTTGCCTGAACCCAGGCACCTTGGGAGAGCGCTTGGTTCAAATGAAGCAACCGAACCAAACTTTGAAGTCTAGTTCGATTGAACAGTAACTAGTTGGTTCGATTAAACCAACTAAGCTACATACTTTCCCCACCCCGCTCCCCTCACGCGACCCTGAGCCAGAAACCTAAGCGCAGTTGCTGCCTCCGCCGTCGACGCTTCCTCTGCCACTGCCTCCCTCGCCAAAGCACAAGACCGACACTTCCTCTATCACTGACGGATAGGTCCGACGGCCTAGCTTTTGTGCGTAGTTCCCTCCGTCGTCGCTGCTTTCATGTGCAGCTTCTTCCACCATCAAGGGAGGGGACCACAGCTTCCTTCGCCATTGACGGACACCTCTGAAGCTTCCTCCGCCCAGATGTCGTCGTTTGTAGTTTCCGCTGCTACTGCGGTCCGTAGCTTCCTCTGCCGCTGCTACTGTCGTCCGAAGCTTCCTCCGCTCGCTGTTCATCTCGAGACAGTAGGATTTCCAGGGACGAGGATACATGCTGTTCTGGCCGCATAACACTGTTCCAATCCGTTGGTGAATCATGTCGACAGTGCCAAGTAGCCAAAATGGGTGAAGCAGAAGCGATGTGACGAGGCGAGTGCGATGAGAAGGCACAGAATCTTGCTCGTGTGAGGTCATGTCAGGGCAGGTTTCGGAAGGAAGGCTGTGTACAGAGACTCCACTCCGGAGGAGGAGCAAAAAGGCATCAAAGATCAGAACGAGTTGTTCTTCGGAAAGCTATGCACTCGTATTTCGTCAAAGATTTGGGGGACATTACGGAGGAGAAAAGCTACGCACTCTTACTTCGTCAAAGATTTCGTGGAGTACGGTTGGGAAGAAGAGACGGTTGCGTGCGTTCTTCGTTTCGTCAAAACAACTTTTATTCCGTTATGGAATTTGGAGTCGCCGAGAAAATGATATCAAAAGATTATTACGTGGTCGGCAGGATTCGAACCTGCGCGGGCAGAGCCCACATGATTTCTAGTCATGCCCGATAACCACTCCGGCACGACCACTTAGTGATCACCAATCAAATAAAATTATATATATATATATATATTCTTTGGATATTGTTCTACGCAAGCATCTAGCTATCTTTAATAATCGTGTTGGAGAGATGAATAGGTGATGAAGGGAAAATAACCTACAGCTCTAACATGATTAATCTGCTCAGAGAACCTCTATCGTTAATTAAACCATTTAAAATTGAACTGGCATTTAGCGATCAGAACCAAGTAAAGTTACTCTTTTACGACATGAGAAACCAAATGTTCAAGTAACAAAACAAAGACTGCGTATATTAAAGAGACTCTTGAGTACACTCTTTTACCTCATCTCAACAGATATAAGAAGCAAAATAACACATTCTTCTTACATTATGATACTAATTTGTATTTCTTGGTAGAATGTTTTGAATTGTTCCTGATAAGATATATTTTGAGCCCTAGCTACATCACGACCAACGCCACATCACGCTATCGCTAGGTCAGCAAGAGGAGCACTCCCACGCATTGAGCTAGGATCCATTCCAAGGCGTTCCTCGGTACATCTCATTCCGAAAAACTCGAGACGACGTCGTTCCACACGTTCAAGGACGATGACCACACAAAGGTACCTCCACGATCCTCGAGAATCGATCGTCACGCCAAACCCGCATACGATCGACCCTCGTACAGTAGTATAAAAACCCCAAGCCAACATCTAGCCAGAGGGAGAATCACCTCGTATAGAATACCAAACACTAACTTACTTGTTGAGGGGCCAAAGTAGATAATCACCCAACGAGAGCCTTATGTGCAGGAAAACGATCACCCTCGAGAGAGAGAGAGAGAATCTGCTGTAGCCACATTGAAGTCTCACTGTTGCAGACTTCATCATTCGAAGACCTTGTATTCATAGAGACAAGCAAACATGGCAGTACTGTACTGCAAATATGCTGCTGCTGTTTGCGATTATGCTTGTGATGCGTGCACCTGTGGCAACTAATGAAGGAGGCAGTACCGGAAAGCAAAGAGATAGGGCTGCATTTGCATGGATGCGGTCTCCCAAGTCAAGCTCGCTGTTCATCTCGAGACAGTAGGATTTCCAGGGACGAGGATACATGCTGTTCTGGCCGCATAACACTGTTCCAATCCGTTGGTGAATCATGTCGACAGTGCCAAGTAGCCAAAATGGGTGAAGCAGAAGCGATGTGACGAGGCGAGTGCGATGAGAAGGCACAGAATCTTGCTCGTGTGAGGTCATGTCAGGGCAGGTTTCGGAAGGAAGGCTGTGTACAGAGACTCCACTCCGGAGGAGGAGCAAAAAGGCATCAAAGATCAGAACGAGTTGTTCTTCGGAAAGCTATGCACTCGTATTTCGTCAAAGATTTGGGGGACATTACGGAGGAGAAAAGCTACGCACTCTTACTTCGTCAAAGATTTCGTGGAGTACGGTTGGGAAGAAGAGACGGTTGCGTGCGTTCTTCGTTTCGTCAAAACAACTTTTATTCCGTTATGGAATTTGGAGTCGCCGAGAAAATGATATCAAAAGATTATTACGTGGTCGGCAGGATTCGAACCTGCGCGGGCAGAGCCCACATGATTTCTAGTCATGCCCGATAACCACTCCGGCACGACCACTTAGTGATCACCAATCAAATAAAATTATATATATATATATATATTCTTTGGATATTGTTCTACGCAAGCATCTAGCTATCTTTAATAATCGTGTTGGAGAGATGAATAGGTGATGAAGGGAAAATAACCTACAGCTCTAACATGATTAATCTGCTCAGAGAACCTCTATCGTTAATTAAACCATTTAAAATTGAACTGGCATTTAGCGATCAGAACCAAGTAAAGTTACTCTTTTACGACATGAGAAACCAAATGTTCAAGTAACAAAACAAAGACTGCGTATATTAAAGAGACTCTTGAGTACACTAGTTCAACATAGCACCTTCCTTGGCATACATGCAAACCACAAATTTTGGCAACTACAATAGCTAACTATCATGTTGTAACCAAGAAGGACACATAAGATCATCACCTAGGATGCCTAGTTGTTTGTGTATTGAAATCTGAAAGACAGGAACACCGAGAACTGTGTTTTTAACCATATTTCAACTTTGTTCACTCTCAACTTGGTATTCGGTAGAGTTCAGCATTTAACAAAACATTGTCACAGAGTTCAGCATTTGCACACTAACTACAATTAAGTAGCAAGTGACCAAGTAAGAATGTGACTAGAGAATGGTAGATCTAAAGTTGAGTGTGTGAAACATAATCTAACTTTCTTTATCTTGTTGATAGATTGAATCTTTTTCATTCATTCAAGGTCCATTAACAAGGGAGTATGACCTTACAAACTAAGTTTCTATGCTATAACCAATAGAATCCAATATTATATGAAAAACTAATATCATGTTGGTGTAATTACTCATACAATATAATTAAGACCATCAGTATATCTGTTCACAATGCACAGAAATATCAAGTCACAAACATAAATGCAAACAATAATTATAAAATGTTAAAGCAAGTGAAGATGGGAGGCAGACTCCAAAAAATGAACATGAACAAGCAGGGGTTTAGATAGGCGTTCGGGCGCTCGCCTAAGCGCGTGGGTGAGGTGAGGCGAGGCGAGGCGAGGCACGTGCACCTCACGCCTTGACCAGATGATGCACTTTAGTGAAGCACCGCCTAGATGCTTGCCTGAACCCAGGCACCTTGGGAGAGCGCTTGGTTCAAATGAAGCAACCGAACCAAACTTTGAAGTCTAGTTCGATTGAACAGTAACTAGTTGGTTCGATTAAACCAACTAAGCTACATACTTTCCCCACCCCGCTCCCCTCACGCGACCCTGAGCCAGAAACCTAAGCGCAGTTGCTGCCTCCGCCGTCGACGCTTCCTCTGCCACTGCCTCCCTCGCCAAAGCACAAGACCGACACTTCCTCTATCACTGACGGATAGGTCCGACGGCCTAGCTTTTGTGCGTAGTTCCCTCCGTCGTCGCTGCTTTCATGTGCAGCTTCTTCCACCATCAAGGGAGGGGACCACAGCTTCCTTCGCCATTGACGGACACCTCTGAAGCTTCCTCCGCCCAGATGTCGTCGTTTGTAGTTTCCGCTGCTACTGCGGTCCGTAGCTTCCTCTGCCGCTGCTACTGTCGTCCGAAGCTTCCTCCGCCACTATTACTGCCATTTGCAGCTTCCTTTGCCACCGTCATCATCGTCCGAAAGTTCCTCCATCACTGTTGCCCTCTCCTTCCCCACTTTCCACTATTGGTGACTCTTTTCTCCCCCTCTAACTACTGTTAACAGTAGACAATCTACTATTAACAATAGATTGTTGACTACTATTATCATATAATAATCCCTACTTAGATTTTAACATTGCTAATTTCTATTTATTTAGAACTATTATTAGGGTTTCATGATTAATGACAAGTGTACAAAGCAATTCAGAAGATTCATAAAAAAATTCAAGAAATAATCTTGCTTGAAAATATAATTATCTAAAGGATCCTAAAGGTCATAATGCAATTACTTGCATCTTTTGTGATAAGACTACTATAGATGGTATTTTTCGTACAAAGCAGAAGTAGGGAACTTAAAAAATGCATCAGCATGCAAGAAGTGTCCACCTAATGTAAAAGAAAAATTGCTAGCTTATATGACTGAAAAAAAGATGCAAAAAAATTAATCTTATGAGATTTTACCCGAGGATAATGTTGAACATATTAGATATGATGAAGAAGAAGATTATTCAGAAAGTATCAATCCAAATAGGAAAAGAATATATGACAGAAAAAAAAAAGAAGCCATGGTTGTTAAGAATGGTAAAAAGAGACCGATCAACTTATATATGTATTAAGGATCACAAAAGCAACAAGTGCAAGTAAGAACAAAATTAAGACAAACAAATATAAGTGATGCTTGTGATAAGAAAATATAGGGAAAAACAATTCAACACATTGCTCGCTTCTTCTATTAGGCTGGCCTTCCTCTTACTACTTGTCATTTAGACAATTTTAAAGAGATGATTGAAGCTATTGGAAGATATGGTAGGCGATTAAAACCTTCAAGTTATTATTAGTTGCAAGTTTTATTATTAAAAAAAGAGTTGAATTATACAAATGACTTATTAAAATGTCACAAAGAATCATGGGTAAAGCATTATTGCTTTATTATGTTAGATGCTTGAAACGACAGAAGACATAGAAGTATAATTAATTTTATAGTCAACTATCATTTAGGAATCATGTTTGTAAAATCAATAGATACATTATCCTTTATGAAATCTGAAAAGATATATGAGTTGCTTGATAAATTTATGGAAGAAATTGGTGAATAAAATATTGTCCAAGTTATAACCGACAATGGAAGCAATTATGTGTTAAATGGTAAGATTTATCTTTTGAAATTTTTTAATCTTTTAATTACTTTATGTCTCTAATTTGTATGAAAGAACTATGTGACTTCTAAGTCTTAACAATTTTGTTATCCTTTGTCTTGGGTAAATTATTTGAAACAAAAAGACAACACTTATATTGGACTTCATGTGCGGCACATTGCACTGATTTAATGTTGGAGGATATTGAAAAGATTTCTGACATCAAGAAACTTTAGAAAGGATAATCTTTGTCGTTGGATTTCTTTATAATCATACTAGAGCTTTAAATATGATGAGAGAATTCATATATAACAAGGAATTAATGAGATATGATATCACTCGATTTATTACCTCATTCTTGACATTACAAAGTGTGTATCGTCAAAAACATAACTTAAGAAATATGTTTATCTCGAAAAAATGAGTGATAAGCAAATGGGCAAAAGAATCGTAAGGTAAGAGAGTCAATGATATTATCTTAATGCGGTTCTTTTAAAATATTATAGTTTACACATTAAAGGTAATGAGCCATCTTGTTCGAATCCTTCAGTTGTCAGATAATGAAAAGAAGTCTGCAATGAGATATATTTATGAGACTATGGATAAAGCAAAAGAAATAATTCAAAAGTTTTTTAATGAAAATGAAGAATAATATAAGAAAATATTTGGAATCATTGACGAAAGATAGAATTATCAACTTCACTGTCCATTACATGCAGTAGGTTATTATTTAAACCCATAATTCTTTTATAAGAATACCTCCATCGAGTTTAATGCAATAGTTATAAATGGGTTATATAAGTGCACTATAAGATTGGTTCCAAGCCTTGATGTGCAAGATAAGATCATACGTGAATTATCATTATATAAGAATGTCGATGGTCTTTTTGAAATTTTAATAACAGTTCGATCTAGGACAACTACATCCCTAGGTATTTATAAATTTATATAATTAATTTCATGTATAGTATGTTATTGTTAATAATAAAGTAAATTTTCTAGCTAAATGGTAGAGTCTATTTGGAAATTTCACTCCAAACTTATAACAATTGACTATCAAAATTCTTAGTTTGACTTGTAGTGTTGCAGGATATGAGCAAAACTAGAGCGTCTTTGAGCATGTAAGGATGACAAAATATTTTTATTTCAATTAATCTATTTTTTTTTTATAGATGTATTAATATATTTTTAAATTAAACGATATGACAGATTCACACAAAGAGAAAAATCAATTACAACATCAATGATTACATGATCTGGTTTATATAAAGTATAATCAAGCATTGAAAACTCATCATGATTTGCGAAATAACATTAATCCATTCTCATTACAAGATATTGATGATTCAAATGAGTGGTTTGTGAGAAAAAAGAGTGCGAACATGCAAGATGCCGAAGATGAGCTTATATTTGAAGATGACATCTTGACACAGAGAGATGTGACAAGAGCCTCAGGTGTCGGAGAATTACAAATATATACAAGACAAATGACGAAGACAAAATGAGTGCAAAAGCCTCAAGTTCATCTCCTGCTATTGTCGAAGAGGAGAAAACATATTTTAATGAAGATCGAAGAGAGAAAGAGAAAGATGATGATACGCTTGAGAATAATGTTGTTGATTGTGATGATGATTAAATTTGATTTAAAACTTTATTGTTTTGAGTCTTAAGACATTTTTGTTATTAGAAGATAGATAATGTGACTTGGTACTTTAGATCTTTTTCATTTAATGTCGTATTTTTATTTATATAAACATATTTATCAATTGTATTATACATTTTTTACATTTTAAGATTCCAGAGTTACTCGTTTTGCTTGGGCAAGCACTTAGCACCTTGGGCATTTTGGGACCTCGGCACATTTTGGCTCCTAGCGAATTTTAAATCACCGTGAATAGATGAAGGATGGTTGAAATGACTTGTAGGAGGACAAGCTTGCATCGAATAGTTAACATGTGCCTTCATACCTTCATATGTTTATTAGGACAAGCAAATATCAACCTACATGGCAGTTCCCCATCTTTGAGTGCAATTGAGATAGAAAATTAAAAAAGGGTCGAAGCTCCCAAATTATCTCATTGACAAAAATTAGTGTTCAAGGGAAAATACAGCATTAATCGAACAAGATGCCTAGTGCAAACAATAATACTGATGATGATAAAAATATGCAAGGAAACAAAAGCAACAAAAGAAATCAGCTGTTATCCAGGCTGACCTCTATATATTGACAAGCTTCTTTCACTTTAAAGCATAATCAACAGAATACTACCTCACAAACTAGTTAAAAACTAAAATAGTATGCAGGTATTAGTAATTTGATCACATTTTGCTGCTAACATTTTTGTTCAGAATGCACATAAATATTTAGGTTGCAAAGACCAATGTTATCAAGTAATGAATTGGAGTATAAAAATGAACATGGCAAAAACAAATATATACCATCAAAACCTTAAGATTTAGAAAAGTATGATTTTAATTAGGATAGCTCTAGTACTTCCATAAAGGACAACATTGCAACAGATAGTTAAGAATGTGCCTTTAGATGCTTATTTGGACAGCTGGATAGCAAACTACAAAGAATGACAAAACTGATCGCCTCAAGTAAAAATTTTTTCTCCCCAACAAAAAAAAACAATATGCAAGAGACAGATTAACTAAGCAAGGAACCTGCTCAAGAAGTAAATAACTAAATAAATAACCATTGACTAAGCAAGGAAATAGATACCAAAAACTTTACCTTTTCATCCAGGCTGACCTTGAGAGGAATACTTATAGTCTTTTGTTTCATCCGATACAATCGTTTTCGGAGCATGAAAACCCCCAAGATCGCCGCAGCAATGGAGATACACCAAACTGGCTTCACCTTGAAAGCACAAAACTTTAGAATCTCAAATGGAAACTTCCACCAAACCATCCCTTTCTTCTCTCGTCCCCCATTCAAAACGTTACCCGACCGAATGTTCTTAGCGCCCATTTCAACTGGAGAACTGTAGCACTCGTCAGTCTTCGCACGTTCATCGGATCCCACTTCGTCAGGAATTTCAGCTCCCATCTCTGTCCCTTCGATCCCAACAATCCCCTCAGGACTCACTGCTTTCACATCCTCTTCTCCATCGGCCCTCTCTCCAGTCTCCAAACCTCCGGCGCCAAATTCCTCCTTTTCGCTACCAAAAAGTGACCTTTGCCCGTCCGACGACTCATCCGACCAAAACCCGCCCAAATCCTTGCGACGGAACTCGATCACGGGAAAATCCACCTCCCCCTTTGGCCGATCGAGATACCTGGAGTCAGATTCTGGGTCGATCCAGCTAGGGTTATCGGAATCGACCTGCTCCTCCTCCTCCTGCCCCTCGAGGGCAAAGGAAGCACCTTTCTGATACCGTATCTGGGAGTCGAGAGTAAAGTAATCAGACTTGATGGCGCCGTCTTCGGAGTCCTCCGACGACGCTTGTAAGGGCTTAATATCCTCTCCCGCCTCGGGGGCGAGGAGCATCTCCCAGTCGCGGAAGTCAGAGTGCTCTTCCATGGCGGCCCGGTCGAAAGATAGGGAGAGCGACGGAGGAGAGAAGCTCTTAACCTAGGCGTGCGATCGGGCGAGGGGACAAAAGCGCATCGGAGATGGGAAGACACGGACGTTATCTTTTTCTTGCGCCTCCTTCGTCGGTTTCCAAGGAATAAAGCGTACACAAACGCTCGATTTGATGCGAGGGGCGAGAAGACGGTCATGTGGAGAGGCCGAGGGAAAGCCGTCAGCTGCAGGAGAGCCACCCATCACCGGCCTGCACGGATCTCAATGACCACATATTGTCTCTGCACTCGACAGCGCCGCATGGAATCATACGTGAGACTACTACCAACGAACGGTCATGATGTGGGGATCGAAGGATCCCACGATCCGTCGACAGCGGCCACAGAACAATGGCGGGCGCGGCTCCAGTACCGACAGAGGCACCAAACGTTAAAAGGCCGTCTTCCATTGGTCACTAATTGCGGGTCCCACATAACTTACGGCGACCTCTCAGCTTACGATCGGAGATGTGCTCTCGAGTGCGTCCCCTCACAGACCGGCGTTTTAGAATTGGGTTGCCGCCGAGAAGGCGAGAAGAGTCACCCTTGTTGACTCGTCGCCAACTCGACTCGTTATCATGCCATGGCAGCCGAAAGATGAGAAGGTGCGGCAATTGATGTTATCATGAGTAACGAAACACACGCAAAAAAGGTCGATGATTGTTTGATGCGATCAATCGACCATTAAGTTACGTGGATGGATTTGCATCGAAGCTTGTGGCAGCGGAGAGGTCACAATAATGCAGGAGGCAGCATGGAATCGATAGTAATTATCGTATCCATGAATGGGCATCATCAACCTTTGTCGAACATCTTCATCGCAGCTATCGATGACTGTGAGAAACTCCTTTGCTTTTGTTGTGTTATGCGTGATAGTGGCTTTCAAAATCAGGAAGAAAGTGTGGGAGGCATCGAAGAAGGAAGCCCACACCGCATGCCTACACATTCCACGCCTCCAAGTTGATAACCGCACGTCAATGGTTGGAGGATAGCAATGACAGCCGCGCCATTATGTTGAAGCTTCGAACATCTCCACCACCACTTCACAATAGTGTCACATGCAAAGCGCGTGAAGAATTCTTCGAATTACAATGACAATAATAATAATAATCCATAATATGTCACTTCATAGATATTTTATAGATAATAAAGCCTCACAAAATAACATCCTTGGTTGAATAAAAAATTATAAATACTTGCTTATGATTTCTACTCATCTTTTTTTATTTTTCATCTGACTCTTCTGGCACCAATGATATTAACTCGAATTATTTGGTGTCATCTATATAGACCTTTTATATTATTTAGCTCTACACATTAATATTTTTAATTAAATACAAATAAATTTTTATTTATAGATTCTAATACATTCTCTCTATGCTCTTATTGCAACAATAATATTAATTATTTAATCTCTTTTAATTAATAATATTAAAAAAAATCTATGGACCAAGTTTATTAGTTTGTAAACATAATGTTCCAAATGTAAACATAAATCTATAAATTAATTGAACTTAATTAGTTGACAAGTTTGTAAGAACAAAGTTTTTACAAATTTAGATTGGTTATGGTAATTAAACAGTCGCAAAATTCAAACTACCATTATTATTTTTACAAATGATTAACACTCATATTTGTTTTTATTGGTTGCAGCATTAATATTAATAATAAAATGTTAAGTATGTTTTGTAAATTATAAATGCATATTTTGCTAGGATTGAAAATTATAATTTTCAATTATAATTTTCGACCATTAAACCGCACTTATAATATATTATTGATCTTTTATAGTGGCCTCATGAAACTATGGAGTTGTTCCTAGGAGTAAGAGACCCGCTGATTCCGTCTACATCCGCATCCGATATGGATCCGACCCGACAACACTGGTGAAAAATGTAAAATACCAAATTATAATGTTTCACGTCATCTTGGACGCTTAATCACGTGCATAGTCACGTGGTGATAACAGCGCTTGACGCTCGACGGACTAAGGTCGTCTCTGTCGTTCTTATGGTTCTGTTCTCTTGCTGGCCGAAGCGATAATGGAGACGACATCCTCGGGGCAGTCCACCAGGCCACCGTTGCCGACTCGGCGGCCTACGAAACGCCTGTTGTTCGACAGGCGCTACGGTTGGGTGTACTGCTCCTCTTCAGCTTTTCTTTTGCCAATTTCTAGATTAGGGTTTCCTTTCTCGACACTTCAAGAATCCATGATCGTGTCAAGATTGGTCTCGTGGATGTACGGATTTCATGAAGTTTTCTTATTTTACAGCTTTGATGAGTGGAAGGATCCTTCAGAAGAAGCTTTAGCTGGTGGTCGAGGAATGTATGCTCTTCTTGCCGCTGTTTCTGAGTCTAGGAATGTTATCGCTTCTTTTCCCTGTAATTTATCTCCTATGATTGATTTTTTTTTTAATTCAGGTTTTGCATTTTGCCGATCGCGAAGTCTCTGCTGAATGTCGCATCGTTGTCGGTATGAATCACATGACCACCTCTTATAAAAAAGTATTCTTTGTATTTATTTTTAAAGTTGCAGTCTGCTGTAGAATTGAACACTTTGGATTTAGTTAATGATACTAGATTTATACCAGTTCTACAAGCATTCTCGTGAGTAGTAGCGCAGAGGAAAGTGCAAGAAACATTAGAATTTGCAATATTGTCTTTAGTATAGTGTATAATAGCTTATCAGGCATTTAGTACAAGCGATATGCTTATCATTGTTGTTGACCACAATCGACTAATATTTTGTGGAAGCTTCTTTCTTTTCTGGAGAAAAATTGACAATTGTGCAAGAGCACAAGCATTTGCAATTTCAGATTTGTTTTTTACAATAAAAATGCCTAATGTTCAAGAATCAAGCAAATATCATCATAGCCCTTGTAACTCTGAGTCCAGATAACCATGATCAATTAATTACTTGTGGATGCTTCTTTCTCTAGTGCAAGGAACACTAGTATTTACAATCTCATTTTTAATTTGGATAGTCAATAGCAAATATTAAGGAGTTGAGCACATGGAATATTCTCACTACAGTCATCCTAGTGAATAAATACAGGCAGCTAATTGATTGGACTGAGTTTGCTTACAATGCTTGTGCTTTTGAAAAGATGCTGATTTGATTTTCCTGCCATGTAAATTAGGTTGATTTATGTGTTGCTATGTGTTGTAAAACTCACACTTAGTCTATGGTTTTAAATAAAAGGCCTGGTTCCTAGCTATTCCATTGTTAGAAATACAATATTTTCCTTTAATTACTTATATGAAGCTAAAATACAGATATAACGATGTTATATACAATACATATGCATGGTACTTATGTTAAGCTAAAAATATGGTGTTTGGCTGCCTGGACTATCTTTATTTCTATATTTATGTGTTATGGTAAATTATTTATCTAGAACATTGCCTCTAGATCATTACCTTTTTGAAGTATGAGCTTCACATTAAATTTCACAAGTGGTTAATGTTGGTCAAAGTCCTTTTTCTTTTATAATGTTAACTTATGCAGTTCTTGTCCTAATAAACTATGTTTTAGAACTCCTAAGAAATCATTTTAGCTTAACTTGCTTATTATAGAATAGAAATTCATTTCTTTTTTAGGCTTATTTCTTCATCATTAAGTTTTGGAGTCATATGGTAGTTCTTTTTTTGGTTCACATGTGTGTCAAATTCTAAAACATATTAGGCTGTCTCGGTGAACTTGTACAGGGCTTATCTTGCTGTAACAAAATCAAATTGTTGATGTGATAAATGTATACTTGTAATCTCGTAGGTACTAGGTTCATAGTAACGTAGTTTTCCCCCTTTGTTTGCTTGACAAGGCTGTTCTTCTTCTTCATGCATACTGTTGCTCCTCCATTTTGGTGATTTTTTGTCTTCTGTTTTGTTAAGCTGACAAAGATGAACCTCATGGCCGCTGTAATATATAATTAATTTGGTTTGCTACAATTTCTTCCCTCTATTTTCCTGGCAAATATGATTATCTTTTTTATTTTATAAAAAAATTATATTTCACAAAATGATTCCTTCTCTTTCTATTATCTTTTCCTGAGCTCACAATGATCAACCTCATTGCCATTTCTTTAGCACTATGACTATTTTGGACATATGCCACTAGTACCATAATGTCACAAGGGGGTAAACAATGATGATAACATTTCTATTGGCCACTATTGCATTCTTATGAATACATTTTCTTCCTTAGTGATGGAGGGCCAGTTTTTCTTGATGTGCTCCATCCACCTTTGTTTCTATATTGAAAAGTCCAAGGAAGCAACATCTTGCTCTTTTAATCTGCTTTGCTGTGTAGACAACAGAAGGGTTTATAAAATATAGCTTTCAGATCAGAAGGATGTATCTAAGGAAGATGTTTTGCATTTCTAGGCTGTGTATCTTGGAAGTTACATTTAATTTTTTTTTAAGTAGATAGAGGCACATGATTTTTTCTGCCACATCTAAATTGTCGTGAGATAGCTCTCTCTTGTAACTACATATGCAAGTTGGCCAGTGATTATTTGAGTCCTTGGGAAATGAACGTGGGTCTGGCACAGGTGCCGAAGATGCCCTTGAGCTACACCAGAATCTAGGCCTGATAATCTACTTGCTAACTGCCTCCATCTGATACAAAAAAAAGTAATAACCGTGTGATAAATTCCTCGAACTACATCAGTATCTATGCCTGAAAATTTACTTAATAAACTGCATCCATCTGTTACTGATCTCATCCATATCAAAGCCAAAGACAGAATTTCTGTGTTCAATTTAACTTCATCATGATTTAAATCTTATCCTGAATAAGAAGTGAAATGACTACTTTTATGTGATTAGTTTTATTGAATATTACTTTCTACTCTATCATTGTTTATGTGGTTTTAATTATGAAGTACATACCAACTTCTTAATACTGTTTTATTTATACGAATCAAATGTTCACCTTTCTGGCAGACCATCATAATTGATTATAATTGGGATTAACAGAACACCATTGTCAGCTAAATTACTGTTAGTGTAAAGAAAGAATTGACTCAATAATGGATGAAATCCCTATGTTATTTGAAAGCACAGTGATATAACATTTTCTCTGATGGGGCATAGTGGAACTGTTGTTCTTAAGAGGGCTGTTGTTTTCTCCTGTTGTATAAGTGATGGATTGTTGTGAATTTGTTATGAGTCAATTGTTTCAAAGAGTGAGATGAATTTCCCCTTGTCTTGTCCATTATTGGTATGATTTCTGAACTATGCTTGCTGTCTATATTATGAATATTCTGAGCTTCTAATTGTGTTATATCAGGTAATCATTTGGCTTGTCCATTATTGGTCTGAGTTCTGAACCATGCTTGCTATCTATGTTATGAATACTCTAAGCTTCTAAGTTATCAGACACATAAGTGATGCCTAGAGTAATGATCATGTACTATTGCAGCATGACATATTTAATAGATATAAGACATTTATCTGTTTGAAAATTAAGTGAGCCTCTGGAGTTCACTATCAGAATATGGTTTCCCAATAATGCATGTCTCTTGACATTCATTGCATGGTTCGCTTCATGTTTTTGCAAAATGTACTGGGTGACAATATTGCTGAACAAAGAAGAAAACAAGACCATAAACCTACACTGAAAGACGAAAGTTTGTACATGGTTTTCTTTTACCACCTTTATTTACCATAGATGATCTTCATGAACTTATATTTCATATTTCACTTTGCAGATCAGTCTTGCAGCAGATTTTGTGATCAAAGCTCTTAAGTCTCCTATTCAACTTTCTCGACAAGAATTGCATGCTAACCTGTGTAGTCAGTTTCATAAGCTAGCACTTAATATGCAGGGATGGAATCTTAAGTTGATAACCTTGGGTAGTAGGAGACAAAATTCCATTAACTCTGAAGAGGTTCCTACAAACTGAACCAATCCCTCGGCTGCATCATGCTGCAACTCAATGGATTCTGTTATGATGAACTATTGGAGTATGATGTTTGTTTGAGCTGTAAATGAAGATTTACATTTCATACGAGGAAGTTACTGAATCTTGTGAGAAGACTGTGATTTCAAGATTGAGCAAAGGTAACCCCTCGAACTGAGCTAAACTTGGTAGAAATGTGCATCATCAATTTCACATGGTCTTAAATGGATGATAGATACATCTAATGTACATGAAACTTACATGGCCTGTGGATCACACAAATTTACTCTTGGATAAACCTGTCTCATTTGAATAGTGATAGACCTTGAGCCACAAGCGACCCGGACAATACATCCATAAATTTTTGGTAGTCAGCCAACTTGCTATCTTCATGAATTTTTGTTGGGTAAGCTTTTTTGTTTTCTTGTTCACAAAATTTGGTAGGATTTTTATCAGGAAAGTCAAATGACCATTTCTTCTCCTGTGTATAAATGGTTTGGGTAGCTATAGGCTCCAACTTGTGCTTACGGTCTACTTCACCAAACAGAGAAGATCTTGATTCCTCAAGGTGGGGAAGAAGCGGTCCTCAAGTTAAGTAGGTATTGTGTGGCCATGGCTACCTTCTTCTGGTTCATTCTACTGTTCTCACCGGCTTGTCCCATCCGTTTCAAGTTCATTGTCCCCAAAAGGATCAATTTTAGCTTGGTTCTTATTACCAGGGTGAGAGACACCACATGAAAATAACAATGCCCAATTTGGCCAACTTCAACCATCATGATTGGTTCCAATTCGCCACTATATTGATCTTCTTAATACTGATTGATGCCCTCACAGGCAACCCTTAAAGTGAATATTTTAGAAGCCTCGTGTCCGCGGCGAGACATGAGTCTTACAAGTATTCCTGTCACTAGGACATATTCACCGGTGAGATATAAGAAATTATCTCAATAACACCTCTTTGTTTCTCGCCAAGGCAATCCTTCCTATCGCAAGAAATAAATCTATCGGTTAATATTTTTTTCATCTTAAACATTTGATATGGTATCAAAAAATCTATATATTTTTACACCTAAAAAAACATTGATAAATCTGTTAAAAGTTTAAATGATATATATGTTTTATAAAAAAAAAAACAAATTACGTTGCCTTTTCTTCTTTTTAAAGAGAATATCCATTAATAGGTTTTTTTTTGTTTTTGAAAAAAAAAAAAGAAATTTTAGTGGGACTCACACATCAACCCTGTGAGGCAATGGAGGAACCAATGATAAGAAATTTTAGGGCGATATGATGTTTTCTAGTGACTCGACTTCGTAAAAACTGAAGAGAAATTTTGATTCAATCACCGAAATATAAGATAAAACAAGAAACATTAATTATATTTTGATTGGGGGTCAAAAGGGAACAGTTGGTTCAGTGCCAGTAGACTTCGCCATCAAAACGAATGAATCAGTCACAAAATAACCACACACGGGTCGCCCACCAACGTGTCGATCAAGACGGTGCCAGGTGGACAAACCATGATCTCCGATTCCAAAGCCTCCCTTATCACCCAACAACCAACAAATATAAAAAAAGAGAGAAAAAAAAAAGGCTTCAAAAAGAAAGCCACTCTCATCTTCTCCTCATCTCTTTGCTATATGGCAATCCCCAGCATCTAAACAATGCTCTCTACGAGGCCATGCCTCTCCTCCTTCCCCGCCCCCTCTCCTCTCCTCCCTCCTCACTTCTCTTCCTCCTCCTCCTCTTCTTTCTTCTCCCTCTCGAGTATCAGGCCGCGCCGCATCCCCTCCTTTCGGCCCCTCTCCTCGCTCAAGGAGTCCAAGAAGGTCGCGCTCCGGAAGGCCACCAATGTCCCCCAGAACCTCAGATTCGATAACCGGAAGGGGAGGGACGACGGAAGCATCTCGGATGATGGCGAGGGGGAGGTTGGCGGCGACGCCGCCCTAAAGGGGACCGTCCTCGCCGGGCTTCTCTTGGTTGGAGTCGTCGGGGGGTTCGGGACGGTGGGATACGTGTACAAAGATCAGATTAATGCTTTCCTTACTCAGTTCTCCGGTTTCATCGATGGTATGTTCTTTCCCTCTATTTCTTTGGTGAATTTGATTGGATCCATATGGTTCTGTGGAATTTGGTTCGTCTCTGCTGTTCATTTCGAAAGGTGTTATTTATTAGTGAACCGTTGGATATCCTCCTGAAATCTCGGTTCAAGCTTGCTCTAAGGACTACTTGCTCTAGATCGTATGCTATATCTACTATCTGCTACTAGGTTGACTTGGCAAACAAATTTCAAGAAATCAAAATGCCAATTTTTTTACAAGTCCAATTGCTCTGGGAATAATATTGTTGGGATTTGTATAGTGGTGATCTGTAGGTCAATATTGTGCAGCTCATTCTTTACCAATTCTTGTTCAAGAAGCCAAGGCCTTATATGTACACTATGCACATCTAACAAAAGACTCATGTTTCTTGGGTTAAATATGGCCAAATGTACAGGGCACTGTGACAATCTAATGCAAGCTAGTGACATAAGTAATGCAGAAGAAACATGGCTTGTGTGTAGCATCTTATCTATAAAGCCCCTTTGCTGCAATATTTGGAAAAAAATGTTGCGTATATTAGGTTATCATTTCATTCATGAGGTGCTTTTTGCTAGGTCTGCTGAATTTATCAAGCCTTTGGTCTGACTCTGGAACACTGATGATAGCCACCACTATAATTTTAGTATAAATTTACCTGATACCCGGTAGAAATGTGTGCTTCATGTGAATTTTTTTTCACCCAACATTTTCTGCAACTTGCTTTTTTTTTTCATCTGTTTGTGAAGAGTTTTGAGTTGCAACTAAGCACTTCCATGCTGTTTCTTTTAGAACCATTTCAACATTTTCTACATATATATGTGTATATTTGTTCTTGCTGAATATGCTTCTACATTTTGAACTTGTTTTTGAAATATCATACTGCAGTATCTGGTACTTCCTGATATATTAGCCATTCGAGATTTGTTTCAGAGAGCATAATAGTGGATTCTTGCTTACAAATGTTGAAACATTTCTAATGGTTTGTGTTACCAGGTTATGGGCCTGCTGGATATGCTTTATTTGTTCTTGTTTATGCTGGACTTGAGGTGAGATTAACTACTGATTTTTTCTCAGACAAAAATCACTTACACAGGCAAAACTAAATCCATATGTTCCTAGACCTAAATTGACTTGGAACTCTGTGAAGAACTTTTAGTCTCCATTTTGGTTTTGAATAATTATTTCAGTCCCTAACTATGTTTATCAATGTCATTTTTATCCCATCTTCCTTTTCTATTTCAGCTAGGAAATTTAGCTTTAATCTAGGAGGGCTGATATCGGGTGTTGACATAGCAAAACAGGTTCTAATAATGAACCTTGATGGATAATGATCAGAAAAGCCACTCCCTTCTTACACCTAAATTGCATCTGAACTCCTTCAGGAACTTTAATGTCTATTTTGGTTTTAAAGAGTTACTTTCTAGTCATTAATGAAACTTGATGGATGATAGTCAAAAAAACCACACCCTAAATTGATTCTGAACTCCTTCAGGAACTTTAATGTCTATTTTGGTTTTGAAAAGTTACTTTCTAGTCATTAACTATGTCAGCTTGGAAATTTAGCTTCAGTCTGTGAGGACTGATTTTGAGGTGTTGAGCTAGCAGAACCAAGTCTAGTAATACTACTTGTTCGACAAGTTTTGAGGATGATAGTCCTTTATCTAAATAAGTCTTGTTGGACGTATACCTTAATACCCTTTTTTTGATATTATTGTATAAACTCTCTTGGGAACTTTAGAAGCAGAGAACAAGGCAATATGGTTTTTCTGGTACTAATCTTTGACGTCTTATTCTTTCATCCTTACTCTGAATCACTTTTGTTGTAGATTTTGGCAATTCCAGCAATCCCCTTAACCATGTCATCTGGACTTCTATTTGGGAGCTTGACTGGCACCATCATTGTCTCAATCAGTGGGACGGTAATTTTCTTTACTTCGATAATTTTTGTTCATGGTGATTTGTTGAAATAGAATCATTAACTGCAATTTCTCACCGTCAATTCCTTGATTTTCTAGGTTGCTGCTGCTGTAGCCTTTCTTATTGCTAGGTATTTTGCACGGGAGCGCATTCTTAAATTGGTCGAAGGAAATAAGAAGTTTTTGGCAATTGATAAGGCAATTGGAGAAAATGGTTTTAGAGTTGTTACACTCCTTCGTTTGAGTCCTTTACTCCCATTTTCTCTAGGGAACTATTTATATGGCTTGACATCGGTGAAATTTGTTCCGTATGTGCTGGGAAGGTCAGTTGTGCATCTTTCTTCGTTTTGTGCTTGCATATGCTGGACTTTGCCCTGTGTTTCTATAAGCTGTAGATACAACATATTGTGAATTGTTTAAAATGAGAACTTAATCAGAGAGGAAGTAGAAGTATGTTGAAATCCTGAACATAGTTGATGACAAATTACTTTCAAACGAAATTTTTTTGGGATTCTTGTAACTGTGATATTTTTGTGCACACAAGTTCGCTTGTAATTGAGCACAAAAAGTGTCACCAGGTGGTATTTACTGCAGAATGAACTAAGCTTGCTGAACATGATGTACCAACTGCATTATGTTTTAATAACTAGGAAGCAAGTGTTTTCAAAACATTTTTTTCTTTTACTGAGCAACTTAATAACTATCTTTCTTTTTCTATAGTTGGTTGGGAATGCTTCCAGGGACTTGGGCTTATGTTAGTGCAGGTGCATTTGGGCGAGCCATAATTGTGAGTTTTTTCCATGTTGCATGAATTTACAAACTTTCTTTGTGAAGTTTATGGTTTTACATAGATACCCTTTCCTATATCATGTTTCAGGATCTACCAGAATTTCTTTTATAAAGTATTGTTTTATTTATATGCTGACTTCGAATAGTTGCTCATAGGATATGATACTCTTCAAAATAATGCTAATGTCTGCTAGTGATATTTGTATTATATGACTGAGATAGGATGGCTTATTATTTACTTTCAAACTTTCATATAGAAGTTTTCTAGCAACAATTCACGGTTGTCATGTGGAATATTAGCATTCATATGTTTGCATGCACGGGTTGTCATATTTTGATCAGTATGTTCCAGCTTGATGTGGATGTGCCATCCTAAACATGTGTCACCACACGTGAACATTTGCGAAAATAAAATTTTGCCTATATTGGTTGGCATAGGGTCGTGAGAGGGCCGAAGGGGTATCAACATGCCATGGTGGTGTGAAATGATAATTCTTGTTTGCATGTGCACTGAATATGAACAATCTAGCTGAATTGTCACCATTGAACTTCGTAACCTGTAAAGTCTCATTTTTCAGTTGTCTATTACCAATGTGCCATTGTCTTTTATCCAGCTTGACAACAAGGGAAGCTGTTCCTGTCCTTTAACATGTGAAAATGCATGTTGTGCATTCGTTGGAGAGTTTTAACTCTGTGAATGTGCAAGTCGTACACACTTGTGGTACAGGGCAACATTGACTTCTTGCCCAGACAAATAGTTTTTATACTTGTGGTACAGGACAACATTGACTTTGCAAGATTCATGTTACTAAGCTCATGTAAAAATTGCATGTTGTACACTTATGTGGAGCAGGAGGCTTCTAGCTCTCTGAATGTGCAAGACTTGCATACCTGTGGTACAGCACAATGGTGACTTAACTTCTTTTAATACATAGTTAATTCAAGATCATGCTATTTAAGCTGTGACTAGGAATATTCTTCTATGATACTAATGGAAGTTTCACATTAACAAATTGCATTTGGCAATTAATGATTTTTATTTTTTCAATGTCACCTAATGCTTCCCAGGAAGATGGCTTATCTAACTTCTCATTTTGCAGCAAGAGGAGTCAGATGTGGGGTTGTTAGGGGGAAATGGCCAATTACTGACTCTTGGCATAGGGCTGTTATTTACAGCCCTTGCCGCAACTTATGTTACTCGTCTTGCAAAGGTAACAACTCCATATCCTAGACCTTACTATGGACTACCTAGTCAGTTAAATGTTTTGAAACAAAATATGACGGCAAATTGCATTCCTTGTTTCTTTTCAGCGAGTGTAGTCTGCTTCTCGCCATAAAGAATTTTTATCTATATGCTCTAAATCTTATTGGAATCCATTTACAGCTTGGAGATTCATCTCTTTTATGAAATAGAGGATTCACATAACATTATTCTAAGTATATGCGCAGCACTCCAATGTCCTGGAGATTAGGAATCATCTTGATATTTGACATAAGTGTCATATCAATCGTCTAGTGATTAAAGAAAACAAAGGGCTCGTAAATCATTGAGCATATTCATGGAATTTACATTATATATGCTTAAAAATGGTTCGCAATCCACGTACTCCGTTCTTTGCTTTATCAGTCTTGGTTCAATTGCTACCTAAGTTCCATGTATGAAGTTGTCAACAAGCATCACAGATTTGCAGAAAACATGAATTTTGGTTAGTACTTTATTGTCTTCTTATTGGAACGTTCATCGCTGAATCTTCATGTCTTGCACGGGTCCTGTACTGTGACTATCTTCTTTGCTATCTACACACACTTGTGGATCAGTATCTTTTTTGGGCAGTTCTCTGGTATGATTAGTGTAAATGGCATTTTCTCATACCTGGGAATTTTTATGTGAGGCAATTAGTACATAACCAGAATATAAGAAGTACAATGCTCTAACAAAAGGTCATCTAGTTTATGCTTCATTCAAAACTAATTGGAAGATGAGTTGCCACTTCCAAGATCTTTGATGAAAATAAAGCTTGATGCTGATGTAGAGTGTGAACTACCTTGGACGAACTATTATTACAATAAAAATTTGATAACTAATCATGTATATTTCTGCTTATGCCTTCTGTACCTTAAATTGTAAGGAAATGTATTGACAATTGACATTAACTTGCTTTGTGTTACTTTATGTTGCAGGATGCTGTAAAAGATATCGAATAGGATAACCATTTATTGGGCCCAAACACGCGGTAAATGGCAGCCCCCTGATACAGAATGTAATTTATATACTTTTTAACACCTACATACTGGCATCTTTTAGATGCAACTAAAATTCCAAAACAATGCAATAATTTTGAAAAGCAAGAATATGCAGGTAATGATTTTGCATGCAGGCGGATTATGCAACTTGTTTTTTTCATTTTCAAAAACTGCCCAATATATTCAGAACTTATCTGTGGATCAAATAGTCAAGAGCCATTGATATGTCAACCAGATCTGCAGATAGCAAAAAAAACTGTTCACTGATTTGCTATCTGAGCTACAGAAAGAGTGCCATGACTACTCTTTGGATAGTCTTGGCACTATCTTCACGCGTGCTGCTTTCTTCTTCTTCCTCCTTGTTCCATGTTAGACATATACCCAGCGTGCCAGGATCTCTACCATCTCTGTATTAACTCAAGTTGTTTGCATCATTTCTGCAACTTCCTCATCCTATTTAGTGCTGGTTTTCATCTCAAATTGCTCTATATTGACAAGTCATTTGCATCATTTTGCATACTGTGATAGAAAAGACTAGTTGTGTGTGTGTATTGGCTAATTCAGTTGGGTCTCTTTTCAATTCCACAATCTTTGTCTTCTCTTCTGTTTTGTTCATTAAAATGGAGACGAGGGATCCATCAGGTCCGCGTTTGTATGCCGCCAAGAACTGTATCTTAGTTCACAAAGATGAGCACGGGGAATGAGTTTGCCTTCGACATGTCTTCCTATCTCCTTTCATGAAATTGAATGAAAAGCCATGAACAAGTGGATACAATCTCATCTGTTCTTACACCAACATCCGATGTCTGTGCCTTGCTATCAGCACCTTCGACTTGATCCGACTACAACCGATTCTTCTGCTGGTTCTGCCATCAATCTCCTTCCTCTGCATCCATCGAACTGCTCGTGGGGCAGCAGCACATTTTACCTGAATCTCTACAGCCGGTGGTGAATGGGAGATTAAGCAACTCATTCTTTGATATCGCATCACTTTGGTATGGTTGTCAACAATCCCTGACAAGCTTCTTCCTGCCATGAACTCCGTGGACGGGTTCAGTAGTTGCTCACCTCCTCCGGCCACAACGTCGTGGCCATGTCATAACTAGATTCCGATTATATACCATGATTCAACTGTAGCTACAATAAACAGAGGGTGGTTGCTATCAAAGATTCAAGTCACCAAGACAGTCTTGGGTTGTAAGAACAGTAGGCGTTTCTTTTCTTAGTTTAGCACATAGAAGTACGAGAAACAATACGTTTAGAACATACTGCTCTAAACAATATGTTTAAAACAAGTCGCCAACTATGTCCCCTTATCAATAAGATTTCATGCAGTCACTCCTGCTAATGCAAATTCCGTAGAGAGATACATGAGGCTCCGATCGTATAACATCAATTTATTTTCTTATGGGAATTCTGCAGGAGGAATTACTTGAATAGTATGTAAAGCTTCTAAATGCTTCATCATCGTTTCCATAGCTTCTCACGAGCAATTTCGAAGATGACTCGAATGATGCTTTTAGATTCCTTCTCTTCTGGCAGCTTAAGTAAGCTTGCAATCTGAGAGAATTCCAGATGGGGCATTTGAGCCTTTCCCTTCCAATCTGCTTCCAGCTCTTCCTTGTGAAGCTTTGGTGGAGACAATGCCCACTGCATTGCCCATATAGCTAGAGGGCGCATGTATTGCAACGACCGGTACTGACCGTTGGGTGTCCATGCTTCAGGGGTCTGAAACGAGTACCTGTTAAAACATTTTCCCAGATTAGTAACAGAGGTTGGTGACAAAAGGTGCATGATTGGTAATGCTACAAAGCTTTCAATGATTTCTTTTTCTTTTCATGAGCAAAAGGGGAAATTTTGTGTATGATGTAGTATAAAGTAGAAAACCATTTCTTCTAATCATAACAATGGGTGATGGTAACTTGCGGAGGTGAATTTTCAAAGATGAAGATTATTGTCATTAAGGAAAGAAAGGCTTCCAATCTTGACATCGACAAATACTGCTGCAAGTTATTATGCTAATTATGATGGCCCTGTTTACCAAATGCCACCACATAAAAGTGCAGAAATTTCTCCAGTCGAGCAACTGAACTTGCACATGTATATCATAATAACAAGTATTCTTCTTAAGTACAAGAATTCAGAGATAAAATCTTCTAAATATTCTTAGGTAACTCTGTTGTCCTGTTCTAATTGGCACAATCGACAAAGCTGGAGAGCAGCATTATGTAATTCTACAAAATAACTAGTCCTCTATGATGAGTCTTTATCAACCATCAGAAGAAATTTTAGCAATATTTGTTAATCCCCAAATAGTAGGGTTTTCACTTGTTGTGGTTGTTATTAGCAATTTTTCGTTAACCTGAAGCTGCACTACCCCACGATTTCCTACTCGAGGCATACTCTCTAGCATATACTATGAAGTCAAGAGAAAGTGTTTATGCAATTTAGTTAAAAAAACCTTCTCTGATGTTAGCAGATACATAATTTAGAAGAACTAACACCGCAAACTAGTCAGTGCCATGCAAAACCAAACAACCTATCCATCAGGCAACACATGGATGAATATATGATTGGGCTGAGCTTGTTGTCTCCTATAATTGGAAGCTCATAAAAAGAGAAGGAAAATTAGGACTTAATTATTTACTAAACTATTAAACATGTCTTCTTCATTCTAAGTTAGTCTAGGTGTGTTTATTTCCTTCTCAAAGACAAACAAGACACAAGCTTAAATGACCTGATAATGGGACATGCTAAGGCCTCTAGAAAGTGATTAAGCTCACCCAGAGCCCTAGATTTGATACAAGCCAAATGTTGTTTGATGAACTACAGGTGTTATAGGGAAAGATTTTGGAGTATGCTTTGCTTTCTTGGAAAAAATCTTGGACTTAAAGAAACTGGAAATACATGGATAAGTGCTAATATAAACTTAAAACAGTCATATAAAACTTACCCGAGACCTTCGTGAGACCAGGCGGTTTCATGAATCCCTTCAGCTGTCTTAAATGCCGTTTCTGACATGCCTTCTTGGATCATTGCAGCCGCAACAGCATATGTCACTCCAGACCATATTTCATTTGCCTGCATTGCCGACGTGTCCATAGTTCCATCTGGTCTTATTCCATTAACTGCTCCGCACCTCCCTCCCTTCACCTTCAACACATTTAATTTATAGATCTTTTCAAATGCACTTTGTGCCTTTTTCTCATCAACAATTGGCTGAAGACCGCATGCTCTAGCATACCTGAAAGACAGTATTACAGATTATCTTTACCCTAGAGATCTTAAAAAAAAGTCATTTTCTTAAGATAAAGGAATAACAAGGGATCTTACTGTGTTGATTATTTCGTTTGCTTTACTCAACCATATATATCAGAAATCACGGTTCATCGTACCGTAGTGTATCGCTCGGTACGGGTGGTATGTACCGATCCAATAAATGATTGGTACGGATAGTACATTGGTACGCCCTCATGTATTATGTGTTGGTATGCTCGATGCGACGAACCATGTCAGAAATTAAAATCTTTCTTCGATGTTATTCTAATACCTTAGTTGCCTAAATTGTTTCTATAAAGCTCTATCTGAACTTTAAACTATATAAGATGAACCTAATTGCAAATAAATCGCAATCAATCTAATTTCTGACATATATTTCAAACTAGAGGCCATAAATAGGCTCACTAACAATGAGAAATAACTTAAATAACATCCTCTAAGATTTTTTTTCTTTTATGTTACTTGTAAACTAGAAATTACTGAACTTTGAATGTGAAAAAAAGAAGGGTATGACAAGTTTATCAGAATTTACCATTGTCCAGCCAACTGATCAGCCAAAATAGTTGTGCTTGATATGCCACCACTGTTATCATAATTAAAATAGGAACCATTCCATAGTTGCTCATATACGATTTTTGCTTTCTGATACCGGTTCCAAAAATAATCCTCAGAAACTTTATCTCCAACCAGTTGTGCCATGGAAGAGGCAGCCTGCAAAGCAGCCACCCAAAGGCCCCCACTATATGCACTTACACCAGCCACTGACCACATGTCATAAGTCTGATCAGGGATACCTTCGTTTTCTATCATCCCATCTTTATCATTGTCAAACTGATCCATATAGGCCATTGCAATGTAGACAGATGGCCAAACAGCTTTTGCAAATGATCTATTGCCTGTTGCAACCACATCTCTATAGACTTGCAAAACAAACTTGGGATTCAAGTCCTTCCACCTATTGATATCATGAAGGACATATGCATTTACTTGATACCACGGGTCATTTAGTCCAAGATCATGAGGAATGGCACCAAGAATCTTTCTTCGAACCCGCTGTCCGGTGAGCATTTGGATCTTTTCAGGATCATGCATCAGTACAGCTGCTGCAAAATCTCTCTGAATGCTGAGTTCAAGTTTGGGAAACAGCATGATTAGAGCGAAGGATGAGTAGAAATGGACATCATAAGTGTTCCACATATGATACTCTATTCCTTCAAGATAAAGAAACTGACCAATGTTTTCCTCTCCTTCCTGAAGCAATGATGTACCAAATGCGGAATGTGATGTGATAGGGGACTGTAACTTCTTATTGATCAGTGACATGCTTGTCAGGATATTCGCGGCAGCATTGTTTTCTTGGATGTCATCATTCATTTCTTTACAACCTAAATTGGATATATCAAGAGAGAATTTTCTTTCTTCAATGCTTGCCAAACTCTCAATTGAGGGCAATCCATCTGTAGAAGTTCTTATTATGATTAACTTTACCATGTCCAAATCATATTTTAAAATGGATATAGAATTTGATATCCAAGTTACCTGTCCACACTGTTCCCCCCGCATTTAGATAGTAGAGCTCATTAAAAAGGGTGACTGGGTACCTGAGCAGTGTTCTAAAAAGTTCATATTTCTTCTCGTAAGCTAACAAGATGGTCAACATTTGGGTCTAGAATATACCATGGAGGAAGCTTCCTGTCCTCCAAAATAGGTTTTTGCCAATCTTCAATCTGGGACTCCCAGTAGCAATAATCTAGATGAAAATTAGGAAGGGAACAGAATGTTAAATGGAGGACAAGGAAATCCAATATTAAAATAAAATGAATTCTAAGATAGTTGATGTGGTGATGGATGGTATTTCTTTTCTTCTGTATTAGAATAGCATGTATAGAAGAGACTGCAGATCTTTTGTGCTTTTCCTTCTCATGAAGCTTGAGTTTATATTCAATCTCTTTTTTCATTGTAATAAATTGATGGGGAAATAGACTGCAGAACCTAAGCTAGAAGAGCTGTCAGAAAATTTCCAAAAACAAATTGCCACAATTGTATAGTTGAATTGCTGAAAGCAAGAATCAGACAAAGAAGGGACAATAGCAGAAGTTCTGATTTCATATCAGTGGCAAAAAACATTAAGTTAATTAGTATTTTTTTCCTATGTGTCCGACTACCACTTCCTGAGTCTATTTTGTCAGTCCTAATGCTGCATGAATCTATTTGGATAATACTAAGATAAGGCATTCACATTTATCTAATTTAAAATAGTCCTAACTTACAACTTTCAAGCACCAATTCCACAAAAGTAGTAGCAGTAGCAGTAGCAAGGTGCATGTATATGAAACACCATACAGTCGATGTTCAGTAGTCAATAACTTCTATTAGCTGGTCTCCAAAAGTAAAAACTTGAGCAGGAGATCATAAACTTTATCGGGGACCCAATATACCAACATGAACTCATATGTGGCACCTTTGCATCGCTAGCATCTCATATTTCAAACTTACTAGTTATGGCATCATGAACAAGATTTGCTGCGGCGGTATCAGCATCAGTCCCATGGAACTTGGTATATCTCCTGTTATTAGATTCTCGTTAGGAAACTCATTAGATATTTAGTCATCTAGTTATGGATTGTCCAACTAACCTGTTATAAGTCCTGCCACTATGAAATTTTACTTTGGGGCACGCCCATGCCAAAGAAAATGTAACTGTACGAGTAGCTGCAGGAGGTACTGTGACTGTGGCTGCCACAGATGCTCCGATAGATGATCCTGGCTCTGATGGTGGAGTCGTTCCATTGTTGTCAAGGCGGGAGAAGGATCCATACTATTCAATTTAAAAATATAATAGGTAACATTACCATTAGTTTGTATCTTGCTTCAGCATCAACTGATATCAACTAAGTTAACTCAATCAGCATTAACAATGAGCATTATGCACATCACAAACATACATGAATAGAAAGAAAGATAAAAATATTACACAAGATAATTTCTAATAAAATCATAAAGTTTTGCTTCAGAATACATCATAAATGTAAATACAGGCTAAAAAATTAATTATAGGAATAACTGAATAACATAAGAAAGTATGACAGAGAGTCAGTCATGTAAAATGTTAGAAGAAAACAAAATCCTAAGTAATATATAGACATTAGAATTAGGGTATCGTCTTTTGTTTATCTGATATGTGTGAGTTTGATAGAGGTAGTCAGGAAATGGTGAACTAGTGAACTAAAATTAATAAGGAGTATTCTTTCACTTTTGAGTAAAAGATTCCTCAAGTCGACTATCATGGATTTCTAAAGATTTGCTAGACAACCTTGGAAAGATATCCTTGGTGATGTTGAAGATCTAGAAACATCATAAGAGCCACATGTAGATAAATATGGAAGGGAACATATGTAAGAGTGGAATCAAATTAGAAACAGCAGGAGAAAGGTTTAGAAGGAATGAAGAAACATCAGGAAGAAATCAAGTGTCAAATAAAAGTATAATTCCTAAAGTTTCCAACCTTTTTAAGTTCATCCCACATGTCCCTCGCTGTGAATCCCTTGTAATTCCCAGATATCAGAAAGCAAGGACATTCTGAGACACAAACTTCATCTGTCTCTTGAGCTGCTATGGCGAATGTCACTGGTATCTGCCAACTTGCAGTTCTGCATTATGTGCTTTCTTCAGAACATAGAATATGAATAAAATGAAATGCAAAGAACGAAATAGTTTTTAGCAAGTTATAAGATAAGCCAAAGCATGACTCATGATATTCAAAATACTATTGAACTTATAGACAATTATTGGAGTTCAAAACCTGAGGATACCTGTGATGTAGAAGCACTCCATGCACACCATTCCGTACCCTAGCATATTAAAATAGTTTCACATTTTTCGTGTAAGTAACAATGATAGAGTAAGAGATTCAAACAAATCGTAATCTGGACAGACATCCACCAGCTATAGACTCACATCATTTTGGAATTTGAATGATTACCAGAGAACTCAGATTTACCCCCTACAGAATTCTGCAAGATAAGAATAACCAGATGTTAAGCCCTTGTACCAGAGAAGGTATTTGAAGATAGGAAAGCTGGATAGCTTGGATCGTAGTTAAGTGCTAAAATTCTTAAGCATCACATCAGAGATGGACTTTGACGCAAACAAAAATGTTTATAGATGTTACTAGAAAGAATATCTGTGAGCATCAAATTTAGTTGATATTTGACTTACGGCCCATGTGAAAAGCAAAGTTGCATCTGCAGAACTCTTCCCCGAATTCATCAGCTGGTAATCCATCAAGAAGCTTAAAATAATTAGATACACTACTGAAGGTGAATCTTAGTTTATGGCATACTGATTTGTATTCAAAATTTCCTACCGTGAATGTGAAAACTGC
This sequence comes from Musa itinerans, assembly GCA_001649415.1. Classification (NCBI taxonomy): domain Eukaryota; kingdom Viridiplantae; phylum Streptophyta; class Magnoliopsida; order Zingiberales; family Musaceae; genus Musa; species Musa itinerans. The sequence continues at coordinate 494,585 of LVTN01000068.1, read as the reverse complement.
AACAGGGAAGCTGCTTTCTCGATAGTTGTGTGGGATAAATGGTGAAATCTGGCGGCATGTAATTTTAAGGTCCGGATCAGGTTCACCTACAAAGACAATGAAAACAAGACCAATGGGAAGCATGCCTCCTGTAGCATTGGTTTATTTATTTATTCCAATATCTACTTGCAGTGATTACCTTCGTAAACAGTCCAGGACCTTGGATACAATGCATGGTAGGTACCATTTTGTCCACTGAGATTCCAGTCCCAAGATTCTATTCCAGGACTAGTACTCCCTCTGCATGTTATGAAAAGCATTCTCGGTCAGACAACACTTCTGAAACCATCATAGTATCATCTAATCAAGAATATCATAAAAAAAACAGAAATATATTATGTACAACAAGATCAGTTAATTTTGGTAGGCCAACTATTTCTTACTTGAGAATTTCTGGTCTTGGAGATAATACAGTAGAATATTTCTTGCCATCAGAGCGTGAAATGAAAACCTATCAACAAATGTCATCACATTACAGAGGTTAGTTGTATGCAAGTATGCTTATCTATCTGAAAAAATCAGGACATCTGAAGTCAGTTTTTACAAACAATGGCATATAACAAGAGAATTAATAGAGAACTTCCACTAATACAGAGATGTTCTTTGAATACCATGTATCTGAAGTAAATTCAGAATGGGACATAAAAACTGAACAAACAGACAGACATAATGGCCAAAAAGTATCAATGAGGTGATTGTAAAGACTAAAATGCTTTACAGAGCCAAATAGACATCTCAAAAGTTCTATTGCTTGTTAGAGAACCAAAAGCTATCGTTTCAGGACAAGTTTATGACAGCATCAAACCAGGAAGCAGACAGAAGAGAACAAGATACTCAATTATGAGTTTAGTATTTGTTCAACTTACAGAGAACTGATTGGCCAGCACAGGATTCTCTTCACATTGTCCAGGGAATAGTTGCCAGCACTGAAAATAGCCTTTATAACTTCTACCGATACTTCCAGCACTGAAAGGTGAAAGCTTTAACCATGAGAAGTGATATGAAACATTTCAAATTTCTGAAAATAAAATTTCTGTCTGTCAGTCTTATAATGCACGAAAGAAAACACATCCAAAATCCATTATGGCATCAAACACAGAAAGATGCACGAAAGCAAACACATCCAAAATCCATTATGGTATCAAACACACAAAGATTTGGCTCAGGAACTTAAATAAGGACTGCCACTTACTACTCAAATCTCTTTTTGGGGTCGCATTAACAATAAGCATTGCAAAGTACTTTTCAAGACTCAACTTTGTATGACTGTTTAAACAAAATTAACACTGGTTACAAGTTTATATTGCACTATCTACATTGCTATCAGAAAAGTCAAAAAAAAGAAAAATAAAGAGTGAAATTGTGGACTTCTTTTATCATGAGTTCATGATCAATGTAAGGTATGCAAGATCAATTTAGTAATATCCTACTAAACTCCAAACATATTAATTCAATAGTGCAATGTGTTAACAAATGACAGTTTTTGATTGGTGATATCTATCAGTTACATGTGGATCTGACAGGCATCCAGTTCTATTTGGTTTAGTCTAGATGCAACAAACTCAAAGTGTTAGTGAATGAATTGCCTGATGGAATTAGGCATGTATTATTGTCTTTACTGACACTGAAAGAGAACCTGTCGTTGACAAATTCATGGAAGTTGAAAAGGAAAGCTTAGCAAACAATGAAAGAGACCTTTTCTAAACTTAAGCAGAAATTTTTTTTACTGAGGTAATGAAGAAGTCCTACCCCATGCCACCTAAAGGAACTCCACGAGAAGAGACATCCATCCATTTTCTGAAAGGATTATAGATTGCAGACTGCGAAAGGGCAACAAAATGATAACACTTGTAACACTGAAGTTTGGAACAGAAACTAATCTAAAGTAACAAAATCCATTGTTGGTAGATGTGTAGCTTACCAGTCCTTTTGCAGTTTCCTCTATAAAGCAGCGGCACAATCGATAACCCATATAAATCTGCAACATATTCATACTATAATTCAGTTCCAAGACAAACTCAACATTTATACAGTCACAAGGTATATTAAGTACTTGAGTTTTTGTTAAAATGTCACCCATGCAATATCTAGAATTTTGCAGTAATAAAATAAAATGTCATTACTTTCTGCCATGAGTGCTAATTCATGTGATCATCAGTCTCATTCTTAACCATGCATGCTGGCCTGAACCAATGCGTAACGAGAGATATAATGTTGATTAAGGAAATTCCAGCAAAACCAGATGAATAGTGCAGAAAAAAAAGAAGCAAAAGTGAGATCCAATCACTAGTTGGAACAGCCATGAAAATTGCTTTGTTTGTCTAACTTATTAGGTGTCACACAAACAATAGATTGCCAGTCATACAGCAGCCTCATGCATACCTTTCATTATGCCAATATAATACAAATTCAAATACAAAAGGATCAATGTACAAAGCAGAACATACTGGCATAAGAAACTTGATGGTTCAGGCCAGTAGAGGCCACCGCACCCTTACGAATCCCAAGAGGATACATATCCATGTAACTATATTTTTGTTTTAAATGTGAACAAGATCATATATTTGGTTGCCATTTCAGGTTTGACAAACTCTCCAACTTCCTTTCATAAGAAGTTTGACAATTATGTTATATGGAAGAAAAGATGCTATGACCACTTTGCTGGATCCCATATTTTTTTTCTTATTTCATTCATCCAAAACCAAGGAGATGGCTCAATGTATTATTTAATCATTACCTTTCCACCTGATTTAGCTCAGGACCCTTCCATACGACTACAACCAAGATTTTTTTATTTTAAGAATAACAACAACAGAGTCAAATATCTGTCACAATAATGCATAAAAATAATGTCATTCATGTTTAAATGTCTTGAACCCTACTATATCTCTAGCTGTTATTCCTGACTGCTAAGTCTTTATGTTTTAATGTCTTGACCCCTGCTAGAGTTCTTAATTATTCATGTTTGCTAAGGATGATAGAACTGGGAAATTGGCAACCTAATGTGCTGATTAATACCTGAAAGCCTTGTACCAATATACAAGTGCATGATCCTTTTCCGTATTCTGAGAATCAGGATCCTGATGTTTGTGTAACTCAAATGATTATCAAGCTTCTGTTGTTTGTCTTCTAGATTATACTAAATTACATGTTCAGTTTTTATTTGAGGCTAAGATTGTTTTGAAATCTTCATGTGAGAAATCTAGATAATTGTTGTATTGAATGTTAAATTGGCATCTTATATCTTTTGCATTTTAGAATCTTGCTATGGTAATGCTTACTTTTTTACCATAAATACCTTAAGATTTCGGTATAGGCAAAAAGAACTGTATCAATTGTCTTAGGCTTTTCTTTATTACATATACTCAGAAAGTTATATTAAACACAAGCCTTATCCTTCTCATATACTTCAACATATTCAGCAAATGCTAATCAGTCAGCATCATTAGTATGTTGAACATAGTACAACAAATACAACCAAGAACTACAATTTCAACTAGACTGGTCCACACTAACCAGTATTTTGACACCCCAGTTTAGTCCAATATTGGAAGTGGAAGAAGACAAATCAAAGCCAAACTAGTATGGGATATACTGAAGGGTTCAAGTAGGAAAGGGCTTTTAACATTGTCCTGATGTGAAGCATCTATTGTGCAGAGCCTCACGTGCACCATACTAGAATTTAATTATCCTACACGAGTACGTTGAGCCCTTATGATATATCGATTTAATCCTATATTGGAAGTGGAAAAAGACTTAAATTGACTTATAAAGACTAGATGAGTCTATTATAAACTATTGAGCTCAAGCATTTGGGGTCAGTAGTTCACACTCAATAAGTTAATGGATCCATTATCCCATAATGTTAGGTTGTGATAAATATTACTTGTCCAACCATGAGCTAACATGCAGTTCAGGCAATATTGCCAATTCGTTTTCATATTGGGCCATCTGGCATGCTTATTATACCATGGTGCTGCCTAATATTGCTATCAATATCGAGCTGTATCAGATGGTAAGTTTATCATTTGATGCGAGTGCTCTTCCCACTCTTTTCTCCTTTTCTTGCTTGATTTTTGCTTTCTTCTTCTTTCTTATCCATCAGTTGATTTAGCACTATATAGTGTAGATGGTAACTAATAATGCAGTCTAGTTAGGCTTAACTAAATATGCATTGAGTCTAAATCATCAAAAGTAGTAGCAGCACATAGAGGAATACCAACAATGAAATGATTCTGAAAATTCTTAGAGAGAATGGCATTAATCTGAACTTGACACATACCATTCCAGGGTCATTTAACTTGATAAAGTTAAACTCAGATTTTCTTTTCTCCTCATCATCAAGATTTCTGTGCCAAGTTAGAGGAGGAGGTTGCCAACATTCAACCTTAGCCTGAAAGAAAATGATTAAGTAAAAAAAAAAATCTTAAACACAATCTTAAGAAATTGCATTTTACAAGAAAAAGTAACTTCCAGAATTATGTCTCAGCATAAATTACATGTTTGTGGTCAGTCTTAATATCTTATGTCACCTAAGAAGCAACTTTGCAATTTAAACTAAATGTTCTTTTGAATACAGTGAATCACTAATTGAATAACAAGAAATTGTTCACATCATATATAGCATAAGATCACTTTGGGCCTCCCTGCCTAGCTAATATGGAGAGCAAGATGCAAATAGATGAAGAAAATTTTTGTAGTCGTTTGTCTTGAAATTGATGCATCCAGTATTTGAGATTTATCAATGGAATTGCCATTGTTTACCAAAAATGTTCTATACAGTAGAAGATAACATCTCACACCATGTAGAGCATTTTTTGTCATGCATCTCAAAGTTATAGAATACATAGTGTTTGGATCCACCAGAAGGATTGAGGATAGTGGAGGCACTGAACTTACCCAGAGTTTTGTTCTTGTTGGATGCTCAATAAGTTATTAATTTCACAAAGGAACCACTGTTGTTCCTTGGTTTATAGAAGCTATTGTATCTAATATTAGATCCCTGTTCTGTAGGTTATTGGTGGTAAACATTTGTCATTTGCCTATAGAGTACAACAGTGTGCTCATAGGCTTGCCTCTTTTGGTCAGGCACGACGTTCATCCATTTTTTTGTAACTTTACTGCTCAGTTCTTGATTGCTTAGTAATGAAAGTTTCTTCCTTTCAAAATTGAAGTTATAGAATACATATGTACTTTGAATACATTTCAATCACTAGTATTAATGTTTTCCGCTTTGCTACGTTAAATTAAATAGAATCCAGGCAAGCACACAAATGTGCAATATAGAAATGAGAGGAGTAGAGAAATGACCCATTTTAAGAAACTTATAATTTGAATTAGCTATAGAAAAAAGTGAACAGAGTTCAATTACATCCCCTTGACAAAGTCAAAAAATATGTAGATCTAAATCCTATTTAACAAAAACAACTCAGGATGGATCAAAAAGCTAAATCCATGAATGTTCAACAGGTTAAGCGTCTACAAAAGGGTTGCTGTTGGTTCAAATCGAGGATTCACTCACCTACAAATTGAAACTGATTCCTCAATAATATATGACATCTTTACCAAAGATGCTGTTCCACCTTGGCGTTTGTGGATCACTATACAACATATCAAAGCACTTCTTCAATGACTTCATACAATTTCTTACACAGTTATAGAGAATGTAATCAGGCAGCCAGTTGGGCTGCCAATGATGCTAGAGTTAGTCGTTTATCACTATTCTGGAGGACAATTATCCCACTGATTTGTCATTGTATTTGTCAAATGACCTTGACAGGTCATTCTATAGAACCTTAAAGCAGTAATTTAATTTCTTTATTAAAAAAAAGGTTAAGCATCTATCCTATTGTTAGGACTCTAGCTAGGAGAGTCCTAATTGAGAGGGACATTCATGTAAAACCTACCTAAGCCGACCCTTATTAAAGAAGTGAAGAGGCCGGCTAGGATTAGGAGGTTGTTTCTTATAGAAGAATTAGGAGTTGTAAAGGAATATGAGTCTTGAGTAAGAGTCATATTAGGAGTTGGTTAGAAGTAAGAGTCTTGAGTATGAGTCATATTAGGAGTTGGTTAGAAGTAAGAGTCTTGAGTAGGAGTCATATTAGGAGTTGGTTAGAAGTAAGAGTCTTGAGTATGAGTCATATTAGGAGTTGGTTAGAAGTAAGAGTCTTGAGTATGAGTCATATTAGGAGTTGGTTAGAAGTAAGAGTCTTGAGTATGAGTCATATTAGGAGTTGGTTAGAAGTAAGAGTCTTGAGTATGAGTCATATTAGGAGTTGGTTAGAAGTAAGAGTCTTGAGTAGGAGTCCTATTATGAGTTAGGGTTTAGAAGCGTTATAAATAGCCATGTATTCCTACTCTTTTGATAAGCAATAGATGAATCTTTTCTGCAGCCTTTGAGCAGCAACTTGGAGGGAGGAACCCCTATAGAGTTCCAAGGAGGCCGATCCCCTAAAGAGATCAACCCCAAGTTTAGAATCTATTAGGGTTCTAACAATTTGAAAGTGACATTTTCTGAAAATAAAGATGCAGCAAAAATAAATAACATGTAGATTTTGCAGGAAAATAAACAAATAGGATATAAACTATCTTAATCTACTATCATTATTTTTCTGGTGAGTCACGTGACACTCTCAGCACGTGAAACGAAAGTCTTCAATAGACTTCTAGTGGGGATCGAGATCTAATCAACGTCTTAGTGTAACCTCGAGGGACTCGACCAATCACACTAAGTTCGAAAGGTAGGCAACTCTTGTCGATCACAACTCCTTGTGATTCTCATCCTATTCGACCTCCGAACCACAATGGTCTCGAGGGACTTGACCAACCATGATGTTCGGTTAAGTCAATACCATCGTTACATGATGAGTTTGATTCGATGATATACCCTTGAGGGACTCGACCAAGCATACCATGTTCTCAGGTCACTGGTGACATCTTTATGTCGTAGGTAAGATAGTGAAACGCGATATAGGTGTGCCTCGAGGGACTCGACCAACTCAACCTACGTCGAGAATCGATCCTTATAACGATGGAAGGCCACATGGGTCAATCTAATTGTCTCATGTTTATCGACTTAATATTATTGAGAGAAGGGATTTTGATTTGGTCTCCTAATATGATATGTCACACATATACATATTTAATATATATCTACATCACATGCAAATATATATACATATTTAGTAGGTGTACAAGTAATCACACATCACATGAGCAATCACACCAGATAATCATGGATTATAGCCAAATGTGATAAGGCCCGAACCAGTGGGCCTAATCACTCATATCAAGATCTATGTGT